>OZ024719.1:3442097-4042097 GCA_964016875.1 Fallopia convolvulus
TAGCTCGGGCGGGGCGAGACTCGACGAAGGTGAGCTATGAATGAGGAAGTGGTGAGGATTAAGGTTCGAGGAACAAGTGAGCAGCACAGACGAGCTTGGGAATCAGAGAAGACGGGTTGAAATTTTAGGATGTAAAATTGATGACGAAGAAGATTACTTATGCATATACAACTTCGTGCACTCATGAATGGGTGAGAACTGTGAACAGTTCTTGAGAAATTAATATTGTGACTTCGCCGTCGGTGGGTGTCAAAACGGCGACCTTGGGATTCTCCCCCCAAAGACCAACCATTGGACTGGGTTCCTCATCCTATATACAACGTTGTTCTGTTTGATAAGTTACAGGTTTCAAATTATTAAAATGGTGTCAATTCAGCCTTAATTTTATAAACAAATTGAAATAAGGGTTAAAAAATCCAAAATTAGTTTCAATTAAAATAAAATCACTGAGGGAGGTACAACATTGTTTTGTTTGATAAGTTAGAGCTTTTTAATAAATTTAAAAATTATGATTAAAATGACGGCGTTTTGGTCTTGTATTTGAATAAAAATTGAAATAAAGAAAAAAATACAAATTGGATTCAATCAAAACAAATTAAAATAGTCTCAACTCATCAACTTTCGACTGATCGAAACACAAGCATGATGTATTCCTAAATTGATGAACTGAGGCAACCACTCTAATACGTGACAACATTGACAGATGACACAAATTGACAAAAGAGTCTCCAACCACTAAGATCTGCCCTCTTTAAAATAATTCGGAATCCGCCACCTATTGTAAGGATTTTAACCTCTCATTCATTATTGATAATGGGATAGCTAAGTGTCAACGTATAGTGTTTTTGAGATGGATATAGCCCTATATTAATTTGGTATATTTAACTAAATTTGATTATTTTTATCACATACCTGATTTTCAGTTTTTTTTTAAACTATCGAGTATATTTTCTTTTTTAACCCCCTACCTTATTTGTGCGGGACTATACTTGACGATGATTTTCATCTTATTGACAAAATTATGTACGTTTGTGATATGCTCGAAACTTGTGCAAGTGCAATAATATTTAATGCATTCATAATATTTCCGTAGAGTAATTGACATTTACAAGACAAATTAGGCTATATTGGCAGTAGTTAATAATGAAATGGGAGTAGATTTAGTTAACTGGAGCAGAATTTTGAGCGGATTCAAAAAAATTCTCCTCACAAATTTCTTGTTTTTCAGCTAGTTGAATTGGTAAAAAAACTTCAGCTAAAAAATACCGAACGAAGCCTTATATACTACACTCAACCTGTTCCTATTATAACATTACCGAAAATGCAAACAACATTGTCAAACAGTGTTCACCCGACGAGGCTCCCACTTCAACCATTAATCTTACATTATTATAATTAATCATCATTTTTCTTAATTTAAGGTAGTTGGGATGGATTTGTCAACGTGGGCCCCCCTTTCCCTTTATAATATAATAATAAAACCATTTTTTCTACAAGTAAACATCATTTTTTCAGCTTAAGATACTATTACCAATAATTAACTTTTTTAATTACAATTAATTAAATTAATCATGGGTTTCTAGTTTTAATTAGCTTTGTATCTGTCGGCAGTACGGTACGAGGTTCTTTTTTATTTTTTCCGGTGAAAGTTGGACGTGGTAACACCATTCATCGAAAGGAATTTTTTTTATTATTATCATAAAGTAGTTTAAATTCATTATTACGCAAAAAATGAAGTTAATCATGGTTTTTTGTCAATAACTATTTGGAAGACAAGTCTTTGCTTTTCATAAAAATGATTATGCTCATGTGATGGTCATCATTTTCGCTTTTTTTAGTGATGTAGAAAGTATTAATGTTTCGTTTTCCCCTAAAATATTCCCCATAAATTCGTTGTTAAGAATTTTTTTATTTTATTTTAATTTTGTTAATTTCCGTTTTAATAAATAAATTAAATATTTTAATTTAGAATAATTATCATTTGACCATTTTTTATTTTTTCATGAAAACTAATAAAAATACTATATACCATCACTTTTTTTTACACGATACAATTTTATTATCACATTTTCTTGTCCCCTATCATATTTCCTTTATGATAATTGGTTGAGATTTTCCTTTTATTATCAAACAAATAACAATATTATTTAATGGTTTGTAATTATTATTTTTACTAATCGTAATAAAAGGGACACGATAAGGAACATGTAAATGAGACAGAAGACACTTAGTTATAACAATAAATAATATTACTTGAAGGTATTTAATTACAAATTTACAATATATACTAATAATTATAGGAGATTTTATAAAGTAAAGATTACAATAGTTATAATTTAAAATGAACATTTTTTCTTAATTGATCATTTAATTGAGATGCATCTTAATTTGTAATTAAGGTTAAGATTGCATTATTTTTCAATCTATTCATCTGAAAATAAAAATTCGTAAATGACCAACCTACTTTTTTTTGGTAGAAGGAGAGACGGTATTCTTCGGCCCCTCAAAGGGATATTTTATTAATATTAAAAAAGATGGTTAAGTAGTCAGTAAACAGAGATAGTCCGACCCCTAACATCATCTGAAAGCAATAAAATAACCTCCTCAGACGAAGCAAACAATACATAAAATCTTAAAGAAAACGAAAAAGCAAAAGTAGCAGGACTAACACAAACTCGTTTTTAAGCTTGTACTCGATCACAAACTTACTATACATTTCAAATTCAACCTATCAAAGTCCAAACTTTCTTTTGATCACTATAGCTAGATGCTTGATAACCCACTCTCATCCTACTCAATAATTTGAAATCTTTGAATCATATTATATGTTCACATTCAAATAAAAATTAATTCATAATTTTTTTGGGCTTTCAAAGCATTGTTAATAGATGCAGAAATATTTTAGTCACTTGACTAGATATCTAAAAATTAAATTAATAAATTACTTAATTAACCAAAAGCATACGTTAGTTGAAGTGTTGCTTTGGATCGATCTACCAATTTTTTTTTTACTTTTTTTCTTCTCCTGAAAAGTGTCGTGAACATTTTAGATTTCATTTTTGGGCATGTATCATTATGTTCCATGATTTTATTTTATTTTGGTCAAGATGGTCCATGATTTTTTTGTACTACAATCTTACTACCGTTCTATTCTGAAATCAAAAACACATACCCTAACCAAACAAATAAAACTACGTACGTATCTTGCCCAAAAATTTAGGGTAGGGTAAATTGCATAACAATTTTGCTAACCTATGTCGTTGTAGCATTGATTAAATTCCCTGAAATAGATGCTTTATATAATTTATTTATTTTTTTGTAGTGTTTTAATTTTTAAAATAAGGATGATTAACTTATGTTTTAAGAATATAAATTTGAAAAATCAATCATATAAATTTCTTATTAATTAGGAATGTCAATTTAAATTCACCGATAAAATAGAATTTAACGATGTGATTGGTTAAAAATCATCAAGTAATACTACTATGTACTTCCTATTTAATAAAAGAATAAAAAAATATTTCGTATGAACCAATCACAAAGACATGATAAGGGACATAAAAATAAGATATACTCCCTCTGATCCAAAATATATAATTGTCGTTTTAGCTTTGGACATAAAAATTGAGAAAAACATTAACTAAATTTAAAAAGGTACTCCATTTTTTTTATAAATTTTACCAACTCATCACCTTTTTCCAACCAATGAATGAATAACATTAATTAATAAAAACACATTTCAATAACAATTCTCATAACTCACTCCTAATCAATTGCCTATAAAACTTAAAACGATATATAAAATGGATCAAATTTAAAGTGTTAAACGATAATTATTTTGAATCAAAGGAGTAGTATTTATCATTACAAGACAAGGCAAATTTATTGACTCTATGGCCTAGATCGATTTCCATAAACATAGTTACTTGCAATATTATCATATACAATTAATGGGAAACAACTGGCCATAAGTAATTTGGATGGTGAGAATTGAAAAGACAAGGCGACAATTCCTCAAAAAAAAAGTAGTTAAATTCCTTTTATCATTAAAAGAATATAAACTTTAACAAGATTACGATGTCTTAGATCATATGATTTACATGGGCAAATTAACGTGAACTTATTCGCTCGATCGTGAGAAGGGTAAAAAAATGATGTTCACCAATCTATGAATGCTTACTTAGTACAAATGTTTTCTTAATTTATTATATAGAATTTTTGAATCTATGTTTTTATGACATAGATTAAGAACTTTTATTTAAAAATATTTAAGTGTATTTTAAACATTTAATATTTTTAAAATTATTTTCTAAAGGTTTATGCTTTCTTTCTTAGAGTTTAGTTTTTATATTCGATATTTTTATTATATGCCCAAAAAACATATGTTAAAAAATCATATTTATATTTAGGTCCACGAAATACGTGTTCTAATTAATAACTACCACAAAACGTTGATGCCTAACTTAGGCTTTCATGGCAGAGTACGTACATGTATTTAGGGACGGATGCAGAAATTAATTAGAGTGGGAGCACAATTAAATCAAATTGTTGGTGTAAGACGTCAAATGTGGAATCCATCGTTATAGCACATTTTGCCCCTTCGATCATAAACACGTTTTAGCTAGGTTCTATAGTTTTCGATATTAAACACACTTGAAATTAACATTTTTATCAAATAGACGCCATTTATAGATTCCACAACGACGTTGTAGCCCTGATTAAAAGGATTAATGTACTATTGTACTCGCGTTAACCCAACGAACCCCGAAATGTTGCGTAACCTTGATAAAAAATAATACTAAAAGCATTACGAAGAAATTAGTGGAACTAAGCATTATGAACATTGGAAAAAAGAAACACAAAAATTAACTAGTTTAAATTTTGACTCTAAAAAAACTAGTGGGGGCACCGACCCCCGCTGGCCCCCACTTGGGTCCGTCAATGTGTTTACTTTTTTAAGTAAAAAGGGTACTATATTAATTTCCAAATTGTTGTTATTTTATACTTTTTTAAGGAATTATTGTCATTTTAGATTTTTAATACCTACTTAATTTATACTTATGTCCCTAAAATTATTGCTAATTTTTAATTAATAAGAGAAAATTATTACTAATAATATTGACAAATGAAATAAATAAAAATATGCTGATATATTTACCACTTTCCTTAAAAAAGTGTAAAATGTTTTGGGAGAACAAAAATACATTATCACATTGAAAAAATATATAAAACACTACCAACATATAAGAGACTAGAGGAAAAGTGAAACCTACTCATCAACTTAAGTTTTTTTTGTTTGATAAGGTAAGAAATTAGGAGACCCCTTAAGGGGCGTCCTAGAGCATCCTTTCGGATGAGAATTGATGTTCTAGATTGTCCAACAAAGTATCTTTAGGGAAGTTGTAGCCCAACTTAGCAATTTTATCGGCTACAACGTTGCAATCCCTAGCAACGTGATGTATTGAGGTAACCTTAGACTCATGGATCGAAACCATGACGTCCGAGATTAGCAACTCAATTTCCCATGGGAATAATCCAATACCTTTAACATTATTCATGACAATGATGTTGTCTCCTTCGATTTCTATATCGGTAATTCCTAATCTTCTAGCTTCTCGAATACCGTCTCTAAGAGTTAACGTTTCCACTTGTAGAACTGTAACTACACCATATTTCTTTGTTTCTATACTTATTATTTGTCCATTATGGTCTTGAATAACAAAACCTGTTGTTGCATTGTTTTCATTATACTTTGAACCGTTGAAGTTTAGTTTGTAGTAATTTGTTGATGGTTTCGACCATATTGTGAATTTTTTTTCTTTCTTTTAGGAAGGTTTTGTCTTATTTGATTTGATACTCCTGCTTCCTCATTCCATTCTTTTGTTTGTTTCCATTAAATGATTTAATTTTTGATGTATGATCTAGGTTTTGGATAAAATCATCCGGGTCTGCTAGAAAACGAGTTTATTTCTTTGGAGCCAGATACACCACCAAGTTATTGTAAGTTTTTGGAATTTCATTTTCCCTAACTATTGATATACAAGTCATTAAAATATCAACGATGTAGTGCAGTTTTGTCTCCTGGATCATAGTTTCGTAGTAACATCTCAGTTTTGACATTATTAACTTAAGTTTTTGAATTAAAAGATAAATGATACATTATAATCTGTTTATTTCGTTCTAAAAATCTAACAAAATGTACATAAAATGATACTAGTAAGAAAGAGAGAATATATTTACCAATTCATTGAATTATGCATGACACCTATCCCGCCAGAAATAATGTAAACCCTAAAAGTTTTGACTATTGTGTCAAAACTAGTGTTCACTAGCTAGGGTGCATATTAAGTAAATCTAGGGCCTATGCAGAAATCAAGATCATGCCTAGAGCCTCCATAATTAATTAACTTGAATTATTCTACCAAAGATATATGTATGTGTTTAATTAGTTGACCAAATTACATTACATAAAATAAAAACTTCCTCCTAGTTATGTGATTAGGCTACAAAGCCTATAATAATTAGACATTAATAAGTTTTGGTTGCCTTTGAACCCTTCTTATAGATGGTTTAAGACTACAAAAATTGAGAAAGTAGGATATAATTCAAATTTGTCGACTGAAAATCACGTCTCTTAACAAGTTTGGATTGAAGTAAGTATTAATTTTATTTTATATGGGAATGATATTTGTGGAGAGAAATGAGAATGAAAGTGATTGCCGGATTTGAAAAAAAAAAATAACGGCCAATTTTATTTTATTTTGGTTGAACGGATTTCTTACTTTGAGGTTGTAAAATTTTGCAAATGACTGTGAATAATTTTGTTACCGATTGTGCATGAATTTTTATCTGAGTGTGCACAATTTTACTAGTGACTTCGCATAATTTTGTTATCGAATATGCATGACTATTTTTAAATGAGTGTGTGTGGTGAACTTATAATAAGTGTGTCAATTACAATATTACGAACAAACATATAATAGAATTTTGCACAAGCACTTACAAAAATTACGCATAATCGTTTGCAATATAAAACAAGTCATACACACTTACTAGTACAATATTATGCACATTCATGTATAGAATTACGCACAATCACTTATAAAATTATACATAATAAATAACAACATCTACTAAAAGAATACACTTAGTAAAAATGTATAATTTTTCTTTTACGTAACCCGATCACATAATCGGACAATTGAGATTCATTTTCATTTTTCTCCTAAGCACCATTCTCACAAGCAACCAAAACCCACATTGAATTTATAGAATGTTAATTTATCACAGAATCTGTCATTCATTAAACATAATTCTAGTACTATATTAACTTTTTTCCTCATGAATTTTAACATCGGTATAAATGGGCTAACCAAACAGTAAATAAGCGTGGCATAGTTTTATACAATAAAGAAGATGTACGAATACTTTTCATCCAAGTTTCACGAGACTAAAGATGCTAAAGTGAAAAACTATAGATGATTTATGATTACATATAATGGTTCATGGTCAAACGTCGTAATTTAAGAGTCCGTTCGGCAATGATGTACTTATATGAGTTGATGCTGATGTAGTTGATGTTGATGTGGTTGATGTTGAAATTATGTACTGAAATTAGTAGTTGAAATGAGTTATTTATATTTTATATAACCTACATAGTGTTTGGGAAAATAGTAGTTTATGAGAGTTGAAAAAAATAGTAAAAAGATTGAATTTAATATCAACTACTTTAAATAAACTCATTTCAACTCCATAAGGTCCTACCACCTACCTTATTTTTTTTCCCAAAATTTCAACTAGAGTCAACTAGTATAAACACATTTTAACTACCATACCCAAACATCCATATAGTTTAATTTATGATTACCACCAAAGATTTATTATAAAAAGTTTAATTCAGCCAATAATAGTTAAACATTCCTTAAGTATGTTTAATTTATTTTTTCATCTGTGTCTAAATCTTATAAACTGCCACGTACGCTAGTTCATAACCAGTATATAATATATAAATATTAAATACTTAAATAGATGCTTATCACTAATATAATACAAATAAGGTACAAGTGGCAAGTTTAATCCTAAACAATCTTGTGCCGACTTGTATGTGAATGACGTACAGGGTGACGAAAATGCTTGATCAAGTTTGTTTAAATAATAATTTAGACCACCTAATTGTGCCTTTTTTTATTTTAAAAAATAATAATATATCATCTGGAAAGTTCGATCGAATCATGGTTAAGGTTAAAATCCCCGAAACATTAAACATATCTTAATCATAAACTATTATGATTTATAAATTCACGTGAAATCATGCTTCAAAGACGTTTCTAGTCTTTGATATGCAAAAAATATTATGTGTATAATATACAATGATCTCATAATTAACGGTCGATTTGTAATTGGGGCTGACAATTATTCCGGCTGATCGACCCATTCAATTAACCTAATCTAAATAAATGGGTAAAAATTCAAACAAAACAAGTGACATACGATTCGTGTAACAGGTGAAATAGATTACGGGTCGGATAAGGGTGAAAGTTTGTCACCCAAATAATCCGATCCATCACCCGTTTAATCCGCTTAAAATCTCTATATATATAATCCCCTCCAAACCTAAAATCCTTTAATTCAAGCATCAACCTCTATTCTCGTTTTTTATATGAATATTGCTTTATAAAATTATTATTTTTTGTGTTTCCATTTATTTATATTGTGTATTGAGGGTTTACTAATAAAATTATTATGTTCACATATTTTTATTTCTCTCTTGTCACATGTTTTTATGGAGGGTGCTTTCTCATTTTTGTTGCGAACAAAAAGTTTAGTGTAGAAGATTTAACCCAAAAAATTCAAATAACTTGAATTAATGAAACTAATCTCATACTCCATCATTTGTGTATTAAGGAACTCTAAAAATTGACAAACTTCACAAACTTGAGAAATTATTGAAGTGCTAACTTTGCACACAACCTCGTCACCATAAATTTCCTCTTTTTTATGTACGTTTTAGAGATGACTTACTTTACATCAAATAGAATTAGTCTCAGTTATCTTTAGGTAATTAGTCAAGCGGTTAAGACTTCATGTAGTACCATAAGGTTTCCATTTCGACTCATACGGATAATGTTCAAGACCTAAAAAAAAAAGACAGCCTCCGTTTAAATTACACAATTTAATGCAAATAACGGATAAAATGTTCATTTAAAGGTTAAAAAAATGCTCCATTCTTGGAGCTTAATATGAATTTTCAGAAAGGAATCTCACAATTGTCATAAGAAAGTTAAATGGGCTAGTAATACCCTTTTCTATTATTGGGCCTATGGCCCATACATCATATAGACTTATTATTTTCCCTCAAAGATTTTCCGGCCCGCTCTCGGATTGGCTTTCAAATGGATTCATTTTACAAAACGAAATCGTATCTAGTTTTTGTTTGAGCAAGATGAAAACGTTTCTTCTTGGTCATATATTCTCTCTCCTTTTTTTTTTTAATGAGGGATCCTCACCTTTGGAGGTAAGCTCCATATTTATTAACTAGCCGAAAAAGTGTAAGAACCAGGTAAACCGACTTACACTGACTGGCTCGATCTAATAATAAAAGAGATGGTGAGACTTGGATTTTTCACCAAGTTAAGTGGCGTAGAAGGGAAGCGTGAACAACCACCTTCTTAAAGCTCGTTCCTAGGTTCGCCTCTGAGTACATATCCGAGATTGAGAAAAGCTTTTGAATGCTTTATTTATAAGATGTAGCAAGATTATATTCAATACACACAATAACACTCCGATAAAGAGAAAATATAAAGAGTTTTTTTTGCCAAAAACCACCTTTTAAAATATAGTTTTTTTAAGAAACTGTTATAAAGTCCAAATTTATGAAGTCCAAATTATCATACTACAAGCTATCTATTTACACACACATGTATTACACATATTATGTATGAACAAGTGTATAATGGAGGAAAATTTGTACAAGGTGAATTATTCACCTTCTTCACCTCCTTATTTCCATGCATAAATCATGGAGATTTACCAAAGTTTTACCCCACTCTTGGCCTATAAATATGGCCATCATCCATTGTAAAACTTGCACCAAAGTAGAGTAAGAAATACACTCTCTAAAGTTCTTACTCTCCCTCCCTCTCTTCTAATGATATAAAAGTTCTCATAAAAGTTGTTTAAGTGTTCTTTCCAAAAAGATTAAGTGGTCTTGCTTTTATAATCATTTCATAACACGTTATCAACACGAGTCTCTAATTACCAATTGAGCTTCACTAATCACCAAGGTACAAATTCTATCTCTTCCTAACCTTAATCATGCAAGAAGTTTATTTCCTAAAACCGTTTTGAGGAGTATGCTCTGTAGTTGCCCGATTTGAGATCTTCTACATCAAAAACTCGTTTTTCTTCCTAGATTTGAAACGATTTATTACCAAAAATAAATCATGCTTTTGGATATGTAAAAGATACAAACAAAACATTAGATTTGCTTACCTCTTTTGAAGTATAAACCGATTTCACCTCCGAACTCCTCACTTTCACCACTTGGATTGGAAATAAGTTTTAACCAAAATGATTAAGAGCATGATGTTGGTAATCACAATAAGAACAAGGCAAATGAAAAGCTCAATAATAAATCTCCTATTACCGGCCCTAAGACGACGCATAATCTCGTCGTCGGCCATGGAGAATGTCGAAAGAAAAATTGGTAAAGGTGGTCGAATATGGAAGTGGAGGAAGGAGATAAGGTCGGAAGTAGAAAGAGTGAAAAGGGGGGATGAAGGGAATCAGACTTTAAGGACTTCGGACTTTGGACTTAAAGGACCTCGGACTTTAAGGACTTTAAGGACTTCAGACTCTAATGACTTTAAGGACTTTAAAGATTTTAAAATTCCCGCTATATAATTTTCTTTCATTTCATATGATCTCTTACTTTTGTCTTACAAAATTGTCTATGCCTATATCTATATTGATTATTTCTCTGACTCACGCAATCTTCCTTTATGCATTTTGAATATATCATCTACATACATATATTTATTGTTTGATATGACATGTCCTTCAATCGTCCCATACACGACTCATGCATTATATTACTGATTATGTTAACCTTTAATTTGCATATCTTTATATGTAGCAACTAATGGCAAGCATCGCTAAAAGGGAGTTTGATATCCTTGACCTATCGGGCCAGAAATACCTCGAATGGAGGGTAGATGCCGTGGATCACCTCAAGGCAAATGGCCTTGAGGAAACAATTGTGACAAACAATAGTGCCACCCCACAGGAAAAGGTGAAAGCCATTGTGTTCCTCCGTCACCACATTCATGAGAGTCTCAAAACTGAGTACTTATTTGTGAAGGATCCTAGAGAATTGTGGGAGAGCCTGAATGAGCGCTATGCTCATCAAAATGAAGTTTTGCTCCCACAAGCAACACATGAGTGGAACACTATAAGGTTCCAGGACTTTAAGTCCATCACTGAGTACAACAGTGCTATCCACAGGATCACTTCTCAATTGAGACTATGTGGTAAAACGATCACTCAAGAATAGATGTTGGAGAAAACTTTCTCCACTATGCATGCTTCAAACATATTATTGCAACAACAATATAGAGAAAGAAATTTCAAAAGATATTCTGACTTGTTGAAAGTATTGTTGGTTGCTGAAAAGAATAATGAGCTCCTAATGAAAAACCACAACCTAAGGCCTACTGGCTCAACAGTTGCCCCAGAAGCAAATGCTATGAACAAAGCGTTCCATGATAGGAACGACAATGAACGTGGGCAGCAATCACGCCGTAACAATGGGCGTGGACGAGGTCGTGGTAACTATAGGAGCCGTGGTGGTTGTGGTGGTCATGGTGGCCATGGGCGTGGCCGAGTCTACAACAAAAGCCACGATAATCACCGTGAGAACCATGGCTACAAGGGGGATATGAAGCAAAAGGTCCAGACGGGTCCATCAGGATCCTCCCAGAAATCCAAATCAACATGCTACAGATGTGGCGTGACTGGTCACTGGTCAAAGGTATTCCGCACAGCTCCACACCTAGTGAAGCTATACCAAGCTGAAAAGAATAAAGAAAGGGCTACCGAGACCAACTACATCGATAATAACGATGTGGATGGGTCACCAGTGACTAGTTTGGATGTTAATGACTTTCTCAACCTTGAGAATGATGATGGCTATGCCTTAGGGGCTTAAATGAAAAGCACGAGCCCCTAAATATCTCTACTATCTCCCATGCTATTTTATAATACTTGCAATGTCTTTTATATCCCATGCTTTAACCTTTATCTCGTAAGGATTTGTGTAATAGGCTTTGTATAATAGAACTTGTGTAATAGAATTATCCTTATATAATATATGAAGCTTTTATTGATGTCTTAATCTTTTTCTCTTTATATTTATAGAAAAACATGGACTCACCTAAAGTGAAACCCGATGGGAAGGAGCAATGTCTTTTGGACAGTGCAACAACACACACCATCTTAAGGAGTAAAGAATACTTTACCCAATTAAGAGCCTTTAAAGGCAATGTCACTATAATATCCGGTGTGTCAAAACTCATCGAAGGCTCTGGAAGAGCTGTCATTCTACTCCCGAAGGAACGAAGCTAGTAATAAATGACGCACTATATTCGAGTAAATCTCGAAGAAATTTACTAAGCTTTAAAGATGTGCGTCTAAATGGGTTTCATATGGAAACCATGAATGAAAATGGGAAAGAATACTTGTGCATCATAAAACATGAATCTGGCCATAAACAGATTCTCGAAAGGATGCCAACGCAAACCTCCGGATTATATCATAGATACATTTATCCGTTTGAGGTCAATGCAGTGTTTAACAAAAGGTCATATGACCAAGCTGCATTCACATTATGGCATGACCGATTGGGTTATCCGGGAGCAGTAATGATGCACAAAATCATAAAGAGCTCACTTGGACTTACATTAAAGAACATTAAGGTTCTTCCGTCCAGTGATTTTAATTGCACTGCTTGCTCACTTGGAAAGCTAATTTTCAGGCCTTCTAAAAACAAGATTGCAAGTGAGAATCCTACATTCTTAGAAAGAATCCAAGGAGATATATGTGGGCCAATTGCTCCACCATGTGGACCATTCCGATACTTTATGGTGCTAATTGATGCATCTACACGTTGGTCCCATGTAAGCCTACTATCAACAAGAAATGTTGCATTTGCTAAACTCCTTGCCCAACTAATTCGATTGAGGGCCCAATTTCCGGATTATACAATAAAGAAAATCCGGCTCGATAATGTAGGAGAATTTACATCTCAAACATTCAATGACTATTGTATGTCAATTAGGCTTGATATAGAGCATCCAGTGGTTCATGTTCACACAAAAAATGGTCTCGCTGAATCATTGATAAAGCGATTGCAATTAATTGCCAGGCCATTATTGATGAAATCAAAATTACCACCATCGGCATGGGGACATGCAATATTACATGCAGCAACCTTAATTCGATTAAGGCCATGTGCAAACCATGAACATTCCCCTTTGCAACTTGTGTCTGGTAAGGAGCCAAATATATCACATCTAAAAATATTTGGATGTGCAGTTTATGTCCCTATTGCTCCACCTCAACGCAAAAAAATGGGACCCCAAAGGAGATTGGGAATTTATGTTGGTTTTGAGTCTCCCTCGATAATCAAATATCTTGAACCAACAACTGGTGATTTATTTACAGCAAGATTTGCTGATTGCCATTTTGATGAAAATACATTCCCAGCCTTAGGGGGAGAAAAGAAAAATGGGGACCCACATGTGAAAGAAATCACATGGAATGCAACCGCATTATCCCATCTTGATCCAAGAACAAAAATGTGTGAACAAGAAGTACAACGGATCATTCATTTGCAAAATGTTGCAAATCAGTTACCAGATGCATTTACTGATACAAAGAAGGTAATTAAATCACATATACCTGCGGAAAATGCTCCAACAAGAATTGAAATACCCAATGGATTGCCAGATACATCCATCGCAAGCGAGTCTGCAACACGCCGAAAGCATGGTAGACCGTTAGGTGCAAAAGATTTGAAACCGAGAAAGGCAAGGAGCCAAAAGGGTATAGCAGAAGAAGCCACCATGGATCATGAGAATGATGATAAAGGCAAAGATATTGAAAATGAGAATACCTCAACAGAGGGTGATATTCTAGACAAGAATAATGATATCGAAAATTTTGAGATTTCCATAAACTATGTGTCCACATGCACACAATGGAACCGAAAAGATGTAATTGTCGATGATATATTTGCCTACTCAGTGGCTAGTAATATTGTAATTGAAGATGATGATTTTGAGCCAAAATCGGTCGATGAATGTCGACGAAGAAATGATTGGCCAAAATGGAAAGAAGCTATTCATGCAGAACTAAAATCGCTTGAAAAGCGAGAGGTCTTTGGACCAGTAGTTCGTACACCCAATGGTGTGAAACCAGTCGGCTATAAATGGGTCTTCGTGCGCAAACGAAATGAGAAAAACGAAATTGTAAGATATAAAGCAAGGCTTGTAGCACAAGTTTTTTCTCAGATCCATGGAATTGATTATGAGAAACATACTCTCTAGTAGTTGATGCAACTACGTTGAGATTCCTAATTGGACTGACTGTCTTTGAAAGGTTACAAATGCGCCTCATGGATGTCGTTACAGCATATTTATATGGATCACTTGATACAGACATCTACATGAGAGTCCAAGAAGGACTCAAGCTGCCTGAGGCCAATAATTGTGGACCTCGAGAAATGTTTTCCATAAAATTGAGGAGGTCATTGTATGGACTAAAGCAATCTGGGCGAATGTGGTACAACCGCCTAAGTGAATACCTCATGAAAGAGGGATACAAGAACGACACCGTTTGTCCATGTGTTTTCATCAAGCGATCCGAAAAGGGATTCACTATTATCGTAGTTTACGTTGACGATTTAAACATCGTCGGAACTCCAAATGAACTTCAAGCTACTGCGAAATATTTGATGAAAGAATTCGAGATGAAAGATCTCGGACAAACAAAGCTTTGTCTTGGCTTACAAATTGAGCACTTAAGGGATGGAATCTTTATCCATCAGTCTAATTACACTGAGAAAGTTCTTAAAAGATTTTACATGGACAAAGCACACCCTTTGAACTCTCCAATGGAAGTTCGATCCCTCAATGTAGAAAAGGATCAATTTCGCCCCCGAGAAGAAGATGAAGAAGTTCTTGGTCCTGAGGTACCATATTTAAGTGCAATTGGTGCTTTAATGTACTTAACTAACAATACAAGGTCAGATATTGCTTTTGCAGTAAATTTGTTGTCCAGGTATAGCACTGCACCCACAAGGAGGCATTGGAACGGGATCAAACATGTATTCCACTATCTCCGAGGCACACATGATCTTGGGTTGTATTATCGTAACCAAAAAGATGCGACCTTAATTGGATATGCAGATGCAGGGTACTTGTCTGACCCACACAAAGCCAAATCTCAAAATGGTTATGTGTTCACATACGGAGGCACTGCCATCTCTTGGAGATCAACAAAGCTGACTGTAACTGCCACATCATCAAATCAAGCAGAATTGATTGCACTATATGAGACAGGAAGAGGATGGGTGTCCCTTCGAGCAATGATTCAATTCATCCAGAAAGAAAGTGGAATGAAGCCAATGACTTATGATCCAACAATATTATATGAGGATAACTCAGCATGCGTTGCTCAGATGAAGAAGGGCTACATCAAAGGAGACCGAACAAAGCACATATCTCCAAAATTCTTCTCCACTCGTGAATTGGAAGAAGCTGGTGAAGTGGACATCCAACAAATTCGATCAAATGACAATTTGGCTGACTTGTTCACAAAGTCTTTAATCCCCAATAAATTTGGAGAACTGGTATCCAGAATTGGAATGTGCAGACTTCGAGACATATGTTGAAGTCAGGAGGAGTATCATACGCGCTGCACTCTTTTTCCCTTCGATCAAGTTTTTATCCCACTGGGTTTTGCTTGACAAGGTTTTTAATGAGGCAGCATCAATGCGTACAATGGGAACAATGGTTGCACTCTTTTTCCCTTCGTTCAGGTTTTTATCCCACTGGGGTTTTCCTGACAAGGTTTTTAATGAGGCACCGTCTACCCATATCCTACTCCATGAAAAGAAGGTGAATATTCAAGGGGGAGTGTTATAAAGTCCAAATTTATGAAGTCCAAATTATCATACTACAAGCTATCTATTTACACACACATGTATTACACATATTATGTATGAACAAGTGTATAATGGAGGAAAATTTGTACAAGGTGAATTATTCACCTTCTTCACCTCCTTATTTTCATGCATAAATCATGGAGATTTACCAAAGTTTTACCCCACTCTTGGCCTATAAATATGGTCATCATCCATTGTAAAACTTGCACCAAAGTAGAGTAAGAAATACATTCTCTAAAGTTCTTACTCTCCCTCCCTCTCTTCTAATAATATACAAGTTCTCATAAAAGTTGTTTAAGTGTTCTTTCCAAAAAGATTAAGTGGTCTTGCTTTTATAATCACTAGTTTTACCCGTCGTACCATGTACGACTACGATTCGATATTTTATAGACATTATAAATCGGATATTAATAAATTAAAATATAATATAAACTTTAATATAAATAATTTATTACTCGTAGAATGTATACTTTTTAATCAAATATTATATTCTTCATATTTTGTTACTTTTCATGTACGTAAATTTAGTGATTATCAAATATTTCAATATATCTATTAAATATTTTATTATCTATTTTTATTAATTTTAAACATTATAAATATTTATCATTAATTTTTTTTATAAAATAAAATCACTATATATCTATAAATAAATTTCTCAAAGGATTTATGATAAAAGATTTATATTTATTTTGAAATATCTTATCTTTAATTTTAAATACTTGCATAAGGAAGGTTTCAAAAGATATTGTTATATTGAATAGATATTTGTTTGATGTTAGAGATAAATTAAAATAGTCAAAAAAAATTTAATAGAAAGAAATTGTAATAATAGAAATAAAATAAATTTTTTAAATTTGAGGTGGAGCCAGAATCGTTCTGGTGGCTTGAAAAGGAACAACTTTAATATATAATTATAGATTTCATAACTGAAACCATCTTTTAAATTTATTTTAAAAAAAAACACCTTTTATAATACAAACACCCAATTTCAACCACCTTAAGTTGATTTTCGACGACATTTTACCCTAATTGGACAAAAATGCCTTTTTTAATTTATTTTATTTTCTATTTAATATTTCATTAAAAACAATTTAAATATTTTTTTAAAAATATAAGTTTGGTGTAGTTTTTTTTACAACATCACCTTACACTTTTAAAGTCTTTATATACGTCTTAACCAGTTCATCTATTCGCACTTTCACATACTAAAACCCATATATAAAGACTTTAAAAGAGTACCGACCTAAACAATGTTAAGACGTACTAATGGTACTATACTACTATTGACTAGCTGAAAAGTGCCCCGTATTTTTTCAGAATGACATTATCCGATCCTAGATTTGGAGTTTGGACCATGAATGCCCTTTTTCCATGTCCATACCTAATACTTACTATAATTGATTATAATTAATGGGCTTTTTCAATTTGATTGTGAGTTGTGACAGTGTATCAATCTGCATATGCATGGCAAATTCCTTTTTATAGATCTGAAAACTTTTTCAAGTCAAGTATACCAATTAGCCCTTAAAATTCCATTTCCATTAGTTAATAACTTTCCCAAAGTTTTTAAATTTATAATTTTTTCTATTGAAAAATGGTCATTTTATTTCTAGCTTAATCTCTTTTCTTGTTAACTCCTATTGCATCAGAAATTTGGAATGCTTGAATCCAAAGTCTTTTGGAGGTTGGTATGTTTTTTTTTTTTTGCTATTAGGTTAGCATGTTAATTGAATGTCAAGCAATTGTTTTTTAAAAAAAAAAAAAATTGATTACCATTTGGTCAAAATACACCATAAATGATAAACCCTTAATAAAAAGATAGCAAATTCCAACTTTACTTGCAAAAAGAGATTTAAATTGACAGCTAACAATATAAATAGACCTTGTTTTCGAATTTGCAGGCATAAAAGGTTTGTTTTTCTTCTTCCACTTGTGATGCAATTTTCACTCATTTGTTCAGGAGCATTTGATGCTGTCTTAATTAGGGCCCGTTTGGTTTAGAAGTATGGAAAGAAAACAAATTTATATAGAAGAGTGGTGTTGATTCTCTTTTTTTTTTGTCTAGAGAGAGGGAGAAGAGAAATGATTAGAGGAGAATAGGGGATATGCTTACCTCATGTCAAAATGAAGGAAAGGGATAAGGAGAGTTAGCTCAAATTTTACATGAAAATTGGGAAAAAGGGGTAATGATTACCACTTGTATCAATGAATCATAAACTAAAAATAGTCTAGATACATTTCCTTAACCATTTCCTTTCCACATCTAAAACCAAACGGGCCCTTAGTGAAAACATCCCAACTTTGAGGGCTGTACAAAATCATGGAAAAGTAAATGGAATGTGAGTTGGTGCTGACCTAGCAAATCCAAGTTCTTGTGTGCTACTTTTTGTAATTTCCTAGTAAAATCCTAAGGACTTTGCTTGCATTGACTCATTGACTTTGCTCCACCAAATACCACTTTCCAAATCCCTTGTTTTGTGCTTTACTTGCTTCCTATTTTATTCCTGGTTTTCTCTCTTTGTTTTGATCTTGTCTTCACAAGTAAAGATTTTTGACACATTCAAATCCTAAATTTTGTAGGTCTAATCCACCCAAGTACAGCTAAGCAGCTAATTAGCTATTTAACAACTAGCCACTAGTTTCTTTTGTGAGTGATCAAACAGAATAGGCTAAGAGTTAAATCTTTTAGGCGTACCCTAAATTTTTCAGAGTAGCGCACCTCTTTATCTTTACGATAAAGTTGGTTTTATCCGTAACGGCCCAACATGGTTCAGCTGTAACGGCTCAAATCAATCCCGCCGTAACGGCCAGCACAGTTCAACCGTTAACGGCTCAAATCAATCCCGCCGTAACGACCAACACGGTTTAGCCGTAACGGCTCAAACCATCTCTTACCAATAAAAATAGTCCAAATTATTTCTTCAAATGCTAATAAATTTACAATAATCAGTCGTAACGCCAACCACTTCAACTCAAATCGTAAATCGATTGTATAAACGCAATAAATCAAAACCAATTTCAAAATCTAAACACCCTAAATCAACCACTTAGTGCAAAAATAAAAATTTTAATTTTCTATTTATCAAAATCTCAAACTAATAATTATGAAGAGTCTAAATTCTGGTAAATTGTACAATAAATCACCAATTAACACAAAACTTAACTCATTATGGATGGAATTGGTTGAAATTAGGTTCCAATTTCTTATAAATTATCTTGTGTATGTTTCGATTGAATTCGAAAGAAGGGATGTGGGAGAGAGAAGAGTGAACCGGAGAGTGCTGAGGGTAAGAGGTGTAATTTTGTGAAATTTTTCTTATAAATAAGTTGGGGGTGCGTTAATCTGAAATTGTGGATATGCGCTCTACTGAAAGTCCCAATCTTTATTTTACAACTAGCCACTAGTTTCTTTTGTGATTTTCAAATAATAATTAAAACACTCTTAAAAGGATAAAGCAAAACATAAATTCCTATAAGAAAATTAAAAATTTAAGAAGCAAGAAAATCTGCATCCATCTTAAAATTTAATTGAGAAAATACCTCATTACTCAACCAAATTTTCTACTATTAATTTCAGAAGACTTATCTCACCTTTATCCGATTGCTTCGATCTCTCGATCTATCATCAAATTCTTTCTTCATTAAAAAAAAAAAGACTTATCACATGGTAATGTCCTCGAACTGACATTACATGTACGTGTACAAATGTTATAGGAATTTGGGTTTTGCTTAAGAGAGCTGATTTCCTAAGTAATTGACTAATTCTCCAATCATACTTGAGAGAAGCTGATTTCTCCACTCTATTTATACGGCCTTTTAACTACTACAAAATTAAACTCCATAAACCAAACCCTAATTTTCCATTACAAAATCCCCAAATGTACTCTTCTTCTTCTTAATCCCACCTTTGCTCTTCTCCAAACAATCCAATCCTGCCATGGCCATTCACCAATTTTTCTGCTCTGAATTCCTTTTCCTCCTCATCAAAGGCAAACTTTTCTAGCATCAGTTCTTAATTTTTTTCAAACTAATCTTATTTTTATTTTATTTTCAAAATTCCATTGATTTGCTTCATAGTCTTCAAAAATCATCCTCTGTTCTTCCCCTTTCTGGTTCCATTCAACAAATTAAAATCACAAAAAAGATTTCATCTTTTTCTTCTTCTTCTTCTGTTGATTCTTTGATTTTAAAGCAAAACAAACAATGGCTGCTTCTTTCAACACGATACCGCCTAAGCGCGGCAAGATCAAAGCTCGCATTTTTAAGAGCTTCATCAAGAAAGTCGCCGAAAAAGTTCATATCAGGAGAATTGCACCTCCCATGGCTGCCCAAGATCCAAAATCCGTTATTCCGATTACTCCGCCATCGAGTTCTTACAACTCCGATGGATGATTAACTGATGATGATGATTGTGTGTTGTGTGTTCTTGTTGTATGTTGAATTCCCCCATTTCTGATTGTTTTTTGTGGAGATGGGAACTTAGTATTGAGCTTAAGTCCTTGTTTGGATTGCAAATTTAATTAATTGAGTTGCATTGAATGTTTAATTTAATGCAATTTAATGTATTAAATATTGCGATTTAAATAGGGGCTAATTTTCCTGCATATAACTCATTTTTTGAGTTGGTTATTGCAGGAGTTAGCTAAAATAAAGGGTATATTTGTGAGTTTTGTTTAGTGTTGTTTGTAAGATAATTGTGCTACATACAATAAGAGCTTTCCAATTCGTTCATTCTCTTTTGGGTTTTTGGAGAAAGAGATGTCGTTTTGAGAAGGCGAGTTTGTTAATTAAGTATCTTAATAGTATACAATTGGTCCAAGGTTAATGTATATCTATGGGTACACATAAATAATTTAATATGTCCATACAAACAGATTCTCTTTTAATATAAATTTCATTCCTCTATTTAAGTAATATATATACATTCTACTTCCATCTCAACCAAAACATGTCATTGTTGTTACTTGTTAGGCCTTAATGGATTGAGATGTGTGTTGAAAAGTTCTATTGATGATATCATATCAGTGATATCATCATACACCCTAAATTACCGCTAGTCAAGATGTATATTTTATAGTTGGGTATATTTTATAGTTGAATTCCTTAAAGGGTGTTTTTTTATTGTCATAAAACTTGACTATATTCTCTATACTAAGGACATAGGATAAGAATCAAGATTAAAAAACTAAAACCTAAAAAGCATAAACTCTTTTAAAAAAATAACTATAAAATTATAAATCTCGTTTTTAAAATTTGGTTCTTAATTCTTATCCTTTTTTCTTATTAGAAAAAATCATTTTACAAATACTTGAATCGATTCATTTTTTCCCAGTCACATATCTAATTTTTGGAGTACACGTTTGTATGTATGCAAAGAGTATACCTGATTAGAGTAGCGGGCCTGACCCAAACCCAGATCGGGCCAGCTGGCTAATATATGCGGCCCAGATCCAACCCAAGTTCGTATTTGTTCTATATCTCGTTTTATGTAACCCCTAACTAACCATGGTTACAATCTAACTCGGGTAGACTAACCCAAGTCCCAAATAATATATGTCAGTCACACCAGCGTATATGAGCCTAGACTGGTCAATTGGGCCGGGTCGGATCGTGTTCGATCTTTTTGGTTCGGATTGAGTCGGATTTGGGTCGTTATAGGTCACGAGTCAATCGAGATAGTTTGTTGCGGGTTTTAAAATGGGTCAGATTGACCACCGGGTCAAAGACATCGAATTTTATAATTATTAAAATCAATTGTTAAATATTTTAAATTTCCCCACAAATTAATTGAATTACAACTTGCAAGTTAATAAATTAACCACGAATTGGGAGAAATTGGAATTGGGACTTACCACAATACCACCAGCAGTGGCACCATTCAACACCCGTCGAGTGACTGATCTACGCCTCTAGTCTCCACTCGCTGAGTCATCGACTCACGCCTCCAGCCCACCTACTGCGCGTCTTTTTGGTCTCCACCAGTTGCCAACCGCCAAACTCGTCGAGCTCTTGCCTCTCAATTCTCATTTACAGAATTTGATGTGAATGAATGAATGAGAAACCCTAAAATTTGAGCTAAAAGTCAATTTATTTTTTAAAAAATGATGCATTTTTTTTTCGACACCAAATATTCACCCAGTTCGTCCTCCCCCTCCCCCCCCCCCCCTCCATCAAATCTCCAACAAACTTGCATGCATTCCTCCTTCTCTAGTCCTCCTCACCTTATGCCTCCACCTTCGTCTCGCCCCGCCCCAGGCCTCTTTGTGGGGGCGAAAATCCAAAAAATTTCCTTCGTTCCTGGGCCTTCCCGTGTAAAATCGTTGCTCCTTCGGTCGGATGTGGGGGTGACCGTCTCGCCTGCGTTATATATAAATTCTTTAAGATGTATATAACTCATATACTCATTTCGACCATCCCGTCTCGTCCCGCCTGTGGGGGGCGACTATCCCGCCTCCTCGCCTTTTGGTGCATTTTAAGTTAACTAATTAAGTTATTATAATAAAATTTTGGTTTTTCTTAGGTCTATTTGGAATATCCTTTTGACATATTCAAAATACCTCTTATCTTAACTCTTCAAATCCCCTACAAGATTATATTGAGACAATGATGATATTGTTGGGGTTGCATTGAAATGTTTGAGTTTATTTTATTATTGTAAATTTTGATGGGTTTTGTTATAATAATGTTTGTTAGTCACCTCAAATAGAGTGACCTAGTGGTAGGAGCTGGCATTAGGGGTGTCCAAACCCGGTTAACCGAGATTTCGGTTAATCAAGATTTCAGTTAGTTAAAATCATGAACCGAAACCGAACCGTGAATCCCGGTTAACCGTAGTTCGGTTAACTAATTTTTTCGGTTCGGTTTTCTCAGTTAACCGATAACCATTAATGTAATTTTACCTTAAATAATTAAAACTAAGATAATAAAATTTGAATAAAAAAAGTGATCAAGCAAGACTTTTATTGTAAATATGTATTTATATCATATTGTGTTGGTTGTTGTAAACAAATATCGAGATTATATACTATATTGTGTGAAATCAAACATTGTGTGTTTTAATTTTTATCCCGTCAAATTTAATAGGCGGCTCTTATATTAATGAGAAGTGGAAAAATAGTTTGTAAATTGTTAAAATTGGAGAAGGACAGACTCAAGCTAGCTAGATTAAAACCTTAAAGATCATAAATTTTAACCACTAAATAAATTAAAGATAACTAATATTTGAAAAAATATTAAAATAGTTTCGATTTTTCGATTAACTGTTATATGTAAAGTCGGGAACCGAAGCCGAACCGATAAACCAAAAATATTTTCGGTTCGGTTAACCAAACCGAAATTTCAAAAAAGGTCGGTTTGGTTAACCTAAAAAATAACCGGTTTTTCGGTTCAGTTTTTCAATTTCGGTTTTTTATGGACATCCCTAGCTGGCATGTGGGATGTTGAGAGGTTTTAAGTTTGATCATTGTCATTGCTCCTTCACTTGGATGAAAAAATCAAGTCTAACCATTCTTCTTTGCTTTAGGTCAAGTCGATTTACATGATTCATGTACTTTTCCGACTAGTTTATAGATTTGAAATTTACCATCAAAAGTAGGTCCCTCGTTAAAAAAATTCATTATTCATCATTAGGAATAACGACTCGAGACTAAAAATTATTTTTTTTTGGTTCATAGGAGGCACTTAGGCCATTACAACGGGGAGGGGGGATTCGAACTCATAATCTAATAATAATTACGGACACTATCACCTACCATCTAGACTTGAGAGGCTTGGTGAGACTAAAAATTAATGCCAAAGATAATCAGTCCATGTTTATAGCATGCATATTTTATGGAGCAACGCATTATATTAGACCCAAACAATTACACACGTGACAATTACAGAAGATGACTCGGAAACATTAGAATTTCTGAACATCCTAGTGCTAAAATTGTAGATTCTGTAGCTTTGGTGAAAAAAATACTAAAACGAACCGAAAGTTAAGAATATTAAAAATTAAAAGAAAAGCAGAATCTTCATAAATTATTCTTTGATTAACACTGCTAGAAAGCTGCGGCATAGACACGAAATTAGCATCGAGAGTAGCCTCAAAACAGGCCTCGAATTTGCTTAGCCACGAAATTAGCCCCAAAATTGGCCTCGAAAGATAATTCGAGACAGTGAAGGGCGTGGCTAAATGTGGCTACGAAAATATAGCCTCGAATTTCGTTTTCGAGGCCCTTTAGCCTGAAATGATATTGAAGACTAATTTTGAAGTCGTTAGGAACGAATAATTTTGAGGCTAAAGTAGAGGCCATTGGTCCCGAAATTAGCCTAAAATTTATTTCAAGGCAATGTTGGAGGCCATAATTTCGTAGCTATTACGAACAAATGTTACCCTTAATTTTTTTAAGGGTATAATCGAGGCTAAACAGGATCAAATTTTGCCTCCAATTATTTCATGGGTACCAATGGTTGGCCTCCAAATTAGTTTGAAAGCATCCAGTATATAAAGAAAAGATCAAATTTAACCTCTTTTGAAGCTATAATTATATTATAACTAATACATCATATAAAATATGCTCATTAACCATACTAATCCAACTAATTAAGATTAATATCAAACTACATTAGTTGATGGGCTTTAACAAGTCTCCATCAAATAGTTCCAAACGTTCACACAAAATACAAGACCTAGGAAACAAACATTCTAGAGCATAAACACAAGTCCAAAAGTATTTAAGCTTGCATAAGTTCATCAAAAAAATGACTTCTAGGTCCTATTTTCATAGCATTAATTCATTTCCAGCTTTACAAACATAACAAAAAGCACACTTCCAGCTCTTGAAAGCACAACAAAAAGACTTCCAGCTCCTGCAAGTATAACAAAAAAAAGCACTTCCACATCCTCTATACTTGTAGCAAATAAAAAGCTAGGGATTTGTGTTCAAACCCGGGTTAGAGTGTGAATGTTCTGTTGCAAATGTCATGTTTTGACCTCCTTGAAGTAGAGAGAATTGTTGAAACAAATTGGTTTGAAGTTGTTTCATGAAGTCTTGTTGTTGCTGTTGTTGTTTTTGCATAAATTCCATCATTGTAGATTGCATCTGCTTCATCTCCTCTCGAACTTCCTCTCGAATCTGAGCATCTTGAAAGCTTTGAGTAGTTGATGTGGCCTGGGACTTCGTGTGCTGATCAGTAGCCTTTCCATTACGAATAAGGGCAACCCCCTACTCCCCCATGGCAAAGATACGGTGGTTCTTTGGTCCACCACATGCTGTCAGCCATAAAGCTTTCTCATCTACCTCACTCATGGATTGTGGAGACAGATCATCACCATTTTCAACAGTAGGAACAACAGACTGGCTGACAACTAATTCATTAAATTTTTCCTAAGGCAATGATAAAATCATGTAAACAAAGAAGTTAAAACTTGAAACCAAATTGATGCTAAAAGGCATGTCTAGTGTTGCAAAGTGCAGCAAGTATAGGAGAGAAAAGTGATGCTAAAAGGCAGTTGCTTGATTCATTGATTTCACAATTGTATTTTGTAACACGTGTCTCCATTTTGAAGTAAAACATGTCTCATTGATTATCTTCTATTAAAAAGTAGTCCCTTATTATCTCCATGCCTATTAAAAATGCTTCATTTAAGCATGCTTCTAGTTTCATAATCATAGATATTAAAAGGATGGTTTCCTTACACTAGAGGGGGTTAGTTTGAAATATGCTATTTTACAATGTAAAACTACCTCTTACCTCAGTTAGAAGGAATTATAAATTTTTCTATTTAGAAGTTATCATTCTGGGGGGATCCCAAATTAAATTAGCTACAACTGTGAACGAGGCCCTATAAAGAGAAGGTGAGTAGGAGAGATGTTTAAGGCAAACTAACCACATATGCTTTAGGACGAGACCCGGTCCAAGTTCCATCCGGTTTTGACCATAACTGTTGCACCATGGTTGAAATCCTTGGCCTTACACCAGTTTGCTTTTCCTTCACATACAAAGACAAGCAACTATTAAGTAAGTGATTTATTAAAAAATGGCTAAATATAAATTTCACATATAATGTAGAAAAAAAATGAATAGAAGTGAACTTACGGTTTCATCAATCCATTTTGTAAGTTTACGAGAGCCTCCATGAAAATTACCAGCATCAATTGCGTTTTGACAAGACTTGTTTCTTTTGTTGGCAGCAGATTGCCTCAAAAAACTAGGGTCAGTTTTTCTCATCCTTTCAATTGCAGCCCATTGATTAGTACTTACGAAGGATGGTTGCGTTTTCCTAGCACGACATCCCTTGAAGACATATCGAATGTGTTTGCTTGCTTGATGAAAAAATGTTTTTTTCATCTGCACAGTAGAGACATTCCAATAGCAGGCCCTCTACAATAAAGAAATGCACCCCCCCCATTATAAAGTATAAATAGAGCTAAACATTCGAAGTGAATGGACATAAAAAAAAGTGAATAGTATAGACTTTGTTATTTTCACCTGAAACTCTTTGAACCATAAATTCCTCTTCGATTGAGGAACTTTGGTCAAAGTCATCCAATTTCCCGTGTAATGACCCTCAACGATATCACACATTTTATTAAATGCTGGCTGTCGTGGTTCAAATTCACTACAATCATAGTAAAATGAATTAATAAATAACATGCTTTAAAGTGAACTAAGTGGACTAAAAATCCAACAAACCTATATATGAGTCTCAACACCAAGCTGTTAAAGTGAACTATGTGTTGTAAAGTGAACCATGTGTTGTAAATTTCAGTCACAACACCAAGCTGTTATTTAAATTTCAGGTTCAAACTAACTACAATCACACATTTTATCATCTTGTTTCAGATTCAAAAAACTTAACTAATATATGCCAATCTGTTATTTAATTTTAAAATATAATCACTTACCGAACATCATCACCAGAGAGTCCTACAAATATCTTCTGTCCAACACCAAGCTGCGCAGTTTCCGAGTTAGACGATCCATCCAAAGGAGATTGGGTTGGAGTTTGGGCTGAGCCATTTCCACCCTCTTCAGCCTCTTCCTCTATTTCCTCGTCGGGTTGTTCCTCATTGGGTTGCTGCTGATTCGACAATGGAATGCCGGAAATGGTAGGGCTGGGAGTACGATTACATTGTCGGATGTCATATACATAATACTTTGAATGACTTACTTGATATATGGGTCAACCTCCGGACAATTGACCAAGATGTATGTGTGCGATGCATGCAAATCTCTTTCGTCATTCATCCATAAAACCTTAGCTTTTCCACTAGGACGACCCGGATGGTTGAAGATTGAAATCGGAGGATAACTAACATCAAAACTATCAATCTCGTTTCTTCCATGCCTCCTTCTCTTATGAGAATCTTCAAGATCAAGATAATGCTTAGTAAAAGTTGTGATTTCCTCCAACAAATATGCCTCAACTATGGACGCCTCTACATGTTTTGGATTCCTCATTTTGCTTTTTAACAGGAACAAAAATCTTTCATATGGATACATCCAATGATATTGTACAGGGCCTGTCAATCTCACCTCGTATGGTAAATGCACAATGAGATGCTCCATGGAATCAAAAAAAGATGGTGGAAATATCCTCTCCAATTGGCACAATATAAGAGGTGCATCACGCTCCAATACTCGAACATGTTGCTCATCCACATTGGATGAACATATGGATTGAAAGAACAAACTCAACTCTGTCAACGGTCCCCACACTCCCACTGGAAGAAGCTCCTTAAAAGCTATCGGTAAAAGTCTTTGCATAAACACATGACAATCATGACTCTTCATCCCAACTAGCCTTCCCTCTTTCAAATGAACACATCGACCTATATTAGAAACATATCCATCAGGGAACTTCAAGCTCTTCAACCAATTCAACAACTCTGGCCTTTGCTCTCTACTTAATGTGTACAATGCTTTTGGTTTTGGACCTTTATGATCTTCATCCACTTGAAGTTCTGGTCGATCACAATATAACTTAAGGTCCTTCCTTGCACTCAAGTTGTCTTTTGTCTTCCCCTTGACGTCCATTATGGTATTAAACACATTGTCAAAGACATTTTTTTCTATATGCATGACATCAAGACAATGACGAATTAGAAGATGTTTCCAATAAGGAAGTCTCCAAAAAATACTCTGTTTTGTAAACTTATGAGTATCACCATAACCTTCGGGCAAGGAAATAGGCGATTCCATGATAGTTGGGATATTTTGAACACGCTCCCACATTTCATGTCCGGACAAATATGATGGAGGATCTCTAGTCTCTATCCATCCTTTATAAAAACTTTTCTTATCAAACCTAAATGGATGGTCTTTTGACAATAAACACCTGTGACAATCAAACCACGAAGCCTTTCGCCCATGTGTTAGTCTAAAGGCTTGTGATTTCTCCATACAATAAGGGCAAGATAAATTTCCAGCAGTACTCCACCCAGACAACATCCCATATGCTGGGAAGTCATTCACCGTCCAAATAAGAGATGCTCGCATCTTGAAGTTTTCCTTGGAATACACATCAAATGTTGTGACACCTTCATTCCATAGCACTAGCAACTCATCAATCAAAGGTTGCAAGCAAATATCTATTAGCCTCTTCGGGTTTTTTGGACCTGGAATTATGGTGACCAAGAACAAGTAGGGAGATTGCATGCACATACTAGGTGGTAGATTATAAGGGGTAACAATCACCGACCATGCTGAATATGTCTTGCCAGTCTGACCAAAAGGAGCGAACCCATCAGAACATAAACCTAATCTGACATTACGAACCTCTGATGCAAAGTGCGGAAATGTGCGATCAAGATGCTTCCAAGCTTCTGCATCAGAAGGGTGGCTCATGATTCCTTCAACTGGTCGGTGCTCAGCATGCCAACGCATGTGTGGAGCTGTGTCCTCCATGGCATATAATCTTTGCAGACGTGGGATCAAGGGCAAGTAGCGTAAGACTTTAAGCGGGATCGGCTTGCCTTTATTTGTCAGACGTTGCTTATACCTTGGACTCTTACAAAATTTACACTCTATGGCATTGGCATCATCCTTCCAAAATAACATGCAACCTGCTGGGCACATGTGTATCTTTTTCTCGGGCAACCCCAAATCTCGAATCAACCTCTTTGTCTCATAGAAACTTTTAGGAAGTTTGTTATCTGGTGGTAAAAGTCTATGTACATCACGAATAATTTGATTATACCCTGCTTGTGACAAGTTGTACTCTGTCTTATGCCTCAAAAAATTACCCACTGCAGACAATAATGGCACAGGACAACCAGAATACAATGGCTCATTTGCTGCTCTCAACACATCAAAGAACCGATCAGATAACAAGGAGATGTCGTCATGGTTATCACCAGAAGATGTTGGTGGTGGTGGATTTAATTCTTCTTCATGAACCATAGAATTTCCCCACTCCTCTATTGAGCCACTTTGTTGATTAGACGGATCAATTGAAGTGCCAACATTGAATTGGTCATGAGGTGGAACAAAACTAGGTCCAGCCGCATCAAAAACCATCCTTTGACAAGGATTCAAATTATCAAATATATGCATCCCAATCCCAAAGAAGTTCAATTTATTAAGGCTTGAGCTAGAAGGTTCCTCCACAATTGGGGACGGTGGAGCCAAAGGTTTCTCTCCATGTGCAATCCATTGATGATAGTTCTCAACAAAACCTTTCAAGTATAAATGAACCCGAACAGTTTCCACATCCTGAAATTTCCCATTCTTACATTTCATACAGGGACATCTTATTTTTTCCCCGTCCATCAAATGCACTTGTGAAGTTGCAAAGTCGATGAAACCCTTAACTCCATCAAGAAATTGTTGATTCCAGTCACCTCCATCTGGTAAATGTCTAGTGTACATCCAATTGCGATTATCCATGTGTATTGAATGACCTGAATTAAAATATACCACTACATTACATTTAAAGAAAAAGAGTCTTTATTTAAGTCATCCATGAATATGGTTTTGAATTTAATCCAAATTAATAACATATATATCCAATGCTTTTAGCCGCTAAATATGCCATAAAACATATATACAATTGAGGCTAAAATGCACATAGAGGGCTTCAATACTATGTTTTAACATGTTCAAGCTAAAATTTAAAATATACGATTAGCCTCAAAATTAACAACATGTAATAGTTTTGTGGTTAAATAGCCTCGAAATAATGATATCGAGGCCAAATTTGAAGCTCGTAGCCACGAATTTAGCCTCGAGTTCATCTTTTCGAGCCTATGTTAAACAATTTTGAAACAAGTTCACTTTCCTTTGCTCTTCACTATTTACGCATTGGATCCCTTATTTTCTTTTGATACATCAAAAACAACTTTTTATATGACTACACATGGAATGTAAGTATGCTTTACACACTTAAATCACATATATGAAGTTTAACACAAATTAAGTATTCAACCACAAAAATATTTATATAATAACAATAATTACCTAAATCCTAACCCCTAAATTAAAAAAGAGGATGATACATACCAATTAGTTTGATCAAGTGGTGCAAAGCTTTCCAACTAGATCTTTCCAAGCAAGAGTTATGTGGAATTACAAAGATTTAAAAATGAGAAAAGAGAGGGAAATTATGTAGAAGGAAATGAGAAGTTTGAAAAATGAGATTGTGCACGATCTGGTAGAAAGTAAACCCTAACCGCAATAAATAAGGTTGGTAAATAAGTGTTCGAACATTAAATAAAGTTGGTGCGCTTTACGCTCAAAGTTAGCCTCGAATATGATCTCGAAATTGAGTGTCTTTGAGTTAACCTCGCTTTTAGCCTCAAACCTACTTTTGAGGCTAAATACCTACGAATATCGCCACGCACCTAGCCCTAAATACATTTTGGGGGAAAATTAGCCTCGAATATTGGCCTCAAAATTTGCCAAGGTTGTTTGGGTCTATTCAGTATCAAATTTGGCTTCGATTTTACTTTTCGAGGCTATTTAGCCTTGAATTATAGTCTCGAAAAAATATTTAAGGTTATTTAGCCACGAATATGATCTCGCTACTAAATTCGGTGGAAATAGCCTCAAACATGCCCTCAAATATTGTCGAGACTATACACTCGTAGTTATAGCGTCGTTTTTTAACAGTGTAATTTTGTGTTTTGAAAGCTTGCAAGACAAGCTCTCAAGCACACATACGCCACCTATAAATATGCAAACTCAGCCTTCTTCTTGGCAACTCAAACAAACTAACCTAAGCATCAAAATAAACACTTCATATATATACTTGCAATACACAAATGGAGAGGCCAACGATTAAAACTACAAAGAGCAATAACTTTGCAAGGCAAGTTTTGGTTCCACCTAAGAGAGGTCAAGTGAAGTTCATGATTGCTGGCAAGATCTTGCACTTTGTAGCGAAATCGAAACGCCATCATCATCCTCATCCTCACAATTAAATCGATCAAACGACGTTTAGGGCTCCTTACTTTGTCTTCAATCGATCTACCATCTACTTTGAACATTATTTTCTTGTCTTAGAGTTGATATAATGGATATTGTTCATGAGAGTCGAAATGAATACCTCAGATTATTACTATAAAGACTTGGTTATTTAACTAAATGTCTGAAGGTATTGAAAAACGTACTTTGATTCTGTTCATATATGTGAGGTTTGATTTTAATTGTTTTAAGTATTTAGGCCTTTTTCTATTAGTATAGGCAAGTGTACACTAGGTTAGTGTTACCCTTTTGTGTAATATATAAATCAATGAGATTTGAGACAAATTTCTTAATATATGTTAATATATACATCGATCCTACTTGTATGATATTCTATCTTAACCGAAATATGTCATTTAATTTGTTGATAGGCCTTAATGATTGAGATGTGTTGAAAAGTTCTATGATGATATCATCATACACCCTAAATTGCCATAGTCAAGATGTTTTTTTTTTCATTATTCTTGGGTCTATTTTGTAGCTGAACTTCTTATAAAGTGTGTTATTTATTTATAAAACTTCACCATATACTATTTTTTTTAATTCTTTAATCGTTCCATTATTATATTTTCCGGTCACATCTCATTTAATTAATTTAGGAGTACACGTTTCTTTATACATGTTACGTGACTATGTTTGGTCACTTTGTTGAATTTTAAATTGATGAGAGAATTTCGAATAAGGCCCGGCCACTTTAAAACTTTAAAGTAAGATACATTTCCACCTCAAATCTAAAAACTTAGATTATGGTCACAAAATTAAAATTATTTGAGGAAACTGGGAACATATTTGGTTCAAGCTGGCAGCATATATATTTGTTTGGATTGTTAGAAATAGATCGATATTTGAGCATGAGAAACCTTTAATAGATGATTGTTCTAGAATTGTTATAAACCATGTGAGAAGTAGTGTGAAGGCAAGATGAATGAAGTATGATAGAGTATTTGATCAGCCTAAATCCGGTTTGAGCCCACATTTGATCATGTCTCATGTACTTAAACCCTAACCATGGTTACATAATCTAACTCGGGTGGACTAACCAAGTTCCTAACTAATATAACAGTCACAACAACTCATGAACCTAAATAAATCGACATTTAGGTTAAGATTGCTAGAATTTGTGAGTTTCGCTTACAACTACAAGAATGTACATAATTTGATAAGATGTTATGAAGCTAAGTTATCCAACATCGAAAAATTGAAGATCATTGACTTATGTGTTAGGTTTGTCGCATAGGTATATGCTGGGACGGTCTCTTTTCCGTCCGTATTGACCCACCTGAATTTGTGAGTGTAACACTCCGACTTCCGTCGAGGCGCTACTGGGAAATAGACCTTACAAGGTACTATTATTTAGGTTGACAACTACATTGTAGGACCTTACAACTCGGGCACGACGAGAAAACATAATAAAACATCCAACCTTTATTCGATAAAACTTAGAAAACTTAGTTATGCATGAATTCCCGAAAATCGTAAATATCCAAAAACGTTACCACACCTACCAAAACTGAACTATCCAAACAGAAATAATAATAAACGAAACGCAATACCTGTAACACCCCTATTTTACAACATTGGGTATTACCGCCAGTGACCTCAGACTTTACCGTCCAAAGTCACCCAAGGCTTTTAGAATGATATAGAACAATTAAAATGCGGAATAAGACATAATACATAAATCGGAAAACATGCTCCCGAAGGAGACTTAGTTCATTACAAAATATCTTACATTGTCTTTAGCTTAACGATTAATTGAAAACAAACACCAATCCATCATGTTTCGGGGATAGAGAAATATTAAAACTAAAACGGAAATAAAAATACATCTTGAGTGGTCTTGACTTCCTTCACCTTCCTTCACTTCGCCTTGCTATGGTTTCCTGAATCTGACATAATTCGCGAGGGGCGATAGAATGCCAGGCAAACATGCGGAAAGAAGAATTAGTCTAGGAGACTAAGCGAGAGAGATTAGAACTTCCCGAGGGTATTTTGGTAATTTCAACTTATCGGTATAAATGAGAGGATAAAGGGGTTGTGTTTACGACGGCTTGACTATGTGGAGCTAAGATACGAGAATTTACGATAGCATATTCCGAAATGGGATAGCTTGAAGAGCAAGAGAAGTACTACTAGATTGTAGTCTTCTTTAGAGTAGAAGGTATGTTGGGAACTTTCATTTATTCAATCAAATCAAATACCACTCGCGCCCGTAATGAACCGAGGGCCGGATCGGTCGTTAGAGACCGGTCCGATCTAGTCATTTTAGTTGTGCTTTAGCACTTATCTTATTTAGTGGTAAAGACATTCGCTTTCCATTTATGATTTAAAGAGTATGTGGTGGGACACGGATAATCCGAGCCACCCGAGGGAAAACTCCTTTTCCCGGCACTTAGCTAGAGTGCGCTCATCCCTCCTTGCAATCGGAGCGGATGGGATCATGATCCCGAAAGTCGTACTTCAAACGCGTAGGCACTTACGACTTAGTGGGGTTATGTAGAGGCGTTGGCTATCCCACGCCCCTCACTAGTTCGACATCGATCTCGAAACGAGATCGTAACAATCAAGATAGTAACCATACTAGCATAAATACTCCTATCAAGGGATATATAAAGCAATCTATGCTAACAATAGTCGTTATTTCTAACAATCGATATTTCCTAGATTCGTTCTTATTTAAGCATACAAGTTATTCCCAACATCGAGTAATAGTATAAAGACGGATTAAAAGGGCACAAGGGGAAATTCCACTTGCCTTAGCGTAACCGAGTTTAGCAACGAGCTTTTGACGAAAGTTAGGTTAGTTCCTACTATGAGCGATGATTCCGACCTAATGATATAGAATTTACGAAAAAGCTCAAAACACGATTTTTACTTTTAGAGTTCGAAATACCTCTTATACTATTTATAAGAGAGTTTACGTTTCTAAATTATTATAATAATAATTTAGAAAATGATTTTCCTAAAATAATAATATTCCGTTATTATTATTTTAGCTTTGGTAATATCCTTATTATTCCGAAAATATCTTTATTAAAATAATTATCAATTTAAATACTTTAAAATAAATTGTATTTATTCCCACTATTCTTATTATCTAAAAATATCATACTCCTAGTTCCTTACTTAGAAGTTTCCAAAAATAGGATTTCCTAATTTGCTTGATTAGGTAACTTACTATTATTTACTATATGTTACACTATCTTTATTTATAATATTTCTAGAATCCTTTTTATTTTATAAAGTCTATAGAGATATTCTCTTATCTTGTATAACATATAAATTCCTCCCTTATTGAATTCTCACCTTATGATCATACTATTATTTTAATATTTTTAATTTGTAAACTAATATTTTCCTTATATTGGAAGGTTTTTCTTTTTCCAACAATTCATTTATTCTATAATTATCTTAGAATATTTGTATTATTCTACTTAATATACTACATTCACAACTTTGATCTATTTCCAAAATTCTTTTATACTTTAAGATCCATAAAACTTCTTTGATCATAATCATATAACATGATATATTATAGTTCTTAACATAGAATCTTTTCTATTTTGATTTCTTTTCCAAGCAAGACTCTAATAATATTTCTTATTTAATATTCACATGCTAGTAACATAATTTATCCTATTTTTTTTTCTACTTTAAAATTTCTATATTATATATATTATATGCCATGCAAGACTTTTCTCTACTTGAACTTTTATTATAAATCTTTGAAAATATGGTATTATTTTTATTGTACAAGCTTTTGATTTATAAGGTCATAAAATCATATCCTCTTTTGTATAAAAATACATGCATGATGTTTCTCAACCTTTTATTTTGATCTAAGGTAAGATAATGCTAAATATGGACTTTTCATACTATACTAACTTTATTTCATCTATTTATATCTTGTAATAGCATGCATGTAATATTTTCATGAATATAATTACTTATTTTTATTTCTCTTAAGTTACTATGGTAAAAACATATAGTTTCTAGTTTTTCCTCAACTAACAAGATCTTCCAACAATATTTTTATTTCTTATTTCCTTAAATAAATTGCAATAATCCATAAAACTTTATAAATTTATAAATACATAAATTAGATAGATAAGATTTAGGATAGAATTTTATACTTTCTGTATTCTGTTTTACAAAACACTGGAGAGGGAGGGCAGGGGAGGTGCTCGGCGACAGGGCGGCACGGCGAAGGGCGGCGGCGGCTCCGGCGGCTCCGGCGTGGCGGCGGCGGTCGACCGGCGGTCCAGCAGTGGCGGCCCGGTGGTGGTTCGGTGGCTCCAAAGGAAGAAAATAGGAATTTTGTGGTGTTTCTATGTGTTTGAATGGATGAATAACTTAGAGAGAGTGGCTGATTTTTGAATGCTTCTAGTGGCACAATTGGTAGATAGAGTAGAAGGAGAAGCAAAGGCTTGAATGAGAGCTTGAAGGAGGGCTTTTATAGACAATTTTGGGAGTGTCATCAATCCATGGCAATGGAAGATGACCAATGGAGGAGGGGAAGAAGGCCATGCATAGGGCAATAGTGTGCTTCATCCATGGTGATGCAAGGTGATGCTTCAAGTTGAGTCAAGCAAGCAAAGAGGAGGTGGAGAAGACATGCATTGGAGAAGGGTCTCATCTTACGTAACTTACATCAGACATAGTCTGATGTCTATTTTTTTTTTTGTAAGAGAAGAAGATTAAATTGGTTTAAGTTGATTAGAATGGTGTGGTGTAGTAAGAAAGTGCAATTGGTCTAGTGGTTGAGAGTGTGGGGCGTGTGAGGGGAGGATGCAAGAGATCTCGGGTTCAAATCCCGGCTCTTGCATTCTTTTTGCAAGACTTTGTAATGTGATTTTTAAGCCTTTATGTATTTTTATTTTATGAATAAAAATTCACTTCTAAATCATCATTTTTAGTCGATGTTTTCTTAAATAAAATCCTCACTTATTAAATTATCTCCCTCGAGTATTTATTTCGAGTTTTCGACTAAGATCTTTGTATTGTTAAATTTTTTTTCCAAAAGTATAGTAGACTTTTTTCCGATTAAAACCCTCTTTTTAATTTAGAGAAAAATAATTGATAATAAACTTTATATTATAAAAGCTTGAAATATCGCGGATATTACAATACCAACTCTGTCTAACAAATATTAAAATCAACATCCTAACTATTATGAATAACTAGTAAAAACCGATCCCACTATGACACGCGCTCTTTACCGCTCCGGCCCGCCATCTTGCCTCGGTTCCTGCACGGCTCCCTGATTCATACCTGGAACTGAAAAATGTTCCCCGAAGGGTCAACGTCTAATTTTACCAAGCTAGAAAGAATACGGAGATTATAGAACGTTTTAAAATCAGTTATCTATAGTCAGCATACAAATCCACAACCGCAATCATAACTCTAAAGGCCAATACCTAAATTAGTTATATCAGTCACACAAGTCACATACGCATTTACAATCACAATCACACAGCAACGCAATTCTTCCTTTGTCCACAATCCGTCTTCCAAGGCGTTCATCACCACGCCGAGTGCAGAGGCAAGCCCTCCCACTCCACTTCCCAATCTCCCTTCTAACTCCGGGCTAAGCCTCCACTGGAGCGCTTGCAAAAAACACACAGATAATAATTTTCGTTTGAAGGGGTACGATTTTCCCAGTCATACGGGTCAAAGTAGCCAACTCTTCCTCAACATTAGCTACAATGGGCCGTGTCGGAAACGGTACCAACATAGAGAAAACGTTCCAAAATAATTTCCGATAAAACACATTTAAAGCATTAACGCACCCAACACACAAGGAGTTCAAAACAATTTAAAAGGTATTCGGGACTAGTTCCCAAAACCCATCCTACAATATCGATACGCAGTCTAACAAGGGAGAAAAGAACCGAGCAAGTCGAAAAACGACTTACCTCGTGACAGAAGATCCTTTGAAGAAGACGGAATTAGGATCTCAAACGGAACGATTCCCTAAATAATTATAAAGGAAAAGATTAAAAAAAAATACGAACCGAATCAAACTAACCCAACCCACCAGAGATTACCTAAAACTATTTATACTACTACTGTGTACTTTTACAAAGTCCAATTAACTTAGCCTACTAATAATATATTACATTCTTCTAATTAAACCCAATTCGGTCCAAATTGGACCCAATATCCTGATCCCAGCCCAATTGCAATTATAAATTAAAGCAAGACCAACTCAACCCAATTTTTGGCCCAAAATACTCGGCCCGGTTCCCCTACCCATCCTGATTTCTGGGCCAACCCAAACTAGCCCGTCTCCTACTCCACTTCTGAATTTTGGACCGATCCACTTGACCAGGCCAAAAGAGTTGACCCGCGTGGGTCCCACTCCCGTCTTCAACCTCGCGCGAGAACCCCTATTTCCGAACCTTTCCCCCGCCGGCACACCTGCAGCCCACCCATGCCTCAACTCCTCTCCCTTTTCCGACCACCAACAACCCTACTCCGTTTGGCCGCCTTCCTTTCCCGTCCAGCGACACCAGAACAAGGGCGGAGACGTCCCTATTGTCGCCCCCTGTTCGCGACCACGTTGGTCGCTTCCACCGGCGACGATCATCGTACTCCTCCCCCTCGTCCCTAGTCTTGGTTAGCGCCGCGCTCCAACCCCAACCCCACCTAGTTCACGAACCAAGATTGATACAACGAAAACAGAGGAGAGCTTACCGTAGTCGACTCTCCCGGCGATCGTCGACGGCGGCGAAAACAGGCAACCCTCTCGGCTTCCCCAGGCGTCGTCCTAATCGGAATCGGCCGGCGTCGTCGCTGGTGGAAGGCTCGCCTCGGTCTCCGTCTTCTACGCACAGCAAGGAATTTTTTTTGAAACTCAATCGGGTCCTCGATCGGCTCCGCGGACGAATTCGCCTAGTTGTTTTGTTTACAGATTCGGAACTTTGGAATGCCTAATATACGGAACTTTTGGATAGATTCGGAAATTTTGGATAATTGTTTTGTTTATTTAATATATAATTGATTTGCCCAAGTGTATAATGCGGTTATAAAGAATCGCCTAAGATAAGATTTGGCTTACCGAGACGAGTTGTTCCGAACGGATTAGATATAATTAATCAAACTAATTATTTGAACGGATTATTAAATCGATTAACTAATATTCTTTTCCGCTTTATGTGACCTAAAATAATTACGGATATTACATACTACCCCCCTTATGGAAGTTTCGTCCCGAAACTTGATTACGAAGAAAAGATATTCGAGGTTTTCACAAACCTCTCCCCCTTAGAGAGGTTCGTCCTCGAACCAGAATTGATTGATAACAATAATCATAACCAATACTAGCTATCTAAATACGCAACACGTCAACAGAATTTAAATAGTCAAACAACAAGTCAAGCAAACAAGGATCACGAAGCAAACATCGAATATGAAATAAACTCACTAATTACTAACCTTCTCCTCAAACGCCTCTACTAAACCCGGGTAGATCTCTGGATAACTCTCACTCATTCTGGATTCCATCTCCCAAGTGGCCTCCTCGACTCCCCGTCGAGACCACTGAATCAACACCAGAGGAATCTCCTTGTTCCGCAGCTTCTTCATTCGTCGATCTAAAATCTTCAACGGTTGTTCCCGGAAAGTGTGATCTGGTTCTACCACCAAATCCTCATAATTCAGTCTGTGACTAGGATCCGGGACATACTGTCTCAGCTGTGAAACATGGAATACATGGTGCACTCCTTCTAAAGCAGGCGGCAACGCAGCCTGTAAGCCACCTCGCCTACTCTCTCCAAAATCTCGAATGGACCGATATATCGGGGACTCAACTTCCCTTTCACCCCGAATCTTCTTACTCCGCGAGTAGGCGATACTCTCAACCAAACGTGGGCTCCGACCTCAAATTCCAACGGTCTACGCCTCTTGTCTGCATAAGACTTCTGGCGACTCTGAGCAGCTAACATTCTCTCTCTGATTAAGGCCACTTTCCCGATCGTCTCCTCAATCATCTGTGGCCTCTCTCCTACTACATCTGAGGGATCGTCCCAACACAGCGGTGTCCTACACTTCCGACCATATAAGGCCTCATAAGGAGTCATCTGAATCGACGAATGCCAGTTGTTATTATAGACGAACTCTATCAAAGCCAAGTGATCCAACCACTGACCTCCCCAGTCTAATACGCAGGACCTCAGCATGTCCTCTAGTGTCTGAATCGTCCTCTTTGTCTGACCGTCTGACTGCGGATGGTAAGCAGTCGTAAAATGTAATCTCGTCCCTAATGCCTCATGCACCTGCTGCCAATATCTGGAAGTAAAACGCCCATCTCGGTCCGACACAATCGTCTTAGGCACTCCGTGCAGCCTAACTATCTGGTTAATAAACACCTCCACTAACTTGCTCACTTGCCACGTCTCCCTGATAGGCAAAAAGCGAGCAGTCTTTGTCAGTCTATCCACCACTACCCAAATGGCGTCATGACCTCTCCTGAGTCTCAAACCGGTGACAAAAATCCATGGAGATGTCCTCCCATTTCCACTCTGGAATAGGAAGCGACTGAAGCATTCCTCCGGGTCTCTGATGCTCGATCTTCACCTGTTGGCAGACCTGACATTTAGCGACAAATCTCGCTACATCCGGCTTCATGCCATCCCACCAATAAAACTGTCGCAAATCCTTGTACATCTTACTCGCCCCGGGGTGGATTGAGTAAGGTGTAGCATGAGCCTCTTGCAAAATCTTCTGTCTCAACTCTATATCTCGAGGCACACAAATCCGACCACGTAAACACAAAATACCATCTGCTCTCTCTGCAAAGTCGGGTGCCTCCCCACGGCTCAATCTCTGCCTCAAATCCTGAATCATCGGGCAATCTTCCTGCTTCTGCCTTACTACTTCAAGTAAAGACGGCCGACATTCTAGGGTTTTCAGACTGCCCTGATAACGCTGAATCTGCACTTCGATTCCATACCTCATCATCTCTCTCTGTAACTCTGGCTGAGCCGTCAGATGAGCCAACATACTCTCCTGAGGCGTCTTTCTGCTAAGGGCATCAACGACCACATTCGCCTTCCCTGGATGATAAAGGATCTCAAGATCGTAATCCTTCAGTAACTCAAGCCATCTCCTCTGTCGCATGTTCAACTCCCTCTGAGTGAAGATGTATTTGAGGCTCTTATGATCTGTCATCACTTTGCAGGTACTCTCATACAAGTAATGACGCCAAATCTTCAGAGCGTGTACCACAGCTGCCAACTCCAATGAGTAGGGTAATTCTGCTCGTTCGGCTTCAATTGTCTAGAGGCATAAGCAATATTTCTGTCCCTCTGCATCAGCACACAACCCAGGCCTATCTTGGAGGCATCATTGTAAATCACAAAATCCTCATTCCCCTGAGGAAGAGCTAATATAGGAGCCGAAGTCAACCTCCTTTTCAGCTCGTCAAAACTTCGCTGACAAGCTTCATTCCACTCAAAACGAGTAGTCTTCTTAAGCAAGTTGGTAAGTGGTTGGGCTATCCGGGAAAACCCTTCCACAAACCTCCTGTAATACCCTGTTAATCCCAGAAAACTTCGCACCTCCTTCACATTCTTCGGAGGTTCCCATGCCTTTACAGCTTCAATCTTTGACGGATCCACCATAACTCCTTGGGCAGATACTACATGCCCTAAAAAGGTAACTTTAGGCAACCAAAACTCACACTTGGACAGCTTAGCAAACAATCGATGTTGTCTCAATACTCCCAACACCAGTCTAAGATGCTCAGCGTGCTCCTCCTTACTCCGAGAGTAGATCAGAATGTCGTCGATGAACACTACTACAAATCTGTCCAAGTAGTCTATAAACACCCGGTTCATCAACTCCATAAACACAGCGGGTGCATTCGTCAGTCCGAACGGCATCACTACAAACTCATAATGTCCATATCTCGTTCGGAAAGCCGTCTTAGGTATATCTTCCTCCCGAATCCTCAGCTGGTGATAACCTGACCTCAAATCCACTTTGGAGAACACAGTAGCCCCCTGCAACTGATCCAACAAGTCATCAATACGCGGCAACGGATACTTGTTCTTGATGGTAACGCGGTTCAACTCCCGATAATCGATACACAGACGGAGAGAACCATCCTTCTTCTTCACAAACAGAACTGGAGCTCCCCATGGAGACGCACTCGGTCGTACGTAACCCTTCTCCAACAGTTCCTCTAATTGTGCCTTCAGCTCCTGCATCTCCATCGGGGCCATGCGATATGGGGCTCTCGAAATCGGCCTCGTGCCCGGCTCCAACTCAATCCCAAAATCCACCTCTCTCTGAGGAGGTAATCCTGGGAGTTCGTCAGGAAAAACGTCCTCAAACTCGCACACTACTGGTATATCCTGAATGTGCGGTTCCGCCTTGTCCCCCTGAAGAACATAACACCAATATCCTACACATCCGTCATTGAGCAACTTGGCGGCCTTCACCATACTAATCACCGATCCGGGCCCCTCCTGCTCTACCTCCTGACACACATGCCTAGTCCCATCATTTGTGGTTACTGTAACCGTACCTCTGTGTGTATCCAAAACCGCTCGATAACGCCTCATCCAGTCCATCCCCAGAATCACGTCATCATCTGGCAACAACTGCATTACTATAAAATCTGCATACCAATCTCTATTCCCTATTCTAATAGGACACTGTAAAATCTCCTTATTCCCCCTTACTTTACTGCCGTCAGGCAGCCCCACAACAAAAGATACCCCCTCAGTGCAAGTCAGTCCTAGTCTAGCCACGCAAGCAAAAGACATAAAAGAATGGGTAGCACCCGTATCAAACAGTATGTGAACAGGTCTAGACTGAATCCAAATCGTACCTGTAGCAGTCGGCGCGTGTAGGGCATCGGCCCTCCTCATCTCAAACACTCGGGGCTGATTGCCCCCAGTGTTGCTAACTCCTGCGCCGCGTCCTCTGCCCTGACTCGGTGTCTGCTGAAACTGCTGAGGCTGACGACGAGGCATCTGATTCACCGTTCCCGGTGAAGATCCCTGTGAAGGTGCCCCCACAGTACAATACTGCTGCAAATGGCCAGGCTTCCCACAACTGAAGCAACTCCTGACTGGCTTCGGACACTGACCCCTCAAATGAGCAGTACTTCCACAGTTGAAGCACTCTCTCTGCCCTCCAGTGGACTGATTCTGACGACGATGGTCCTGACGACCCTGTGGCTGAAACCCTGATCGTTGCGGCTGAGAAGAGCCGGGACGACTATCTCTCCTAGATTCCGCCGGGGAAGACAACTTCTGCCTTTTGCTTCCCGTGGTATGCACCTCCAGCTGACTCTGTCGGGTCGTGGCCATAGCATAAGCCAAAGCAGACTGCTGAACGTCTGCCAATGTCGTAAGTCGGAGACCAAACACATAAGCACGTAGATGCGGTTGCAACCTTTTTAGAAAGGTCGCAATCTTCAACTCCTCAGTCGGGGCAGCATTTGGCACCGCTGCCAACTCCTGCTGAAACTTCAGAATAGTCTCAGATACTGTGATATTTTCGGGTCCAGCATCCCGAAAAGCAGCCTCCCGAGCCGCCCTCACCACCGGAGGACAATACTGATCTCGAATCCGTCTCTCAAACTCCTCGAACGTAACCTCAGTCCGGTGGTCCCTACACAGCTCCCACCAGTCAAAAGCGCTCTCCTGTAGCAGACTCTGTACTAAAGACATCTTCCGCTCCTTCGGTGCCTTAATAGAATCCAACGCAGATTTCACCCTCCTCAGCTACTGCTCTACGTCAGAACTCTGAGCTCCAGCAAAATTCGGTACTCCAGTCTTCCTAAACTCTGCGAGCCACTTATCAGGCTGAGGCTCACGATACTGTCTCCTCGGTTCGACCACCTGATCAGCTATCACTGGTCCTCCAGAAGCTGACGCTGCTCCTAGCTGGGCAGCCAAAATAGAATCAGGTCCTGGTGCCCTCCTCTCAGCCAAAATAGAATCTGAACTGCGTTCAGATTCGGTGCAGCTCCCGCACCCATCAATGTCTGCAATAACAGCTGAATCGCAGCAGTCATCTCTGGGGCCAATCCTGCTGGTGGTACTCCTCCTCCCACCTGAGCCCCGTTTGCTGGGAGACCTCCTCCAGCGACAGAGGCACTGTCCTCTCGATGAACAGCAGCAACCACATCCTGACTCTCAGCAACCTCCTCCTGATGGTTATCCTGTTGTACCTCTGGCTCAGCAACTACAGGGGCCTCCCCTCTACCCCTGCCACGACCTCCTACTCGGCCTCTACCGCGGCCTCTTCCGTTAGCTGCAGCAGCTCTAGCTCTGGTTGGTGGGGCCATCTATAATAGAAAGTCCCACAGTCAAAACTTAAACAATCTATTTTTCAACCTAATTCTTACTATTCTACGTGAGGTTCTTCGGCTGATGGGGCGGAGTCGCGACGTGTCACCTACCCCCCTATATGCAACATGTCTACCCCAGTAAAAACATTTGAAAACACCGGCCGGTTTTGGTTTTAAGTTGGACCTCGGGTACTCTTTGTTGGTCAGTTCCATGTGCCCTGTTGTCAACCTGGCTCTGATACCAATTTGTAACACCCCGACTTCCGTCGAGGCGCTACTGGGAAATAGACCTTACAAGGTACTATTATTTAGGTTGACAACTACACTGTAGGACCTTACAACTCGGGCACGACGAGAAAACATAATAAAACATCCAACCTTTATTCGATAAAACTTAGAAAACTTAGTTATGCATGAATTCCCGAAAATCGTAAATATCCAAAAACGTTACCACACCTACCAAAACTGAACTATCCAAACAAAAATAATAATAAACGAAACGCAATACCAACTCTGTCTAACAAATATTAAAATCAACATCCTAACTATTATGAATAACTAGTAAAAACCGATCCCACTATGACACGCGCTCTTTACCGCTCCGGCCCGCCATCTTGCCTCGGTTCCTGCACGGCTCCCTGATTCATACCTGGAACTGAAAAATGTTCCCCGAAGGGTCATCGTCTAATCTACCAAGCTAGAAAGAATACGGAGATTATAGAACGTTTTAAAATCAGTTATCTATAGTCAGCATACAAATCCACAACCGCAATCATAACTCTAAAGGCCAATACCTAAATTAGTTATATCAGTCACACAAGTCACATACGCATTTACAATCACAATCACACAGCAACGCAATTCTTCCTTTGTCCACAATCCGTCTTCCAAGGCGTTCATCACCACGCCGAGTGCAGAGGCAGGCCCTCCCACTCCACTTTCCAATCTCCCTTCTAACTCCGGGCTAAGCCTCCACTGGAGCGCTTGCAAAAAACACACAGATAATAATTTTCGTTTGAAGGGGTACGATTTTCCCAGTCACACGGGTCAAAGTAGCCAACTCTTCCTCAACACCAGCTACAATGGGCCGTGTCGGAAACGGTACCAACACAGAGAAAACGTTCCAAAATAATTTCCGATAAAACACATTTAAAGCATTAACGCACCCAACACACAAGGAGTTCAAAACAATTTAAAAGGTATTCGGGACTAGTTCCCAAAACCTGTCCTACAATATCGATACGCAGTCTAACAAGGGAGAAAAGAACCGAGCAAGTCGAAAAACGACTTACCTCGTGACGGAAGATCCTTTGAAGAAGACGGAATTAGGATCTCAAACGGAACGATTCCCTAAATAATTATAAAGGAAAAGATTAAAAAAAAATACGAACCGAATCAAACTAACCCAACCCACCAGAGATTACCTAAAACTATTTATACTACTACTGTGTACTTTTACAAAGTCCAATTAACTTAGCCTACTAATAATATATTACGAGGATGCATAATAAGAAACATAAAACAAACGTGAAAGGGTAAAGGGAATATATTGCATGCATACTTTGTAGAACAGCACATTAATATTAGACCCAAATCATTGCACACGTGACAATTACGAGGATGGATCGAAAGCATTAGATCTCTGAACTCGTATTACTAAATTCTTAGATGCCTTTGCTTTTGCCAGCCCAATCCTTTTCTTATTCTACCTAGTCCAATGTACCAAGTCTGTCACGTATATGTGCTGAGACAGTTCTCTTTTCGTCAGTATTCTGACCCACTGGACTTTAACTATATATACACAATATCTTATTATTAATATTTGTTTTGTAATTAAGTTATTTTATTTAGAGTTATTTTTAGATGATCGACTCAACTCAACTATTTTCGCTTGGTATTAGTTTGTACTAGTATATATTCTCGTACCTTGTACGGGCTTTTTATTAAATAAAATATTTTTAAATATATTTATTATCCGAGAATAATAATCATGTAAATACTTAAATATAAATTTTTGTTACGATATCTTAGTTAAAGAATGATTCTATCTAGAAATAAAATAAATATTTTAGAATTTGTATGATTGGATAAAAAAATATTCTAATGATCTTCCTATCTATCATATCTAAAAATAAAAGATTGTTTAATAATGAGATTTTCTATACTATATTCTAAAAACATTAATAAGAATTTATCATATCCAAAATTAAAAAATTATTTTTTGAAAAAAAACGATGGTGTGGTCCAATCTAAAAGTAACATGTGTCGTTTAATAATTTTTTTAACCTCCGCTTTAGGTTATAGTTATGATTTAATCATAGCGAATGAGTAATATAGTCTCATTTCATTTGCATGAAAAAAAATATTAATTAAAGTTAAAAAACCAAAAAAAAATCCCAAAAAATAACTTTTAATTATTCGTGCATAACCCATCTTTCTCTCTACACTAAGCTTAACAACGAACCTTTTGTAAAGCTAAGAATATTAGAAATTAAAAGAAAAGTAGAATCTTCATTATTTTTTGATTAATCTTGTTGTTGAAAAAGCTAGCAAGAGAAGCTCTGAACCACACGAATGCCATCTATATAAATATGCAAACTCAACCTCCTCCTTAACAACTCATACAAACCAAATTCAAAACACTTCATAGCACACTTGCAATACACAAATGGAGAGGCCAACAATTTCAACTCCAAAGAGCAATAGCTTTGCAAGGCAAGTTTTGGTTCCACCTAAGAGAGGTCAAGTAAAGTTCATGATTGTAGGCAAGCTCTTGCACTTTGTAGCGAAACGCCATCATCATCATCCTCGCAATTAAATCAAGCGACGATTAAGTCTCTTTGATTTGTCTTCAATTGGTTTACCATCTGTTTTTAACGTTTTTTTTTCTAGTCATTGGGTTGATATAAATTGAAATACATACTTTTTTTTGGGCACTACCCATAAAAGTCGAAATGGAGATATCAGAATATTACTCGCGAGGCTTAACCGCTAAATTAGATGTTTGAAGACATTGAAATACGTACTTTGATTGTATGTGATATCTGCGAGGCTTGATTTAGACTGTGTAAGTATTTAAGTCTGTTTTCTATTGAAAGTATAGGTAAAGTGCTCACTAGGTTGCTAGTGTATGCTGCCCTTTTGTGTAATATATAATAAATCGATGAGATTTGAACCTAATCATAGCAAGAAATCATTGATTTTATTTTTAGAGTTTTTTTAATTTTTTTTGTAAAGAATTTATGATTTTCAAAATAGGTTTTTAGTTTATGAATTCGGGTTCTTATCATATACCCTAAAAAACCGTTAATTATTTTAGCCTTTTTGGACTTGGATGACATGTCAGAAAATAGTTAGTAATCAGCATCCGCCGATCTTGTTGCTCAAACTAATTGGATTTGGACCCGCACACCCTTCTGTCTCCAGATTGTACACATCTTGTTAGGTACAAAATGATCTTAAGCCTCTGCTTGAATCAAATGATTTAATATATTAAATTTATGATTTATTGTAACTTAATATATTAAATTGATAATTCAATTATTCAAATAGGGGCTAAGCCATTCGACCAAAAAAATGAGATTGATTTTTCAATGAATTTTGACACATCGGATATTGTAGTGACATTGTTTTAGAAGCTCTAAATTGTGTAAAGTATTCTTTACTTTTTAAGATGGTGTGTGTTGTTGGGCTATCTAAAATATATTGTTCTTTCCCATAAAGTTTCACCTTAAGTGAGTCCATGTTTCTATATATATAAAGAAAAAAAAATATTAAGGCATTAATGATAAAAGTTTATGTATTGGCATTAAAAAAAATGTTGATTTGGATTTTTAGAAGGGTCTACATGGGCTAGACCTTTTGCTATGCATTCCCTTTATAACCGTTGTTCTCGTGGTCATGACTTTTGTTGTAACTGTGATCGCGACCATGGACATGGCCATAGCCACCACAACCACATTAACTACAATTATTGGGTCATGATTTTTGCCCACATTGATTGACATTTCCATCTTGAAACAATTTGTATGTATCATTAACTTTTGGGAATGCTAGTGAGCTAGTAGGCTCGAGGTTGTGGTTTTTCAGCAAAAGTTTATTGTTCTTTTTTATAACAATTGACACTTTCAACAAGTCAAAATATCTTTTGAAGCCTCTTTCTCTATATTGTTGTTGTAACAACATGTTAATTAGAAGCATGCATAGTAGAAAATATTTTATCTAGCATTTCTTGTTGGATGATCGTTTGGTCATATAGTCTCAGTGATAGATTAAAGTCATAGAATCTTGTAGTGTTCTATTCATACTATGTTTGTCGGAACAAGACCTCATTTTGATGGCCATAACGTTCACTAAGCAATCCCATATTCTCTTAGATCCTCCACAAATAAGTGCTCAATTTTAAGACTTTCATGAATGCGGTGGCGGAGAAACACAATTGTGTTTGCTTTCTCATGTGGGATAGCAATTTTATTTGTCACAATTTTTCCTTCAAGGTCATTTCCCTTAAGATTAGCTAAGGCACCAACCATCTATTCGAGGTATTTTTAGCTCAATAAATGATATGTCAAACTCCCTTTTAGTGATGTTTTCCATTTAGCTACTACGTACATATAAAGAGTTGTAAGAATAAAAAGTTAATTAGGTATGTTCAATGTTATGTATAAATAGTTTATGAGACATTTATGAAACGATGAATTGAGTAATTTATAATAATTTAGAAATGTTATATTTTTTAATTATATTAACATATGTAGGCATGTTACATGTAGGTAGTATGTGAGGCTCTACCAATCCATTCGGGGCTTAAGAGAAGTAGAGAACCCGTATAGCATATGAATAATAAGTTTATTTGAAAAATGCGTATAGAATATAAATAGATGACATGAATCAAAGTAGTAAACATAGTGCTTTAATATAAGCAGTGGCGGATTCAGAATTAATTGGGTGGGATGAACGTTAAATAATCTAACGGTAATAAAAAAAAACGTCAGTCCAAACAAACTAGTTTAAACATTAAATTAGCATAAAATATATACTAAGATAATTTGACTTAAAAAATGAACGTAAAAATTAAACTATAGTATATGAATAATAATTTTGTTTTTAATTGTAGTTTTCAATAATTTGTAAAATACCCCTCTCGATAAATAACACCAAATTAGTAACCTATTAAAATTAATTAACAACAAATTATTTGATAAAAAAATTAATATATATAAATGCGCATTAAAATTGAAATTGTCTTTGTGGATTATGCAGCGTCACTTGTGTTTGAAGAATGGAAGATTTGTCAATTTTAAATTTTTTACCCATTATAACGTAACCATGTTCGGATTTTTATCATTTCAAAATTAACCTAATTTTTTTCTATTTTTTAATAAAGGCACTCATTCAACCCAAATTTATTGACACTCAGCCGGTCCAATTTTGCACTCAGCCCAAGTTTAGAGACCAGCCCATGTTCATTTTAAGACAGAAAAAACTTGTGCAGATTTTTAATATCGAGTTAAAGACGTCGTATTTGCCTTCTTCCTCTTTCAGCGTTCTTTAGGTTAGGTCAGCCAGCCATGTCAGCGCAATCTCCGACGCTCCGCCCAAAAGCAGCGATGCCTCGTTCTCCTTGCTCTCTGTTGCAATCGCGCGCAGCCCTGCTCCGCCCTACCCCTTAGTGGCTCGGTGTAAACCTAGTCTGCCTCACATCCCCCGCTCCTCCTCTATATAGCCCTACTACTAACACCGGCGAATGGGGGGCGGCTGCCCACCCATGCCCCCTAGATCCGCCACCGAACATAAGTATTTTAGAGTGTTTAGAACTTCCTCTTGTAAATATAATGTTTCAACACGATCTTTTAAATTTATGAGCTTGTTTAGAACTTCCTCATATAAATAGCACGGTCTTTTAGGGCCCGTTTGGTACCATACCTCCGGTATGAGGAATAGGGTTAGGAATTACCGAAATCAATTCCAACGTTGGGTATCGCGCAAGGTTTAGGAATGAGCCATACCGGAATTCTTCACTAGCCTCATACCCGAATAAAGAGGTGGGTTTCAACCAAAGCTAAATCCCAGCCCCCATCTCCATTGTTGTTCTTGGGTGGAGACTTGGGTGGAGACGAAGGAGAAGCGAGCGGTTTCAAGCTCCAACCATGGCAGTCAAGTGAGGTCTGCAACTTGGTGAATTGTTTAATTCGAACTGGATTTGGTGGAACCTCACTGTATCTCCTCAGCCCAGTTTTTCTTATGTTTGTGTATATTTCAGATTTGGATGTTTCTTTTGGGTTTTGGTCTGAGAGAACATGTGTTGAAGGTGGCTGAGGTAGTGGGAGAGAGGAAGAGGAGGTGGAGAAGAAGAGTGATGCTTGTTCCAAATCTTAATTCAATTCCAAGATATACCAAACAACAAATTTTGGAATCAATAAACTTCATTCCTATCCCAAATCCATTCCAATCCCATTCCTGAAATGGTACCAAACGAGCTCTTAGAGTGTTTCAACACCCGAGTCTCTTTAAACAAGGAATTGTCTCGAGCTAGAGATGTTTTTTTACCCTTTCAACCTTCATCGTCTTTTGCTATTTATAGGCATCAAGGTGGGTTGGATTGTTAGAAATTTCAATGTGGGATAGGCGAGCTAGTTAGTGAAGTGTTGGTCGTGGATTGATGGACTGCGTGGCGGACACGCTTTACCTTGTGAGTCAATTTAAGAGGATGTGCGACATGCTTCGTTGCTATTGGTGCATGCATTCTGATATATGTGTCGACTAAAGGGATTTACAATGTGTCGTGTTTTCAGTATTGTATAACTTTGCTTCTTAGGTCGACTAGAGGGATGTGTGACGTGCTTCATCGCAATTAGTACATTCATTTCGATATACTTGTTAGGTAAATGGATTTGCAACGTGTCATATTGTCAATGGTGTACGCGCTTTGCTTTTTAGGTCGGTTAGAGGGAAGTGCGATGTGCTTTGACGTCATTGGTCAATCGTCCCTCTTACATCCAATACATATTTTCAGGATCTCATCCGTTTGGATACTCTAGATCAGCTCTGTTCCGTCAATAGTGTCCACCTAATTTCTTTCCTCATTACAAAATAAAAATAACGTTTTTATAAATCTAGAAAATTTGACAAATTGTGATTTGTGAATGATGAAAAGAAGGCAATTTAATATAAGAATATTTTTTTTTGGTCGGAATTTAATATAAGAATATTGGTAGCCGTTTAATTGGCAATTTTGGAATTCAAATTTCAAACCCGTAAAAAGGGAACTAGCCGACGCCGACGCTAATCTCTCAACCCAAGCGGCGACTGCTGACGTAACCTCTCTGGCCCTCTCTCCACTACACTCCACCATTTTCACGCTCGCTCGCTAGTCACTACACAAACCCACTTCGATTTTGATTTCTCGCAGCTCAATTTTCAACATTCCCCAAACCCCTTTTACAGCCATCCCAAAGCGCAACCCCGCTCCGAAACCAGAGAGATGGAGAACGAAGCAAAGAAAATAGAGGTGAAAGGGATACCCACTCATGGCGGAACCTACCTTCTCTACAACATTCTCGGTAATGTCTTCCAGGTCTCCTCCAAATACGTTCCTCCTATCCAACCTGTTGGTCGTGGCGCTTATGGCATCGTCTGGTATTCTCTCTTTCCGTGTCTGCTTGCATCGATCGTGTTAGCTTTTGTTGGCATTTGTTTCACGCTTGTCTACATGTTTCGATTTAGGTGATATGTGATTAGCTTACTGTTCATGTGCTATTGCTGGCTTTCAAGATTTTCTTGCACTTTACAATGTTAGGGTTTATCGGGGTTCTTGCTTGAAGGGTGGAATGGGAATATGAGTTATAGTGAAATCTTGCACTTAAGGATGGAATGGAAGGGATTGATTGTGAAAAAAGTAGTTAGTTGTGCCTGCTATTAGACCTTCCAGCTTCTAGATTGTGAAAATGTTGGGGTTCTACTCGGAGACAATTGATCTTAGATGTCCTGAAAAGTGAAGTGTTGTGTAATTATTGCGTTTCGGAACTAGGATATTAAGTTCAGATTGGATTTTGGGTGTGAATTTGTTTATATGCATGGATTGGATTTAATTCTAGCAAATTTAAACTGAATCTTTGGCTGCAATCTGAGAATTAGGTTGCTGACTGTGCTATAGCTGCCCAAAAGGAATTGTGGTGATAGTGAACAGGGATCCCCACAGCAATATATAGCATCCCTATAAATATAACACAGTAATTAGCCTACACATAAGCACACACTTGTATGTAATATATATGAGCATTGATATGAATAAGGAATTGAATAGCTTGTAGGAGTAGTACTTGTCCATTCTATAAATGAGAATTGAAATTCATTTATCCTTCAAGAGCAAAGATGTGACAATTTCCATAGTGGGCTCAAAGAAGCACTTGTTATGTGTTATCTCATTAACTTCGCATCCTTTTTATGTTCCCCACTCACCTATTCTAGAGAATCTAGACTACTGAACATGATTTCTGTAATTCCCAACCTTTAATTAACTTAAGAATTGTGTCCATAGCTGATAGTGTGCTTAAGAGCAACCCATACATAATTACAGATATACAAATGACAAATTTTGTAATTGGGAACTGAAGTTTCCCAGACAATAAATAACTTCATGTTCATTAATATAATTCCATAAGTGAAAATTTTCTGATGTCATGTAATCTTTCAACTTTCCATTTTTTGTATTCTCAATTGGCCTTTTTGTTCCTTCTTTTTGCTTTTTAAGAGGTGATATGTCTATTTACTTTAGAATGGGCCTACTATGGTAGTAGAATTCATTGATCAGATCCTTAAGGATGCTTTATTTAATTTGGCTTGGCAATTTGGTTTTGAGCCTTGATCTACTCTCCAGTCAGTTGATTGCTATTTGATGTATAGTCTTTTGTGCTCTAAAGCTTATTGATGTGTGATTGTTGTATTTACACCTTCATTACTTGCCTTGGTTGTTTCTAGTATAAAATTTTTCTATCTAAATTCATTCTTCATCTATGTCTGCATGTTTACTGAGCTGGTATTATAAGTTGACATTTATGTTATTCTCTCTTGTTGCATGTGGAATTTGTGTCTCTTGTGCGATTAAATATCACCTATCAGTAAAATTTTCTTTTGGGTGGATGAATTCAAAATGGAAGTGTTGTTATAATTTTTGTAAAACATAGAGTACCTTTGTATCGGTGTCATGTTTGCTAATTTAATCTACCTAGATATTGTTTTCTTCTAGGCCCAAGATACCAAGTATGTAAAGAGATTTTGTTAAAAGATGTTCAAGAGGGCAACATAATTTGATGTGTCCTATTTTTTGAATCTTCATAGTTTTCTTTGCTATATTGCTAGTTCATGGTCTAATATGTAAAGACAACAAAATGCTTTGATGAGCTATGCTGCAACCTATTTCTGACATTAAACTGAGCTCATAGTTTTCTCACATTAACTGAGCCACTATTTGGATTTTTTGTTGCAGCTGTGCAAAAAATTCCGAGACAAATGAAGAGATTGCAATTAAGAAGATTTCTGATGCATTTAACAACAGGATCGATGCAAAAAGAACGCTTCGTGAGATCAAACTTCTTTGCCACATGGACCATGATAATGTAAATAGAGTTCCCTCAAAGCTTAAGTTATTTGCTTTTCTAGCCGCTTAATGTTTGGTGTCAATTATCTCCATGTGCCTGTTTGACTTTGCTTTATCTACTTTGCATTTAATACATGAAAATTATTTTTATGATTCATGTTTTCATTTAAATATGGGATTCCAATTTTGTTAGTTTTATTTCTACATAGGTATAGCCTTGTGGAAGACAATCTACCTTAATATTTTTTGCTTTAACTGATTGATGCTTTGTGGAGGTTAGTTATGTATATATCTGTTGGTATTCATTTCACCAAGTCAGTAATGTTTTGCAGGTTATTAAAATTAAAGACATCATAAAGCCACCTGAAAAGGAGCAGTTCAATGATGTCTACATTGTTTATGAATTAATGGACACTGATCTGCATCAAATAATACGTTCCAACCAGGACCTTACAGACGATCACTGCCAGGTACCTCTTTGTATTCTATGATACATTTGTCTTCACTTAAACTGTTTTCTGTATCAAAACTAAAGTACTTTGAAACTAATCCCTTATGATCACCAAATGCTTCTCAGTTTAGGTTTATTTTAAGCTTGGTGAGCTTAGCCATGAGAAATCGGAGCATCCTTGAGTAATGATGCTTTATCTTACATTTCTTGTGACCACTCTTGATCAATATTTATGAGTAATATGCCCTTGCACTATAAATCTACATGAAGTTCTAGCATAAATCCCTAAATTAGAACTATAGGTGTAAATTTTGCACACTGTTGGCATTCATTAATACTGTCATGGCATTGACCAAGTTCTAGCACAAATCTCTAAAATAGGATGATATCATGGTTCTGATCCTCATTATTAGTTAATATTTAGATAGAGTTGATGGTAGGTGGACATGTGAAACCATTAGTAAACTTGTGACAAATAAATGCTCCATGATTTTGTTTCTAAAGTATGTTATTTTTAGTACATCAGGTTTAGACAATTGGGCTACATTGCCTACACAGATATCTCATAAGTCAGTAAATCAACAATTGACTCATTTTCATTACGTTTTCTATTTTATCTGCAGTATTTTCTGTACCAAATATTACGTGGGCTGAAATATATACATTCTGCAAACGTATTGCATCGGGATCTCAAACCAAGCAACTTGCTATTAAATGCCAATTGTGACGTCAAGATATGCGACTTTGGCTTGGCAAGAACCACATCTGAGACAGATTTCATGACCGAATACGTTGTAACTAGATGGTACAGAGCTCCTGAATTGTTGCTCAACTGTTCTGAGTATACTGCAGCTATTGATATCTGGTCAGTTGGTTGTATTATGATGGAAATCATTAGAAGGGAACCCCTCTTTCCTGGAAAAGACTATGTCCAGCAGCTGGGACTTATCAATGAGGTTCTTCTTCTTCCCTTTATTGAAATAAAATTTGGATTATTTTGCATTCTCAATGATTAATGGTTTTTTTGTAAACATTTTCGATGAATCAGCTTCTGGGTTCTCCTGAAGATTCTGATCTTGGGTTCCTGAGAAGTGATAATGCTAAGAAATATGTGAAGCAGCTTCCTCATGTTCCAAAGGAGTCTTTTTTACAGAAGTATCCAAATGTCTCGCCTGTGGCGCTTGACCTTGCAGAGAAGATGCTTGTCTTTGATCCTAGGAAACGGATAACGGGTATGTTTCATTTGGCTGAATCTCTTCAGATTATTCTACCTACTCTTTTTTTGCTTATTCAGGATGTGCTCTTATGTATCTTTGATAATGCCATTTTAGTTGAAGAAGCATTGAACCATCCATACCTATCTGGTCTCCATGAGATCAATGAGGAGCCCGTTTGCCAATCGCCTTTCGTGTTTGATTTTGAGCAGTCATCCTTGGATGAAGATGACATAAAGGAGCTGATATACAAGGAGACTCTGAAATTCAACCCAGATACTAAGATGGAGGAATGATGATTGCATCCTTGAGTGAATTTCGTGTGTATTTGGAGTTTTGGACCATGTTCTAACCTTCACAAGTTTTATAGCTAAAATAAACCTTGTGTGATCTTTCTTTGTTTTTTCATGAATCTTTGTTTGTTGATCATGTTGGAACCTCACTAATACCTTCCTCTGTTCCATTTTCGGCTAGAAAATATTCTTTTTTTTCTTTATTTCCTAATATATGATAATGCTTGATGCATAGGCGTAAAATAGATCGATATGAACATCATGAGTTGTCCCTTAATAAAATCGGTTGTTGCTTAATAAAATCGGTTGTTGCTGCTACCATCTTCTTGGTTTCATCTTCTCCTTCCATAACTAGAGTTCAGAGAAGGACGAGATAGGAGAGCCCAAATGTGATCAAAATTCCACAATAGAGTTTGACCACAACGGTTGAGATTGGATTTTTCTATCTCTATATCAACTTATTAATTTCTTCTTTTTTATTTTTTTCCGACGGATTCACCAATTTCCTATAGGGTTTTTAGTAACTTTACCCATAGAGTTTTTCACAAACTCCATGGGAACAAGACCGATTTCAAACGCATTATATATATAGAAGTTGTCTTGCCCAAACCCCAAACAATACTCATTTTATGTTTAAAATCCTTTTTATTCTGTATCCTAAATTCCTAATATACAACTTCAACATCTCATAATTATATCATAAAATAATATAGGAAATGTGCTAATTTCTATTCCTATTTTAGAAGATGAGATTGATGACACTTGTTTACTACTTTACTACCTCAAGATAATCTTTTCTCAACTACAAAAACTAAGGAATTTGGTAGGCTGTGTTAGACTTGACCATGGGCCGGGTTGAACTTTACACATTTTAGGCCCACTTGATAAGTAATTGGGCCGGATTAACAATCAATTATACAAGTATCACATTAGATTTGTTAATTTAGCTCTAAATTACCTCTTATTTAAAATGTTTTAGACACTAGGCCGGATCCAAATGTAATCACCTCATAATCTCTATGTTTAATTTCTTGCCACCTCTACTCACATGCACTTGTATTTTTTATAAACTCGGCTCACATGCACTAAGCTATCCCTATTCTTTTCAAGGTTGTAGTTTTGGGGGTATGGGAAAATGACAAACATACCAATATTCTGGAATAATGGTCCGACCGATCCGCATTAATAGGGTGATTTTACCCCACTTATAATTTAATTTAATATTAAATCATAATTCCCCATGCAAATTTTGATAATTTAATCGTTGTCCTTTTATAGATTAGACTAATATTTTAATTAATGGAATCAAAAAAATGGAGGTGGAAACTAGAAAGAACTTTTGGGGAAAGTGTATGGTCAGAACTCAGGGTTGACCTACGAGTCTCAACTACAAAAATTAGGGTTTTCTTTTAGTATGAGTTAAATTAATTTTCTCAATTCTCAATATGTCATACATCCAAACAAATATTCCCTTTATTTAAGAAATTATAGAAATAAAATAAATATATAAGATTGCAATTAATTAAGTAAATTACTAATTTGCTCGTTCGAACGTACGTTCTATTTTTGCCCTTTTTCATTTGGGTATTATTCTGAAATTACTTGTAATAAAACGTCATCCAAATTATATGACTTTTGGTCATGTTTAGCTCGAAAAATCAACGCATCAAATTAAGATAAATGATTATACATTATTCAATATATTTTGTTTGGACCAAATTGATTCCATTACCTAACCAAGATAAGTAATTTTGACAAATCAATACCATAGCTAGCGTCATTGCTTGGAATGAAATGCATTCCTTATATATCTTAATAAATCAAACCTGAAATTGGTTGATCCAATCGGTATAAATTAAGGATTTTTCTAATTTAGGTAAATTTGAATATTGTTTGTTATTTTTTTATTTTTTTAAAAGGGTTTATTAATTCCAATTTAGGAAATAGTTTTTGAATAATTTTCCAAATTAACACTTTTATTGTGTGCTCATGGGCACACATTAACCGAACCGATAAATTAATACTTAAATCTCAATTTCAAAAAAAATATCATTTTTTCTTTTTAAATCCAAGTTTAATTTAATTGTAAAAATTTATCTTGTGCCCCCCTCAAAACTGATATATAGTTGAACTCCAATTGATTATTCATTCTCCAATAAAAATGGTGTGATTTTTTAATTAAATTCTAATTACCTAATCAAATTTATTATGTCATAAAACCATTTTTTTATATTTTTAGGGACCAGTGGACGTGCTACAACTTACAAACAACTTGGATTATTTGTCATAGTGATTACAGTTAAAATTTTGTGTCCCTTTCACGTGTGGCTATTTGCACCATGATAATGCACACAATGTAAGTTTTAATCTAAACAACTACCACATTTTGAAAATATTTCTGGTAAAAAAAAATTAACATTAAATCAGTAAGATATCAGACACAAAATCTAAAATTCTAAATAAAAAAACTATAAATCAAAACCTACTTTGATCATAATCTATTATCTATATATCTAACATGTGAAATTAATGACCCAATATTTTCAAGTTCTTGGATATAATATAAGTATATAACTCATTATTTTAAATTGTTTTTTAATATGATTATATTCTATCAGTTATGACTCTTTATTTAATTTATATCTGAATTTTATTGACATGCATTTCTATTTATGAATTATGAAAGAAACATATGCATCATTTACATCCAACTTGTGATAAAAAGGAGTAAATACAGTCAGATGGTGATGCTCCACCTACATACATGCAGAATATTATCCTGATAAGTAGTTTTAGATAATAATATTCTAAAAGATTTATTATTTAATACATTTGTTTAATGATGTTAGCTAGTCATACCATATCTCTGTGTGGATCTCAAAGCTTTAATTAATAAGTTGATTGATCATATCATATTTTAGCTTATATGTAAATGTGTTGAGACAAAAATTACCCCCTTTTTTTTGAGAGAGACAAAACTTACCTACATTCATATTTTGGTTTGTAATGATGTGTATTAAAATTATTGTATTTGATATAAGATAATTATTGTATTATAATAGATTATTTCCTAAGAAAGGATAATCTTACGAAATATTTTTTTCATTTAAATCTTATTTAAAATGGTTTTTCATCAATAAAACAACACATTAATTTTGTTTTCAGGAAATTCTACTGCCAATTATCTAGAATAATTTTGGGTACTACAGTAATAATGCCCCGTAATAATTTTAAATCAAAATTAACTCGGTCCGGTTAAAATTTACGATTCATTGTTTTGTTTTTAGCGTATTGATAGAGTAAGTGACAGATAAAAATGTGTTCGTACGAGTGCACATAAGTCTAATATATGATAGGCATTTTGATCTAATTTGTTATGTGAGAAAAGTTTATTTTCCAATCAATATTTTTTTTGATCAATTAAATTATAGGGTGAATGGATGTGTTTGTTACTTAATTAATATCAAATTAAGTGCATATTCCTATATTTTTATAGCACAATTATGAAATTTCAAGCTTGATAACACTATAGCTAGTGGTCTCTCTCTAATGAAAGAAATTTAGTGTGTATATCAGTCGTCTCTTCACATTTTTTTGATTAGGCAAGAATTAGGAGACTTTTTATTAATGTCCCATCATGGAGGACGTCCTAGAGCATCCTAACAGATGAGAAATTATTTTCTTTACTTTAGTTGAGCGGATCAGAAATAAGCTAATTATTTTTTCCGAAATGAACATTTGAAATAACTTATTTATTTAAACTGTCTTTCTAACTTAAATATGCCCTAAATAGGATTTAAATAAACTTTTTTAGAAACTAAAACCCCTAAAAGGAAAGTCATAAACCTTTAAAAAATAAAATAAAATTCCTAAATAAATAAAACTAATAAAATTTTTCCAAAACAAAGTTCTTATTCACGCCCTAAGGACATATGATAGAAAAATCCTTATTCGAAATAAATATATATTGTCGAACACACTTTTTGAATGCTTATTTGAAAAATAAGCAACAAAGTGTTGATAAGCACCCTTTTTTATACTTAACGCGGCCTAAATATTAGAACTAATTACAATCGATTAAATTAATAATTTTTCTAACTTGGAGTATATATTAAGAATTTTAAAATAAAAAATTATTTAATTATACTCCGTATTATTTAAGCATGCTATTTAGCAAGGCCAAGATCTGAAATCACAACTTAATTAACTCCTATTTGAACTAATGAAGCTAAAACTTTGTCAATTTTAGACAGGTAATTTTGTAATCAAGCTTGATAATCCTGTAATATAAGTACTACTATTATTGATTACGAGTTCCTATATAAAGACACCTCGTTTTCGTCCCACTTGATCGATCGACGATCGTTGTCTGAATCTTTGTCAGATCGACAATATTTATCTTCTCCCCAGTAGTAGTATTTATAGATCATCTGCATTGGTGAAATAAAAATGGAATTACAAGGTCAGTAACTTTTGTAGCAAATTGCAAATGCGTACAGAATTCTCCATGAAGAATGCACATATGTAACATGTTACAGTGTCGTGAATCAACTCGATCCTAAAAAAACGCAGAGCTCAAAAAATCTGTGATTGTATATAGCCAAAATTCCAAGAAGGTAAAAACAAACATTTTTTACTATTAAAAATTCTACGTTCAATCTGCGCTTTGTTGACCCACCAAAAAGCTCTTAGGGCAGATATGTGTATATCCTAGATAAATATGAATCTATTTTTTTTTAATAAGGAAAGAATTCGATGTATCAAACAGACTTGATAGATCGAAAATATGCACCTAATTTATTAGAACGCAATTTTATTTCATAAAATTTATTAAAAATTTTATGAGTGAATTTTAATTTTTTTTTATAATAAATCAGTAAACTCTATAAAAAAATAATTGAAAAAATCAAAAATAAATTTGTGAGAGAAAAATATAATTTTAAATTATAATATTTTATTTAACGATTCAAATCTCTTCAACTTTACTCATAGAGGTATTTTGATTTATAATTCTACTAGAATTAAATATCTATGGGAATATGGGAGGTGAAATCTTAGCTCATTTTTTGGGTTGAAAAATAGATCCGACCTTATATTAAAAATAATAATAAAAAACATTGTAACATATCAGCTTCTAATTGACTACGGCCTATTGAAATTTAAGATAGTATCAAAGTGGGTCCAGTCAAATCCAACTTTACGATAAAAGCGATAATAAAATGACGATGAAACCCATTGCTTCATGATTAACTACGTCTCACCGGAATTAAGATTAATGGTCGAGCGTCTTTAAGATTTAATACTTTTTTTAGTAAAAGCTACTATTTATAAGAGACGAATCGGAGATTTTTGAGTATAATTCTTGAAAGTTTAACCTCTTGACTAGATGTCTGAAGATAACAAAACGATTTCTTACTTACAATTCCCGATAAATAAATGGAGTTGGATACTATTTCCAAGTTTTGTAAAAATTTCTACATTTTTCTGTATACTCTCTATCACAAAATAATAACCTTGTATGGACTCTTTAGATTAAAATATGATAGGAAGAGAGACAAAGTTAATCCTAACACTTTATTTATATAAACTAATTAAACATGATAACTTCTACTCAGCAAAAGTTAGCAGTTGGTGCCCTATATGGTGGCTTAATGGTAAGAGGTATGGAGAATGTTGGAAGGTTTTAGGTTTGATCTTTGTCTCCGTCCTTTCATTTAGGTGAAAAAGCAAGTCTCGCTATTTTCCCTACTACTAGATCGAGCTGGTCGATGCAAGTCGGTTTACTTGGTCCATTCACTTTACCGGCTAGTTTACAGAACTGAATTTTACCATCAAGATGGTTCTTCCTAGGGCTGTAAATGAACCGAGCCGTTCGTGAGAAATTCGGTGTTCGGCTCGGTTAAATCTTGTTCGTGTTCGGCTCGGTTTGTAAATGAACCAAGCTTGAGCACAATTTTAAGGCTCGAAAGATAAATGAACCGAGCTTGAGCACAAGATAACTCGGCTCGTTTGCTCATGAGCAAACTCGTTTATATGCTCATGAGAAAGCTCGATTATACACTCATAAAAAAAACTAGATTATACGTTTATGAATAAGCTATACTTACTATATATATTATTATAATATATAGTTTATGTTAAATTACATAATTTTGATGGTGTTTCATAAATCACGTAGTTTAAATTTGAGTTTCATTTGCTTGTATAATTAAAAAGTAAACAAATTGTTCACGAATTTGTCTGTCGAAGAAACTAAACGAGTGGTTCGCGAACAAACTTGAGCTCGGCAAACATTTAAATGAACGAAACTCAAACAAAATTTTAAGCTTGAACCAAGCCCGCGTTCGAGCTTGAGCTCGTTTATTTTTAACCGAGTCGAGCTTGAGAAACTCAAAGCTCGACTCGACTCGGTTCGATTACAGCCCTAGTTCTTCTACTACTTCTTCCTTACTTGAAAAAAAAAGTTGCTGGTGGTGAAATTAAAATTAAACCATGAATCAAAGAAGTGGAAAGTAAATGATCAACTGGCCATTTTATTGGATCCGGTTTAATTTGGACTATAATTAATTAGTACTATATTGATCTCAATTCTTCTACTGAACCGGGTTTTCTGTATTGAACCGGATTAATAGTTCTACGTACAGGGCACACACACATGCAGCAAGAAACAGATCCAAAACCCACTGACTGGTACAGACATTGAGGAGTAAAATGAGCTGCAGCCCTGTCACAAGAATTCAATTAGAATCTTTTTTTTAGTTGTTTTATGAATATGAGTCCAAAACAAGACAACCACAATACTCAAATATATATATATAAAAAAAAGATCATTTTTGAAAGAAAGAAAGAAATCACATATGTATAAAAAAGATCATTTTTGTTTGTACGTATTAGGTGTTTTTATTTAGTCATAAACTCATACTTTAATTCCGATCCAACGCTTAATTTTTTCTTTCAGTCTGTGTTAAGAATCTGCAGAATCCGAAATCATTTACTTAAATCACTAAAAATATCATTTTTGTCATATAAGTTTAGTTATTAAAGGCGGGCAAAGTTGCAACAGTCACATGCATGTGTCAATAGGGCATATTAATTGCATATACTTATAGTAATTTATATAGAAGTATCTATACATATACACCGTACCCAAGATCAACTCTTCTGGACCAAGTTTAATCAAATTAAGATTTTGTTTAACAAAAATCTAATCAAGTGTTACTATATTCGTTCAATTTACATAAAAATAATATTCTTCAATCTTATTGAGATCTTTCCTCTGTTATATATTATATATAATTACTTTTAGTTGATAAGAATAATATCGAAAAAGCGTGATAAAATGTGTTAAATTACAAGTATTATTGAAAAAAAAAATCAAACTAGCATGTCATATATTTCGAAAAAAGCGCTAGGAATTTCATTTACTTGATGTTACATGGTTGTGTTTTGTGCAACGCCAATCGACATTGACGACATATGGCGGCTTCTGCTGCTTGTCCTAGGTGTAATTTGGATGAAACAGAACTCCACATGCTGCATGACTGCTCATTTATTTAGGATGTCTGGCTTGCTATCTTTGGCAATGTGTCGCCTACAAATTGTTTTCACTTGCAATGACCTTGTTGCTTGGATCATGTCGAATATCAGTAATGGGTCTCATAATGTGACACTTTTTGCAAACATGCTCTGGTATATTTGAAAAATGCGAAATGGGTTGGTGTTCTAAGGGGTTATAATCACCTAAGGCTTTCGTCCCCAGTTTGCTTCATTTCTAACGCTTTTTTGGCAGCCAAAGCTGCTCGCTGTCAAGCTGGTGGTTCGATCAACAAATATGTGTGTGGACGGTTATATGCACTCTTCCACGTTAACAACCTTAGAACACTAAGATGGTATTAGAGTGGGCTTGGTCTTGGGCCTATTTTCCAAGTGTCAACTAGGACAGATTAGTTGCATTTGTGGGGAACGTGTTGAGAATATGCATTCTCACATCTAAAAGTTGGAACTAAACAAGACCACTATATAAATTCATGTGTTATTTCTCGTACAATCAATTGGTTATGGGATGAAACCCAACTAGGATGTATTTTAGGCTTGACACGCATATGCGCACGGACAATCGGGTGCACCCTGCACGTTAACGGTCTACAAACTCTAATAAGAACATCGTGTGTTTGTATTGCCAATTGGTCTTAGAATGGAACTTCACTGGACTTGTGTATTAGCTTATGTATGCACGATCCCTTGTTATGAAACATAATTAAACTTTCACATGATATCAGAGCAAGTCTGTTGTTGGGCGCGTTTCCTAGCTTGTTTGAGCTTAAGTTTAGCAGTTGATGCCACCCGTCAGTTATTTGGGTTGAGTTGGTTATAAAGAGACTGAGATGATGCCACTCATCACTGTCATCGGGTTAGTTATATATAAAGTGATTGAGATGCTAGACTCGTTTGTCTAAGTGTCAACTGGGACAGACCATGTCAGTTGTACTTGCAGATGCATATTGCGAATAATCACTTTCCCCATCTGAAAATTGAGATTAAACAATCCTTATATATGTCATCGGGTTAGTTATATATAAAGTGATTGAGATGCTAGACTCGTTTGTCTAAGTGTCAACTGGGACAGACCATGTCAGTTGTACTTGCAGATGCATATTGCGAATAATCACTTTCCCCATCTGAAAATTGAGATTAAACAATCCTTATATATGTCATCGGATTATATATTCTTTTTATTGTCAACTGATTTTAGGATGAAACCTTATTAAATTTGGGTATTAGATTTATGTATACACAACCATCCCTTGTTATAACACACAGACTTTCACATATAGAAGCTGATGATCGAGATCGAAAAAAAAGAGAGAATGTGATGGATCGATCGAGACCAATTCAATACATCACCTAACATATCAACAATTGGGTTTATTGGCCGGGGTCCATCTTTGTTTGAAATGTATGCATATATATAAAATCAATCGATCGATGTTCATGGCCGTATAAACTAATATGCAACTTTGTCCATTTATGTATGTCTTCTTCTATACCTAGCTAATTTGAAGTGGTCGACCTTTCAAACACTTGCTAGAATTTGTTGGTTACCTTGTTTTTTTTAATTATCTCGACCTTCCTATAGTTTTAATTACTTTTAGCATGTAGTTTAGGTAGAGATTTTCTAGGCAATTCAAAGTCAAGAATGACTTATGAAACTTGTCTTAAGTAGCTAGCTCAATACTAAATAGGTTTTTTAAACTTGTACTCATAGATTAATTATTTTCACAATTTTAATTAAAAAAGGAAGAGAGCATGTTTTCACAATTAAGCTACTATATTTGATTTCTTTGACCTCACCCCTCACATAATTGATGTTAGCAATCACCCATCATCTTAAAACTTTGGCGTGCTACAAGTTTTGGTATATTTAAGCATTTATGATAGAGAGTTTTAATTCCTACCTAAAGAACAAATTAATAAAAGCTAAAATATCCTTAGGTAGAGAGAATATTATTGTGTTCCCCTCCCTTCTTCTCATATAACCAAGAGTCTCCTCTCTTCTCCAACCTTTCTTTGCTCTAAATCTATGAGCTACTAAGCTCGAAATTTCGATCATCACAACGCGCACACACATATGTATAGATCCCTCATGGAAGATGAGAATTGTGAGAGGAAATTAGAGTTGCAAGGAAGAGATGAAGAAGAAGAAGATGATGTTGATGATGAAGATGATTATGATGATGATGAAGGGGGAGATCAAGAGGAAAGTAGCCATAAGAATGGAGGAAGCTCAAGCAATAATAGCATAGTCGACGAGAGTAACTCTCTTGAGGATGGAAAGAAGGGAAACTCAACCGCGGTTAGGCCCTATGTTCGGTCCAAGGTTCCTAGGCTACGATGGACACCCGATCTCCATCTTTGTTTCATCAAGGCTGTCGAGAGACTCGGGGGTCAAGAAAGTATGTTCAAGTTGGCTAATCTTAATTACCATCAATATATAAGTTTCTAAAGATTGTTGATTTAGATAGTTTACTCAATTTTCAACTAATAAATGTGTTTTTTCCTCTAAATTTTGCCCCTTTTTCGATGAATGGTATCAGAGGCGACTCCAAAACTGGTCCTTCAGATGATGAACATCAAAGGACTTAGCATTGCTCATGTCAAGAGTCATTTGCAGGTGATTTATTATCTTCAATTTTAGCTTTGCTTCATCAAACAAGGGAAATAAGTTCTTGCATGGTAAGATAGTTCAAGTTATAATCTTTATGGGTCCTAATTGGTTGTTTATATATTTGATCTGATCTTACTACAGATGTACAGAAATAAGAAGATTGATGAGAGGGGTCAAGGTGGGCATAAACACAATTCTCCATATTTTTGTCCCCTTTTCATGTGTATGCTCTAAGATTTGAAATTAGGGTTTTGGTTTTTATAATTGTCTGCTTTTGGTTTCCATGGCTATTTACTTTAGTTTGTCCTTTTGTACTTGGATCGATGTTGACCTTTGGATTGGTATGTTTTTAGTGATAAATGATACAAGACATTTGATGGGGAGCTCAGCAGCTCACTTTGTCCCTAACCTTTGGCAGCTTCCCATGCTTCCTAGCTTTGACAATAGAGCTAGCTTAAGCTTTTGCAGGTAAACATACATCTCTATCTACTAGTGCATAATTCTATGTTTAATTCAACATGAATAAACCGGTTACTTAATTGGCTTCTTAGATCAATCCTTCGTTATCTTATTGAATATACTTGTGACAAGGATGTCCCAATTAATCCCTGATTTCACAATCCTTGCTAGGTTTCCCTAGGTATTACATGGATCTCTAAACCGCTACACACTGTTCTAAAAATTCTGCCTAGGAACCCCGTCTAGATACTAGAAGGTACCAACCCGCCTAGCCTTCCAGCCCGCCTAAGCGCTTTGTGTAGGCCTAGCCTGCATAGGCAACCGTTTAGGCGCTAGGCAGCACCTCTCCGCCAAGCTAGCTAGGGTATGCCTATCATTTTTTAGAACATTGGTTCCAATAAACTTCCTGGTACTATCATAATGATGGAAATAGATTCACCATTTCCCAATAAATGATGGAAAAGTGTTTTTTTTGTCAAGGGCACTGCTCATGGAAGTTGAAACAGAAACCTCATGGTACTATCATAAAATTCTAGTCGCTTGACTAGATGCCTAGAAACCTTATGTGTTTTTTCTTCTTCTTGTTTCTGCGTCATCATAGTTTTGTCATTGTGATTGAAGTGTATATGTGGATGTTGATTTTCTTGTAATAATCTCGTTTTCATTTGGTTTATTTCCAGCTTTCGACATGGAGATCAGATTTCATGGGGAGGACAAGAGAGCTACAATGCATCTAGGACCGGAGGAATCGGTTATGACATGAAAACTACACCAAGATCTGGCCTTTATGATTGCTCAAGAGCTCAAGCAATGCCTACACACTTCAATATAAACACAAGGGAAGTCAGTGTTCCAAACAAGGCCTTGCCACTTGGCCTCCAAGAGCTTAGTAGGGCTTATAATGGCAACCAACAACAAGAAATTAGAAGCAATGGTCATTACATGGACTTGTTAATGATTAGTACTACTCCACATGATCCAAGAAGACACGAAATCGTCAGTGATAACAAAGGAGCCATTGTTGAACACAACAAGAAAAGAAAGACTTTTTCAAGTGATCATGGTGATATTGATTTGAATCTCTCACTAGAGATACCTAAGAAGTTTGATGATGAAGGGTTGTTGTCGCTTTCTCTCTCGCCTCCTCGTTGGATGAAGAAATCAAGGCTTTCTTTAGACCTTAACGCGACAAACTTGAAGCTCGGAAGTTTGAGATCAGGAGAAGGTGAAGACGAAGATCACAAGGAGAAGAAGAACTCTAGGGTTTCGGCGAGTACCCTTGATCTGACTATATGAATTTTGAGACAAATTCTAAGTGAGATCTTGTTTGGTACTTGTACAATTAATGTATTGTGGATCTTTCAAGTAATGTTATTGTCTACCATGTAAGATATACCATCAGTCATTACTCACAAAATCATGAAACCCTAGCTTGTGATGTGTTGTCACGTACAATGGGGGCATGATTTTACAAGTAATGGTTGATGGACGAAGAAATTAACTTCAGGTACATTTCATTTGGTTTGCTAAGGAATAAAGGTAATTTAATTCTCAATAGTTTTTGTAACTGAACGGTTTATCATTTCAAATGTGCAATTTATGCGTTTCTGATTGTGTTTTGTGTCTTTTTTCCATCTAATATATTATCAAGTGAAGTTTAATTCCGCATGCTGAATAAAAGCCTGTGAAATTTCTCCAACAAACACCTTCTCCAAACTGTCTCCTTCTACCAGAAAAGAATATGTTTGTAATTTGAATTATTTTATTTGCCTTAAAATGAGTGAGAAGTAAAACTAAGCACGTAATCTATCAGCTTAAATGAACAAAAAGAAAGGTGTAGCAATGTTATTACTGTGGAGTTATCTGAAATAACTGTGTAGAGTCCTAATTCCTAAATCCTTGCGTAGAAAACTAAACCCTAAATAAAGTATTAAAAAGAAAAATAAACCCTACAAAAAGTATTAGAAACGTTGGAATAAATTGCAAGGAGAGGCTAAATCATTTCCTTTATTAATGACATAATGACAAATTTCATCAACCCACCCAATCAAAAGCCCTCACTTGCTGTTTTTATGAACAGAATTAGAAGTTAAAGTTTTTTTTTTTATCAAGAAACGGGTAGCCCCTGCGATTTTATTTAAAAAACTAACTTTTCCCTACTGGAGATATATAATCAACAACAAGTGAATCTAAAATAGTACTAGGGATAGCATCAAAAATCCTAAAGCGAACATTTATAATAATAGCATAACTCGTCAAAGAAACGGCCACCGCATTCGATTGTCGCCTGATTGACATGATGGTGGCTATCCCTGGATAATCATAAAGCAACTCATGACAGCGTCAACCAGATGCACCTTACGATATGTCTTTATGTGAGGAGCTGATAGTAGTTCACAAACAACAGCAAGAATCTGTTTGAATAATCAATCTAGGGACACCATGCTCTTGAACTAGCCTCAAACCATGAAATACAGCCCATAGCTCCGCGGTTAAAGCCTCACAAAAACCACAGGTGAAAGAGTAAGCAAACCTGAAAGACCCGGAATCATCTCGGAGTATGAGATATTTGCAACATGTTTATGCCCAAAACGAAATAATCAGAAAAAGGCCCAAATGAAAATAAAAACGAAAGTTTATGCCCAAAACGAAATAATCAGAAAAGGCCCAAATGAAAATAAAAAAAAGTAGTCCCGGCGGGGCTCGAACCCGCGACCTTCGGCTCATAAGACCAACGCTCTAACCAACTGAGCTACGGGACTTTTTTGTTATTCTAACATTATTTATTAATTTATATTTTTTTAAAAGAACATATTCGACAAATTGCGGCCAGATACTGTTGCAACATTGGTTCCCCACTACTAAAAAGAAAGCGACTTTACTTATGATATTATTAAACTATAATTGACTTCTCCTTTTAAATTCATATCGAGTTTGAACTCTACTACACCAAAAAGTTGTTTCAACCTTTAATTTGCCAGAAAGTGGTATTTTGTATTTACATGTGGCATCTTAGCCATCATCCTTAATTATTTTATCAGACCTCCGCAATCCCCATATTAATTTGTGAAAGTTGAAATAGATATCTATAATAACTTAGTACAAAACGTAGATTCAGAAAACAAATACTCCGTAGTACAAAACTTATTTAGCCTCCCTATAGGTTAAATTTGAAGAAAAAGGGGTAAAACATAACGTCACGTCGTCACTTTATACAAAACTAGTTCAATCCCCGTGATACTCACGGAATAATTTTACTAAAAATTATACAATATTATGATATTAATATAAAATTTGAAGTACTTGTATATAATATTATAATAAAAATTAGTGTAATTTATAAAAAAATCTTTAAAATTGTGTCCATATTTTATCAACATATAGATAAAAAATTATATACTTGAAGCCCGGTTTTTGTTAAAAGATAAAAAAATTGCTATGTATAAAATTAATATAAAATATTAGATCAAGTTATTATCAACATATAGATAAAAAAATTATATACTTAGATCACAAATCTTGTTACAAGATGAAAAAAAATATGCATAAAAATATCAACATATTGATCAAGTTATTATATTATAAAAAAAATTGGATTTATAGAAAGAATGATACAAGTAATTATAATTTTTAAATTTTAAAAACGTAATATTATTTTATTCAAGGAATGCCATGTGGCGCAATATTTTCAACATACATGGTTTTTGCTTTATAATGTATTAGGTAAATTAGGTAGATATTGATTTATTTTTCTGTTATAATGTATTAGCGTTAGACCTGTCAATCGGGTCGAGTCAGGCGGATTCGGGTTTGGCATTTCGGGTTCGGGTTCGGTTTCGTTACGGGTCACAGGTCAATCGGGTCGGGTTGTAGCTGGTTTTCGGTTGGTTCAGGTTGACCAGCGGGTCTAGAATATCATTTTTTTCTATGATTATTAAAATAAATTTTTAATTAAATAATAATTTTTAATTATATTATATTATTTTCATTTATTTTAATAATAAAATATATTATAAATTTTAAAATAAATTTTAAAAATTCAGTAAATATACTAAATCGGTCAACCCAACGGTTTTCGGGTTCTATCGGGTGCGGTTGATTTCGGATTTCGGGTTCAAATTTTCGGGTCTTGACCCTAAAATTATCGGGCGGTTCGGCTCGGGTTAGCGGGTTCGGTCAACTTTTGACAGCTCTAATTAGCATAGATATAGATAGAAATTTATATCGGTAATTTTTTTTCATAATCCGATAAAAATATTTTAGCATAATTTTAAGATACAATATATAATATTGCTTATCAATATCAATAAACATATACATTATTTATTTTATAACATCTAAAATCTTACCCTAAAAAATCTTCGATCCTTATAAATTCATTTTTTTTATTTAGTAATGACTATTGTTTAAATTTTTTTTTGAATATGTGTATATTAATTTTTTTATTTTTAATGCCATCCGTACTATCAATCTATCTATCTAGTATTATGTGGGCATGCACGACTAATTTTATAATTAGTATAGAAAATATAATGGTATAATATTAAACGCCAAGATATAAAATTAATAATTTCCGCTAAAGAACGACTAAATTAATTACAGAAAAAGAACAAATTTTTAACAACAAATGGTATGTGTGATCATGGGGATATTTAATCCATTATCTATTTTATGAAGTGGTTAAGATAAAGATTTTTAGAATTATTATTTAATTTTTTATGTTGAAAAAAATTTGTCCATTATTTTATTCAGGTTTTATTATGTAGCGCAAATTTTTATACAGACTTGATTTCTGTTTTATAATGTATTAGGGTAGATGACTCGATATAAACTAGACTTTATTGCCTGAAAATTTTGATGTGGAATTTAAATACCAACCGTTGTTATAATTATTCATACTTGACACATTCAAAACTATACATACATTAATGCAGCAATTTTTTCTTACTAGTTGCTACTATGTTATAAGAAAACGCCAAATGCCAAAAAATGTTATAATTAAAAAAATATAGATATTGAGAGACATTCGAAATACTTAGCAATTTAATGAATATAAAAACACATGATTGAGAATCAAAATTCTTAAAAATGAGAATAAAAATTCAAGGTAGAGTTATTCAAACATTTATTTATCTTTTTTCAGACATCTAATCACACGATTAAAATTTTAAAATAGTTCTATAAATACTTCGCCGGGTCGGGCCACGACGCCATCAGGCCAAGCCTCCCGGCGGAGGTGTGGGACCCGTTCTACCCTTTCCCGGCGGTTCAAGAGGCCCGATTCGGTTGGCGGGAGACGGCGGAGGCGCACGTGCTGACGGCGCACGTGCCGGCCGGGATGAGGAAGGAGGAGGTGAAGGTGGAGGTGGTGGCCGGCGGGGTGCTCAAGATCTCCGGCGAGAGGCGGGCCGAGAAGGAGGAGAAGGGGGACACGTGGCGGAGGGAGGAGAGGAGGACCGAGAAGTTTCTGCGGCGGCTCCGGAGGGAGGAGAGTGGTGGGATGGAGGAGGTGAAGGCGATGGAGGGAGATGGGGTGTTGGTTGTGACGGTGCCCAAGGTGGCCGAGGTTAAGGTGTTTCGTGTTGTGTAGGCTTTCGCTTGCGTGTAATACAAGTTACATGGCTTTGAGAACAAAGCTTTGATTATATGAATTGGATATGTTATATTTGAAAGTTCGAATCCACTTACAACATATACGGAGAAATTGATATTGGGAGGGTCTTCCTTAAAATAGGATCACAAAGTATCCAGTTCAAATGTAGAATGGTGTCCAATCAATCGATCTGGGCGAGCCAAAGCAAGATCCAAAAAATATTTGAAAGTTATAACTTCATGAATTATGTAACGGGTAGAAGAAAATAAAAATAAAAATAGTTGCATGACATGTGCTTGCTTTAGATTATTTGAATTGGTTAGTGATAAAATTTACTTTGTTCTCTCTTATGATTCACTTGGTTTGATTGATAGATTAGTGTTAGTGTAGTTTTGAAATTCTGACTCGAATCTATTAAACAACACTTAGTCTATTGGCGCGAAAAACTTAGAGTGATAGAGTGATAAAAAAAAATCAGAAAGGAAGACCTGTTAGAGAGAGAGAGCCCCCTCCCTGCATTTTGTTTTGTTTTAGTTTTCTTTTTATCACTTTGTTCTGCGTGTGCTCTAACTTCTTCGTCTCAGTTTTACTCCCCTTCTCTTCCCCCAGTTTCCTTCATGTGTTTCCCCATCTTCTTAGCGTTGGGCTCGCCAAAAATACCCTCCGGAATTTTTGTTCATGGTAAAGGTGTGTACATCTTGACCCTCTAAATCCCGCTCATATTAAGATCCACCTGAATAAATGTTGTTGTTGTATCTAATCACTTCTTTTATTTAATTAAATTAATATTAAATCTTGTTGAACTTATTTATTTGCTTATATGTGGATGAACTCCATTCAATCGATCCTCTTGTTATCTCGTGACACATGTATGAAAAGATTGGTATTGAAAATTTGGGAGGATCTCTCCAAATGAGTCCACAAGGTACACAATTTAAATATTGAGCGGTAATAATCAATCAAACCGAACGAGCCAAATTAAGGAAACACACTTCTTTCGATCGAGTTACTTTTACTTGCACCATCCACTAAAACACATACCAACGAAAGAATCATTCTACAAGTAACAAGCGTATACTTAAAATCAACTATGTATATTGCACACTACAAATAATGTATTCAATCCGTTAACACTTGAACACCACACTAGAACACAATTCAAGCACATATGCAAAACGAATCAAAACATCAAAATACAAAAAACGAACTAACTAAGTTCATCATACACACGAAACCCGCCTTCCACGGTTCCTCAACGAATCAAAACGAACAAATCCGATTGACCAAAGTTTGAAACGACTTGGATGATGATCCTCCCTCATCAAGACACTCACTAGCCTTACTCTTCAAAGAACTCATTCTAGCCCTAATCTCCTTTCCTTCCTTCTCAAGCATCAATGTCCTAATCGCCGTCTCAATCGCTCCCCTCTCGACACTCTTCTCAAGATTCAACCCGACCCTCCAAACGTCGCTCACATAGCGAGCATTGATCGTCTGGTCACTAAACCACGGCAGGCAAATCATGGGCACCCCTTCACAGACGCTCTCCAAAGTCGAGTTCCACCCGTTATGAGTCAAGAACCCTCCGACCGAAGGGTGGGCCAGCGCCTCCCTTTGCGGGGCCCACCCGACAATATGGCTCCTCCCAGCCACCTCCTCCAAGAACCCGTCGGGGAACGGGCCCGGACCCGACAGCCCGTTCGAGCCCCGGACCAAATCGGGTCGGACCACCCACAAGAAAGGCTGGCCGCTATTCGCGAGCCCGTAAGCCAGCTCAACAAAGTCATCTTTTTCGAGAGCGGCTAGGCTGCCGAAGCTCACGTAAACGACGGAGTTGGGCGGTTGTTTGTCAAGCCAAGAGATGGATGTTTGGTCTTCGGTTAGGAGGCTTGTGTAGGAGGATGGAGCGCGTTTGTGGAACGGGCCGATTGGGAAGATGGAAATGCAGAGGTCTTGGTAAACGGTGGCTAAGGAGCGGCTTTCGAGTTCTTCGAATGAGTTGAAGATGAGGCCACTGGAGAGTTTAGTAGCTTTAACCATGTGAGAGAGTAACTCCTCATAGAGTCCTGGGACTTGTGTCTTGACTCTAGGAATGTCTTTGATTCTTAGAGGAGGAAGCTCTGGAACTATTGCTTCTGTGTCTATTAAGAGCAACAAACAGGTACAACAAATTCAATAGAAAGGATCAAGTACCTCAAGCAAAACTGCCAAATGGGATATATATAACCATCGAGGATAAACAGACAACATCAACATCATCGCCCAGTATAGTCCTGCACAAGCAGGATCTGGGGGGTCAAGATGGGGGCACCCATACCATGATCAGGAGGATGCGCCCCAAAGACCCAAGAAAAGCTGAAATTCAGCTATGTGACAATAATAACTGAATTCAGTTAAAATGCACCTAATTGATATAGGGGCTATATCCATCTCAACGGCATTGTATCAGCCAATGAGCAAGAGGATGCATCCCATCATCAAGGATAAACAGAACAACCCAAAAAAAAATCGTACAAAAAAAGGGTTCGCCTTTCCATATATTAGGTTAAACACCATCCTTCAGTGAGTTTAACATAGTAATCTCCCCTAAAACAAACTAGTTTGGCACTAAAACTTCCAAAATCATCACTACAACTTAAAACATTCATCAGCACAGTGAACTTAATGTAGCATTAGAGCTGCAGAGCAAATACTTGAACAAAACGGAGCAACATAACTCATTGTTTTCAGCAATTATAAGACAGCACAAATGAGCACATACCTTGCATTAACAGATAACCCTTTTCCACAATAAGAGGATAAGCAAGTGACGAAGCAAATGCGCTAATGCCACTTGTCCTCAAAGCAAATCTTCGAATATCAAGGCTATCCGCCACAGCTTGACTAGAATAGCACACAGCATCTGTGATTAGGCATGCCACTCGCTCTTTATCAGAAGAACCCGATACAATCTCAGACAAGCATTCCTTCAAGGGAGCAGCACATGTCTGATTGAGTTTAATAATGAGTGCTACTAAATCTTTCATGGGCGAGTCTTCTTCAGACAAGCCATCGTCGATTGTGTGGAAGGTAAAATGTGGGTAGTTTTCCGGGTTTGGGGCGTTAAAGCGAGTGCAAATGATAGAAATGGAGAATCCTTTTGAATAGAAGATGTCAGCTAGCTGGAATAAAGGGTTTATATGGCCTTGTAAGGGTAAGGGAAAGAACACGATTCGTCGGTCCATTCTCTCTTGCATCTGTTGGATCAATACAGAGTTATGTGTTGTTACTTCTCAGGATTGTGGTCTCTTTATCCTATATCACAAGAAAAAGAGTGAATTTTTCCTGCATTATAGTTCAATCAAAGTTCCTAATTCTACTAATACATAAACAGACATGAATAGTTCAGTTGAATTCAAATTGGAACAGACAAAGAAATAGTCCACTAATTTCACAGGAGGAATCAAATTGGAAAAAACAAACAGCAAACCAAATGCCAAATTTCATTCATAAACGTCCAATTCAGAATTGAATTCTCTTCTCATAAATTATGCTTAAGAAGGTGGGCTTTCACTTTTTGTCAAGATCAGTTTGTTGAAACCAGGAGACGGAAATAATTAACAATGCTGTCAAATCTTGGACCATCTAATGAAAAAGCAAACCATTTTCTGCATCACCTAATCAAAAGAAAATTAGCAGTCTCCCAGGTAATCAATCAATCATCGACAACAAATTAAAATGAAAAAAAAAAAAAGATACCCATTTGAAAATGAGGTTCAACTACTGATCATATGGTAGTAGCAGTAGAACACCGGCGAAAAAACAAAGGCAAACGGAAAACCCATCAAGAAAAACCCAAACAAATCAAGCAATTATGTTAAAATTTCTTCTCTTATACTGGTTTTTAAGATTGCAAAGAGAGAATTACCTTAAAGATTCACGATTGGGATCAGAAAGGGCGTGATGATTGAAGATTGAAAAACCTGAGGAATTTAATCGAATAGGTGGTGGGCATGGGCAGCAACGCGGAAATTGATTCACAGTTCACACAATAATAGTAAGGGGACAGGATTGGGGGATGTTAAAAATTAATAATATTTGACTGTTTGGTTGCAAAATCAACCTTTTCTTGTGGGTGAAAAACTGAAAATGACTTTGCACAAGGCCAATCCAAATCCAATTTACAATTGTCACCACAACAACATGTGGATCACGTTTCATTTCATCATCTAAAAGTCTAAAACCATGTAAAAGTTTGTGAACAAACAAGCTAGTCTTCACTCTTCAGATAAAAAATTTTAAAATAAAAGGCATAGCCTGATGAGTGATGATGAGCTAACTGTGTTGAATTGATGGTTTGTGAGGTCTCGTGTTGATCTCAATCACGTTAAGTATTAATAATACGGAGTATGTATTAACTTAATATTATTTCCAATTTACTTTATTTTTAGGATATTCTGTTAGAAAGTTATTATCGTATTTTAGCTACTTGTTATAGTTAGATAAGATCACATCTTTTTGGTTTTCTTTATATAAGTACTAATCTTTCTCAATAAAAAATTCATAAACTCTATTTTAGGGTCATTTTTCATAAACTCTATTTATCTACATGGTATGTAAGCATGTTTATTCCGATACGATTTTTTTCGTAAAAAAGCGGATATATAGCTAAAAGAGAATGCTAAGGCCAATCAAAACAAACAAACAAAAAAAAAACAAAAAAAACAATCTCACATCGACATAAAGACTCAAAAATACCACTAATATATAAGGAAAAGTGATACTCTACACACTAGGTTAAGCTCTTGGGTTAGAATGTGAATTCTAACCTTATATGCAAAATGGTGAAAACCTCTTACATGTCAGTGATTATTTCAGCCTTGGAATCTAACAAAGTTTGTCTTGGTCTCAATTTTCTTTGAATGTTTTTATAAACTATAGCTCTAAGTAATAGGAAGCAACTTTAGAGGAGTGAAATTGCAATGTCGTTTATTTTTCTATAGAGCAATGTAATACACAGTTTGATAAATAGAGATACAAATGTGGAAAATCTGCAATCTTTCTTGCAGTTTTGTGTGAAAATATAAATTGAAACATGTGGGTTTTTCAGTTTTCCTGGACAGCATGAATCAAGCAGGCAACCCAACTCAATCCATAAGTTTGTACCTCTTCTCCTGGACGCCGCTTACTCCCATTTGTATTTCTATGATCGTATGAAGTGGTATCTGATACAACAACTTATAACTGTCAAAATACTTGGTACACAAAATAACTACATGAAAATCAATCCAAACAAATCAAATCATGAATCATGATATAAGGAACTTTGATCATGTCATACCAACAACAAAAAATCTTGTGAGCTAAGCAAACATCAAACTACAGGGTATAGTCCCGCACAAGCAGGATCTGGGGGGTCAAGATGGGGGGCACCCATACCATGATCAAGAGGATGCGCCCGATAGACCCAAGTAAAACTGAAATTCAGCTATGTGACAATAATAACTGAATTTAGTTAAAATGCACCAAATTGATATAACAACGGCTATATCCATCTCAAAGGCACTGTATCAGCCAATGAGCAAGGGTGAAAGCACAAGGCAGCTGACTCTTGATCGAGTGAGTTAGAATTCATAGTCCACATTGTAGACCAAATTAAGCGTGTCAGTAAATTACCTCTATGTGTGGAATTTCTTTCAAAGGCCTATCAGCAAAATAAGCATATAAAGCTCTCAGGACGGCCTGAAAGAAGCAAGAAACGACCACCACCATGAGAAACCGAGATTGGAAAGACAGACAAGAAGCTAAAGCATGTGTTACGATTGGCAAGTGAAATACAACCTGGTGAGATACAACCACCACAGGAGCTCTTTGTCGTTCAAGTTCAATGATCACAGGTTCTAGCCTGCACTTACCCAAAAAGATAATGTTTCTTTAGATTAATGTTTATACAAAGATGGGGTTATGGGGTTCGCAATTTTCAAGTCAATGTGTAGACACACCTTTGGATAACATCCAGGTATGATTCTCCACGAGGATAACGGTACCTCAGCTTATCCTTCTTACGGGATCTGAAGTCCATGAAAAAGAGCAACTTTTAGAAACATTTCACTAATTTTAGGAAAAACAAGTATGGCCTTCATAGGGTTTTACACCTCATCATACAAAATCATTCTGTTTCTAGGCTCACAAGTATGGCCTCCCTAAATGACATCTTTCCTTTATGACTTTTATGCTTGTTTTATTATAATAAATAGATTCCTTATTGAAGTAAGAAAATGATACAATGAGTAACTAAGCATATAAGAGTCAAGCTTTTCCCGGGCTAACCTCACATAGCACAACTAGCTCATAAGATATATGCTCGAATTAGGCAGTATTTATTATCACAAGTTGAATGAATAACAGAAATGTCAAGACTTACTCGTATTCTTCAGGCATATTCTTCTTGATCTCTTCATACGTCATTCCATCACAAACTCCAGCATTGATCTCGTCAAGAGAGCGCCATTGTATCTACACAAAGACTTGAATCAGAGAAAGCACAGTCACCCAGTTGGATCTAATTTCTAATTTTCTACTCCAATGGGTAAGTAGACAACAAAGAAAGGCAAGTCATCCACATTACCTTTGGAAACCCACCAATATGTCTTGCTGTCAAAATTGATCTCTGTAGAGTACTAGTCCATATCTGAATTTGATATGCGTAGAATTACTGATAAGGTCAACAGTATAGGGAAGTACAATTATGAAAAAACAGAAACATAATGGGCCATCATAGTCAAACAACAGCAATCTACCTAACTGACTTTACTTCTGTGGCATCAAATGAAATAAAAAAATGTGTGAATGCCTATCTTAGCAACGGAAAAATTTAGGATCGGAACAAATTAAACAGGAACCTGGATCTTATTACTTCTTACACTCCTTTAATAGGAAAAATTATGAGCAACAAATGAAAATAATCGGCAGATGTCTGTTTTAGACCTTTTTCCTTCAGATAATAAGCCCCATTACGATAAGATTAGGTTTAGAAATAAAATTTGGATGATAATGCTACAATAAATAAGATACAATAAAATCTTTGAGCCCTCCAAGCTACCAGGTCCTAGAAATTCTCTCAAGCGAAACAGTACCATGGCCTTGTGTAAAAAGAAAAAAAAAATCAAGGTTTAGTAAATGCTTAACAAACTCAGAAACAGATGAGCAACTGCTACAATGGTCTTTCTGCAGTCATACTTTACAGGACAAAAAAGAAAACTTACTGAAGCAGCTCGTTCAGATTTAAGCCGTTTCTCAACAAAGGTTCCAAGTTTCTTGGCATAATGTTCTCCAGTATCACTGCTCATTTAACAAGACAGCAAATTTTCAGTCTCTTCTTTTGTAGTTCAAACCAACGTAGTCAAATATACACAATGCAATCCCATGAAGAAGACACCAAAGAAAACCAAATACATGCATAGATAATAAAACAAAATGCACATTATATAGACATGCTTTTTATATAGACATTTATAAATATATATCCTGCAATTATATTTGACATGACACGTGTATAACATATATAAATGCTCAAATTATGTAGACATGATCATGCGATTATCACGCACAGAACTTCTAAATGAATGTCAGTACTTGACAGACCTTAGAGCAGAGTCACCCCCAATTCTGCTTCTAACATTAAACCGGCTCTCTCCATGTCTAGTGAGCAATATAGGCCGGGGAGTGAGATGTGTATTCACCTACAACAGAAAGAGTCAACAGAGTGATTTTTTTTTTGTTCTGAGTTAATTAAGTTATTATAGCCACATTAATAAGCTCAATTAGCTAATTTATCTTATCAACTATTATTTTGTTCACACATTTCAGAAAGCAGCAACACAACTAGGAAGATAATATCAAACCAATATTACGAATCAATGTACCCAGGATCACTTCTATGAAAAAGAAAATAGCAGTACATGAAACCATTCATGGAGAGAACAAAAGCTATGTATGGCTTACAAAAAAGGCTACTGATAACATACCAGGAAGAAAACAATCCGTCCAGGTAGGTATCCACTAATATTGTTCACCTGTACAAATATAGACATGACAGTCAAATATAACATAAATCACTGGAGTTGAATAAATGGCTTCAAAAAGAGCTGCATTCAATCTTCTAGACTTCTGACTTTGAATTGTATTATAGCATGCTTATTTCATCTTGTTTCCTCTACATATCTTTCCTTGCTTTCTCCTTCTCTTCTTTGCCTGGATATCTATCTTTGTTTTCTTTTGCTTTTTATCCCAGAGGGGTTTTTACACGAGAGAATAACTTTAGATGACATAAGAGTACATTCCAGCTCGTCCTATAATGCATGTTACCAATTCTATTGATTTGCATCTTTTGGTATTAAGGAATGTTGAATCCTAATAATGGTTTGCAGCTCACCAAAATAAATAAATGGACTTTGTTTTTGATTACCTGCACATTTTTGTCTTAAAAGTGAGCCAAATAAGATACTCAGATTATCTAGACCCGAAGTTAAATTATACTGTCTAGATAACACTACTTTCCATCGTAACCTCAAAATTATTTATTCACCATCAGAGGCAAAAAAAGGAATTATATAATTGTCTTCAAGTAGCCTAGAGTTGATGCAGCAGTCCTAGTCTGTCTTTCACATCCATTTGGGATAAATTTGATACATAGAAAAAAATTCCAACTATGTCACCAAAAGACTTCATTGTTGTCCCGTCCTAACACAATATGAAACTCATAGACAACATAAATCTATATCCAGTGCAGAATTCAAACTATCATGAGTTTTCTTTTCAGGTAATTCTTTCGGTTGGATTGGTCCACTTTACATAAATTTTTAAGAGATGATGAAGAGAGACTTAATTACCAGGAGAGTGCAGACTTACTTGAATTTGGCCCCCATGTCCGCTGACCATATCAATCATTTTGATATAAGATCCTTCTTCTACTGGTTCATAGAACTGTTTGTAGATGTAAATATAGTTTACATTAATCTCATATAGCATTTACTCAAAAAGATATGAGAAAAAGGTCATGAGTGATTACCTTTTCATAATATGCCAACCGATTTCTGAAGTCTCTGCAACCAGCTTCAAAGTCTGGCCTGCACAATATAACAATTGTTATACTACACATTAAAATTTAATTCAATATGCGTAGCAAACTTCATTTCTTGGTTTAAGAAACATAATTATGAATCTGATTAGAATTCTCACTCTTCAGCGTAATCCGGGCTCTGCTGGACCTTGAGACGTATATTTCTCTCTATAATGCGCTCATCATTACATAGTGTTTCCAAAAATATAATCTGCATTGAAACCATTTAACGTGTAACAGTTATATTTAAAATATGTGTACTGAAGATTAGCAGCATTGTTCATTCTTAAGAAAACAGGAGTCTCCTGCATTCGGGTTTAGTTATGGTGGAGTTTAATAAAAACTATCGGTGAATTTTGGCCAAATCTCAACCATCCTAATTAAACTAACGGTTAGATTTAGTTTTTCTCTCTCCAAATCTACTAATGATTTTCTCTAGGGTTCACTAATTTACAATAGGGTTTTAGAACTCTACCTATAGAGTTTCTAATAAACTCCACCGGAACAAGACCGCATGCATTCATCATTAGAATTAGACAAACAATTAAACTAATATGCAAATTCTGTTTCCCCCTAATCTGGAAATGCATTTGAAATTCAGTAGAACCCTCCATAAGATGTTGTATTGGGTGTTGACTTAATGCTGTTGAACCAATTCACTACTGTGCTTCATTTTGAAAAAGCATTGTCATATTGACATTCATTGCACCAAATCATGTGCAACTGAATTAACCAGATCTTTTTGCTGACCAAAAATACAAAAAATACAGTTTTGCAATCTAAATGAAAAAGCACTGCAATAATTACAAGAACATGGACATAAAATGTCAGATCTGGAAGCAAATATTAAACAGTCATCTGAAATACACAACTGTTTTATTTGTGAAGATTCATGAGTGGGGCAAGAGACCTGAAACTGCTAGATTTTGAGCATGATATAAGGAATTAAAAGGATGTGGGTGGTGAAGATCTCAAGTTTAATTAGCAGTTGGTGGTCCTTGCTCAATGGATGACAAGCTTGAGTAATAAAATACATGGAATTGTGTTGACTTAATGAGTAGTCTGGTGCAGCTAAACAGCTTGGTAGTTATTAAAAATGGAAATTCTAAGGTGAGATGGTTGAAGTGGACTTGTCAGTCTAACCATTTAAAATGCCTGCAAGCAACTTAATTTGCATGGAAAATAGAAAATCAGTTTATAATTGGAGATCTAACCACCTGAATAGTTTTTAACCTTCAATACTAATTCAAAAGAACCATATTTCAGGGCCCAATACTAATAATACTGAGGGAAACTAAGATAAATCAATTTTTTTCAACAGCACATTCCTTGAATTTGGAAATATCAAATAAACAAGCAAAGAAGGGTGATGCCCTCATTAGGTGGCTCTAACAGAAGACTTCACGAGGATTGCTCTACCTGGATGATTCCAGTGATCTACACATGTAGCTATGAAATCTACTCAATGAAGTAACCACCTAAAAATGATATCAGGGAGTCAGGGACTAGCTATCTAGCATGCTAGTCATACAGAAATATAAGCACCTTGCAGTTTCCTTCAGCCAATTTCATCAACATGTTTCGCCGTGCTCTTGAACTGTTTGTGGCGTCAAATATTCCCACCTAAATCAAATGCTCCAATCCTAAATTATAAGTCAACATATTGGATAGACAGATACAAGAACAACTTTATTAATATGGGGTCAGAGCAACTTACTTGGCCTCCTTCATGCATCCAAGATATCATATCTTCCATTGCCAGGGCAGCTACCTACTAGAAAGTAGGTCATAGCACGATTAATTATCTGGAGAACAGTGTCCAATACAAGCTATAATTTTTAATCAAATAAACTTTCAAAAGGTGCAAATAGCATAAGAATTCTGTCAAGCCTGTATATTTAAGTTTATAATTCATTTTTATTTTTGGACAGAAAAATTGATCTTTTATTAGAAGTCCAGGATGTTGATTCAAGCAATAATAAATCTACAACATTAATATAAAATACTTTAGAAAGAAGTGCTTGTTCATGGATCTTTTTTCAGATTTTGGGATCTTTTTTCAGACAAATTATACTATGTTCTATATACATTAATAATTAAATTGATTTTTTGTGTACTTTAATACATAAAGACAACATTTTAACAAACAAAATACAAAACCAAAGGATATTCTGCATAAATAAACCAAATTTCTAAATATTAACATGATAAAAGATGAATGAATATAGACCAAAGGGAAAAAGACAAAATGAGAATTTAAGGGTAAACTCTCCACTAAGCATGGTGCAATGGAAAGGTAATATGACATGTGTGCATGACAAGTCCAGTACATCTAAGGCTTTTTGAAGGTGGAAAGAGAAACAACTTCAGTATATCATATAAGGAAGTAAAACTGATGTATAATCCTTTAGATTAGACAGGCATCAACCACTAATCTCAGCAAAAAATGAATTTAGCCAGGATGAAATAAGAGTAACAGTTACAACCAAGGGAAAAGATGCTTCCAGTAGGTTAAAAACCACACATAACAGGCCAAAAAGATTAAAAAATCAATTAATGAGATTTAGTTGAAAGAATTACTCAGCAAGAACTCACCTCATTACGTGCCTCCAGCCCCTCTGGATTGTCGCCGCGGAAAAAATCAGCAGACTGCTTTAGAATTAGACGTTGCATTACAAATTCCACAAGACATGGAGATAGTTAGAAGAAACAAAATTAATAAATATCATTTTACAGCCCAAATTATACCCAACAGTTGCATTTAGAAAAAAGAATAGGTATAGTTGTAACTATAACCAACCTAACCCAACTGAGAAACTATGACATAAAAACTTAATTTCGCAGTTATAACTGTGTTTTAGATCTTGATCCATATTATACAGATGCATTAAAAATGCAGGATTTATTATATTCTATGAATAACAGATATTATCATGACAAGTTGGATAATAGTTCTGCAAAAGCCTTATGCGTAGAATTAAATTGCAAACTAACAGAGTTTACCTGATTAGTTCCAAGCTTCAAGCGCCTGTACTGTTCACCAAAGAGAAAAAGTGAATTCCATGTCAAATGTATGCGAAACTTTAAAACCCTTCAGTTGCCTAGGAAATAGATTTAAGATTTTAATTAGATTACCTTCCCAATATTGAAGTGCTTGGTGTCATGTCCCAACCATCTAAGATATCTTGTGAGTTTAACAGCAGTGAAGGTCTTACCTCGAGCAGGCAAGCCAACCTACATAGTGAATGTACCTCATATATTTTGAATTAAAAAAAAAAATAGTAAAGGCAAAATGCATGCACATAAAAATCTTTGCATAATACTTTATGTAGAACTATTCGTATAGAAAAATGGTTAAGAAGCCGGGTCTAAGGTTATATGGATGTTGTTATGCACTTATGCCACACAACCAAATAAATGCAAATGGAAAATGATAGCACTTTTTCTAACATAACAACTTACCAACACAATAGCCAAGTGCGTATCTTCTTTAGGCCCAAGCATCTGATCAGCAACTGCAGCGGCAGCAACAGCTCCAGCAGCTGCTGGAATTGCATTCTAGGAAGATGCATAAAAGAATGGTAATATAGGTAAGCTTCATGAACAATGTCAAAAAAAATTGTTATACAATTTACAAAAGAGAATTAACTGACCTTTCTTACAGAATCGAGTTTCAGATCAATTGTGAATGTGCAAGAGCTAGCTGATTTGACTAACCTAGGAGAGCCCACTCCTCTGTCTACAAACAGTCCTTTATGAGATTCCTTAATTTGGAATGGTGAATATGTTCCCACTGACTTAGATTCAACCGAACCAGAATGAGAGTGCACTTTTGAAGAATCAGGAATCGACAGCTCCATGTCCTGCACAACATTACCTTGAGCATATCAAGAATACAATGTAAATACACCTTAGTACAATATTATCAGAATTTAATATGAAATGATACAGACAAAAGTCCTCACAAAATCTAGATATAAGATTCAGCTGAGTCATGAAGGATTAACGATTTGGTGCAAACAGCAAATAAGCTATCTTCATGGTAGCACCAGAACCAATGTCTTCTCAGTTAGTAATATTAAAACTTTGGACTAAATAACTGATATTTCTATCAATGGAAAATGGCAATTAGGTGATTTAGCTTATAATGTTGCTAGAAATCAATTTTATTTAGACATAATCAATATGACATAGCAGAAGTTTTAAGTCCAAAATGCAGGCATCAAGGCAATCTTTTCCTTTATATCAATTTCAAACAGTTTTCTAGAAGAAACATACAATATAGAAAGGAAGGAGATGAGAAAGGGCAAAAAATCGACCGGTTACTCCTTTAGGGAGCCATAAACATCATAGAAAAACAAAGTACATGTCTCCAAACTGACTTGTCAACGGTTAAAAAATCATTGATATGGCAATTTTGCATAATAAACCTTAACAGATGTAGTTTGATCACTAGAAGCACCAGCACTTCTAGAAGAAAATGATGAAGTGTTGCTCAGGCTGTTCCTGCTGGAAGCAATATATCTTGGTGTTGCAGCCAAATTAGCTGCATAAACCGAATTTGCAGAGGGTCCTGGTGTTGGGATAACATATCGTTCAATGTCAAGATCCAAGCTTGCTGAAGATCCACTCTATTGAGTAAAGGAAAGAGTATTAGATTAAACATTTGCACAAATGATCAGACACCCATGTCATAATAGTAAATCAAATTGGCTTAGCATAGAGGCAAGCACTCGTTATTTTACCCAATTTGTTGAAAGAAAGAAAACCAAATTGAGTTCAAGAGAAAAACACTAGTTTGTTTATCACGCATTCCAAAATGGCTGTGGGCTAGGAACAGGGAAACAAACCACTTTGTACTACAAAGAAACTTTTTTGACTTAAGCTCACTTCATGTAATCAAACAGAACCTCATTTCACCACAAAGGTTCATATTACACTATGGACCACAAGGTCCGACTAGTTCAACCCATGATCAAGTCACTATCTTCTATAGGCATTATTATGTATACAGATAATGCAGGCAAATCGACGGGAAAATATACAAAAGAATGCTCTCCAAACTGAACAGGGTAAGAGTTCTCATATTTCCATTAGCTAACCACTATACATGAAAGAAGCCCTTTTATTTAATAGTGAGTGGAAGCAATCATCATGGCATGCATCAGAGAAGGAGATCCACCAAATGAATCAATTCAACCTTATGAAAAGATACTAATTATCCAAAATCTCTAAATTCAACAGGACCCCTAACAGAAGCTGTGATAAAAGGGAATATATAAGCCCAGGAAAACTTGAGATGTTTATGCTCTTGTAGACTGATCATTCTTGATCTGGACCTCATACTTTGGTGACTAAAAATAATCCTGCCTCAACTCAATCAATGTTTAAGCACCAAGCTAACAAGTAAAATTAAGCCTGATTGCCGATTCTAAAATTTCAATAATGATCACTTCCAGCCTTCCAACCAAAATTTACATATTGCACTAAGACCATGAATAATTCAGCATCATGGCCTGCTTGTAGAAATTCTATTCCTTTCCTCCAACTAGTTTGCGCTTTGCTATGATTTAATTTACTTTTACAATCTAATATAGTATTATTAGCTCGACTTAAACTAATGAGTAAGAATTTTCAGCTCATATTCAGATTACCTCCCCCTATCATTTACCAGTTCAGTTGACAGATTTTAATATGCAAAGACATCAAAGAGGGAAAAAGATCCAAGATTAAAATTGTTAACCTCTAACCTCAAAACCAGCCTGAGCATCCGAATTTATGCTAATGTCAGGAATGCCACGAACAGTAGAAGGCTGAAGATTTTCCCGGTAGGCTCTCCAACTGGCTGCCAGGTCAAACGGGGAGACCCGATCAGCCTTGATGAAAACAGGGCAGTCCAGCACTTCATCAGCACTCAACTTAAACACAGCATGCATTGCATTGCCTTCAAGTGATCCCTTAGTTAAAACCCTATTCGAGCCTTCTTCTACAACGCACGGCATGTTTCCATCCTTGGGCCTCAACAAGAACTTGAAGTCCAATGTTTCTACAATATAACCACCCAAAAATAATCAAAGAGAAGAACTTGAATTCGGATTCTGCAATCCCTAAAAATCCATGCAGCCAATCAATTAGAATTACCATGATTAGGTGGAACTACGAAACTCAATTCCCACATTGAAGCCGATTCCCGCTCCATAGACAACTATCAAACATTCCAATTGAAACCACTCCCTATTAATCACGACACTCAGATAAAAACAACAAAAGAAATCGAATTAGATAGATCGAGCAACAATGACTAACTGCTTTAGAAGAGTCCCAGGAGCCAACGAGAGGGGCGGAACCGAAGACGTGGGGAACAAGCAGGCCTTTGAGCAGAGAACACTCCATCTTGAGAGAAACATAGAGCTGTCCGCCGCCGGAGACGTCTTCTCGATCCTCAGCGCCAGTGCCGGTAACTCCGCCATGAGCGCTACCTTCGAGACCCTTGGATTGCCCCGTCCCCATTGCTGTACTCTCGCTAATCCGAATTCGCGCGCCTTTCAGAGCTTCGAACTCATCGAGAGAGAGAGTGAGTCGGAATCTGGAAGGTTCGATTTCTGTTCAAAGCGCGGCTACCACCACCAACAGCTTGCGTGGGGGATAAGAAGGGGGGAGGGGGAGAGAAATAAGCGTTGGTTAGGAGTTTTGAGAATAACCAGATCGGATAGGCGCGGGCCCGCGCCTCTTGAGTATTTCTGATCGTGTGGCTGTAGCTGCTGACGTTAAAAGTGGGTCCCTATGTGGGGTCGAGCTAGGTCTTTTTTGGTTAGGACTGAGCAAAATTCGGTCAGACCGGAATTTCGGACCAGCCTAAACCGGATCGGGACTGAACCGGACTGAAATGTATTTGGTCCGATCCTCGGTCCAGAAAATTAAAAGTTGGTTTTCGATTTGATTTGGTCAAAAATCGGTTTATACCGACCTTTTTATTCAAAAACAATTTTGCCAAATCGATTTCCCTTAATTTGTTTAAATGCAATAGGATTTTCCCTTAATTTGTTTGTATACAAGGAAATTGCATCTTCCATCGATCAATGAGCGACATTTCACACATCTGCTCGTTTATTCCACATCGGAGGATCTCAAACCTCCAACTAAATCATATCTTCCACCAATGGTAACATAACACGGTGTATGTAACTGTAGAGTATCTATATCCAAACCCGGTTCAGGTTGGACTGGTTTATCTTTCATTATTGTTAGCCGATTCCTACCCATATAAAAGGGTCTGGAAAAGGCATCCTTTCTAGGTTTTCGGACATTATCGTTGTCTTGGGATCTTATCCCTTTTATGCCGCCTTTGAGCTGCTTATCCAGAAATAGAGAGAGCTGTTGCTCGTTCTTGATTTTGTCTAAATCCTCACCCATTTTATTACTTCTTTCTGTTTGTGGTTCTAATTGAAGAAAGAAAGCCACAGCTTTACATGGTATCAGAGCGCCGAGGTTGAAGGTCCTGCGCTTGGAGAATCATTGTTGTGTTCGTCTCTGTTGTGCCAATCGCCTGCTGCGTTCGCTTTTGCTGCGTCCTTTCCGGAAGATATCGGAGGTCAGTTGAAGCTGTTGAGTCAAGATGTCTCAAGATGATAGAGAATCGATCACGGGTGAAGACAGGTACCGAAGAAACCCCTTTGCTGTTCAGCGAGGAAGGAATGACAACAATCAATTCGACCCCTTGTTTCTCTCCAATTCGGATAACCCAGGTATGCAGCTGGTCTCTACTCATTTCGATGGGGTTAATTTTCAGACTTGGAGCAGAAATATCAAGTTGGCTCTTAGGTCAAAGATGAAGTTAGGGTTCATCAATGGACTCAATGCTAGACCCGAAAAGCATGATGAGGATTTTGATAGATGGGAACGGGTTGATAGTATGGTAATGAGTTGGATACTGAACTCAATGGTGAGTGAGATCTCTCGAGATTTTGTATATACGACCTCAGCTCAGGAATTGTGGAACGACTTGACTGAGCGTTATGCTGAATCGAACGCCCCTCTGATTTACCAGCTGCAAAGAGAACTGAGTACTATTAGGCAAGAAAACATGAATGTGGCCACTTACTATGGGAAATTAAAGAGGGTGTGGGATGAATTACATGCAATTGATGAGATACCAATTTGTTCTTGTGGGATCTTTGAGCAGTGTGCTTGTGCTTTGATGAAAAGAGTGGTCGATAGGGACTCTACTGCCAAGTTAATGCAGTTCCTTATGGGACTTTCAGATCAGTATGAAGGAGTTCGCAATGTTATTCTGTCCTCAGACCCGTTGCCCTCAGTAAACCAAGCCTACAAAACTGTGATGAGGGTGGAACGCCAGAAAGATGTCACAGGAAATGCACCCCAGACCCACGATGCGTTAGCAATAAATAGGGGAGGAAATATGGGGCAGAACAGAAACAATGGTATCAACTACAGAAATGGAGGAGCAGGAGGCAACTATAATTATGGAGAAGGTGGAAAAGGTAACTCAGGAAGAGAAATGAATAGATATTTCAGTCGAGACTTCAAGAAGGCTAAGTTCGACAGGAAATATTCATTTTGTCAAGAAAGTGGCCATGTCAAAGAAACCTGCTTCAAGCTCGTAGGGTATCCTGAATGGTGGAAAGGTCCTAGAGTGGAAGGGTCCGGAAAGTTGATGGCAAATGTGCACGACATGGATCAATACGACAGCCCACTTGATGATGCAGAAAAGGAAGAGAACAATGGGGACAGCAAGCTGATCAATGCTGTGGTGCAAAAGGTTTTGAGGGAAATGAAGGGGAAGGCACCCATGGAGGATACTCATGCCACAAATGCAATTAATTTTGCAGGTAACACCACATTGTTATCCCCTGACTCTTCTTTTAAACCAAGTATTTGCACATGGATAATAGACTCGGGTGCGACTGATCATGTCACACACGACAGATCGCTTTTTTGTGAATTGAGGGAATTAAGATATCCCATTAAAATAGGGCTGCCTGATGGCGCCATACAGAAAGTTCAGTTACATGGCACAGTGAAGCTATCTTCTGTGCTCATCTTACGCAATGTGTTGTATCTACCATCTTTTAAGCATAATTTGCTTTCTGTATCGAGGCTGATTGCTGACCAAGCTCGTGTTTTTGTGTTTGGCGCCATGGGATGTGAATTGCAGGACCTTACTACTAAGGAGGTTCTTGCGTATGGAAGGAAGGAAGGAGGACTTTACAAGCTTGAAGGAACAAGATGGCAAGAGGATGAGAAGAAATTAGATGAGACTAGTTTTGATGTAGTTCAGAAACACAGTTCAATTCCAACTTTATTGAGTTCTGTTTGTAATAATGGGGAAACTTTAGACTTGCTCCACGCTCGATTTGGGCATACTTCTTTGTCTAAGATGAAACATCTATCACAATGTGCTTGTTCTGATTTACAAAGTTATGATTGTGACACATGTGCCTTGTCAAAGCATCACAAGATGCCATTTCAGAAAAGTATGTCAACTACATCAAGTATTTTTGAAATGATTCATGCAGATCTGTGGGGGCCCTATAAGACTCCTACATATGGGAGAGCTAGGTACTTCCTCACTATTGTAGAAGACCATTCCAGGGGCACTTGGACCTTCCTTTTGAATAGCAAGGATCAAGTTCCTAGAATTTTGATGCAATTCTTACAGTTTGTAAAAACTCAGTTTGGAGTACAGGTGAAATATCTGAGAACGGATAATGGCACTGAATTCATCAACAGGGAGGTTCATGACATGTTGATTAGCAGAGGCATAATCCATCAAAGATCTGCACCAGGGACCCCAGAACAGAATGGAAGAGTCGAACGTAAGCACAGGCACCTTGTAGAAATGGCAAGAGCACTCAGGATTCATGCTAATCTGCCTCAATCTTTTTGGGGAGATTGTATACTCAGTGCTACACACATAATCAACCTTCTCCCATCGTCTGTCTTGAAATGGAAAACACCTTTTGAAATTCTGTATAACAAGGAGCCCGACTACTCACACTTAAGAGTAGTAGGGTGTCTATGCTATGCTCTAAACCCTAAGTCGCAGAGAAGTAAGTTTGAACCAACCTCAAGGAGATGCATATTACTGGGGTACCCACCAGGTCAGAAGGCCTACAAGTTATATGACTTGAATACCAAACAGGTGCTTGTTGCTAGACACGTTCTATTTAGGGAAAATGAGTTCCCATTCAGAGAAAAATCTCAGTCCATCAAACCAATAGTTCAAGGCAATCTGCCCCTAGTTTGTCCAGGTGTTGATGATGAATATGGAAGATTACACATAAGAGAGATTGCCAGAGAAGATACCGACATGAATGAAAGATGCTCACCAGCTGAACCGGAAGTTTTAGTTGAGCACGATTCAGGTACTTCCTCTGCAACTGAACCATCAGCAGATATGCCTCAATTTGGATTACGCAAATCTGAGAGAACAGTCAAAGTGCCTGCTAGGCTGAATGATTACGTTTGTGAAATGCTACCGACTAGGAATGTCGTAACAACAGATGCAGATGCAGACGCAGAAGTGGATTCCTTCTCTAAGACATTCCATGTGATTTCCATGGATGACTTGCAAGGGTACTCAACGGAGTACAAACAATCTTTGTTTAATGTTTTTGCCATAGCAGAACCGACTTGTTATGAGCAGGCCCGAAATGATCTTAACTGGGTTGCAGCGATGAGGTCGGAAATAGCGGCATTGGAAAACAATGAGACATGGGAGATGGTTGAGTTACCAGAAGGGAAGAAGGCAATTGGATCCAAATGGGTCTACAAACTCAAATTTAATCCTAATGGTGAGGTTGAACGCTTCAAGGCTAGATTAGTAGCGAAGGGGTACAACCAAGTCAAGGATAAGGATTATAAACACACCTTCTCCCCAGTGGCGAAGTTCGCCACGGTTCGAGTTTTGATCGCCTTGGCGGCATCCAACGAGTGGCCATTGCATCAACTCGACATAAATAATGCCTTCTTGCACGGGCATTTGGACGAAGAAGTCTACATGACACCTCCCCCTGGATATTCCAAGGGAGCAAAGGGTCTTGTTTGCAAGCTGAAACGATCTCTGTATGGACTCAAGCAGGCTAGTCGACAGTGGAATGTTGAGCTTACAAGGCATTTAACTCAGCTGGGATACACTCAGTCAAAACAAGACTACTCAATGTTTGTGAAGCAAGCACACAACTCCATTACCATCGCGCTTGTATACGTGGATGACATGTTGCTCACCGGGAACTGCTCTGAGGAGATTAATGCTACCAAATCCTCCCTGCACCAGGCCTTTACCATTAAAGACTTGGGACACGCAAGGTACTTCCTGGGGCTTGAGATTGCTAGAACTGCTGCTGGAATTCAGCTCAACCAGCGAAAGTACATTATTGATATGCTCACAGATGCAGGGCTCCTAGACTGTAAGGCCGCCAGTTTTCCTATGCAGCGGAACTTGCACCTCCACACAGATGTAGGTTCACCTATTTCTGAACCGGAATCCTATAGGAGATTAATTGGGCGTCTACTTTACTTGACTTTGTCTAGGCCAGACATTGCTTATGGCGTTCAACAACTCAGTCAGTTTATGGCCACTCCCCGCGAGCCTCATATGCAAGCTGCCCTATACCTTCTCAGATATCTCAAAGGCACTATTAATTGCTCACTCTGCTACCCAGTTCAGCGAGATTTTTCATTGACAGCATACAGCGACGCAGACTGGGGGGCATGCACATTTTCTTGCCGGTCCCTCACGGGCTACTGCATTTTCATGGGCAAATCACTCGTCTCTTGGAAAACCAAGAAGCAAAAGGTTGTATCGAAGTCCTCTACCGAGAGCGAGTACCACAGTATGTCCCAAACCTCCAGTGAGATTGTTTGGCTCGAGGGACTGCTCCGAGATCTTCACATCAGTGTGCCCCTGCCTATCCCCTTGCACTGTGACAACATTGCGGCCCAGCAGCTCGCCGCAAACCCGGTCTACCACGAGCGTACCAAACACCTTCGCATTGATTGCCATTACATCCGCGAATTGGTACAAGATGGCTTCATCAAAACAGCTCACATTCAATCAAGTCTCCAGCTTGCTGATGTCTTTACCAAAGCCTTAGGCTCGCAGCAGCACCTTTTCCTTTGTCGCAAGCTAGGCCTAGTTCTCCCTAGTCTAGCTTGAGGGGGGTATGTAGAGTATCTATATCCAAACCCGGTTCAGGTTGGACTGGTTTATCTTTCATTATTGTTAGCCGATTCCTACCCATATAAAAGGGTCTGGAAAAGGCATCCTTTCTAGGTTTTCGGACATTATCGTTGTCTTGGGATCTTATCCCTTTTATGCCGCCTTTGAGCTGCTTATCCAGAAATAGAGAGAGCTGTTGCTCGTTCTTGATTTTGTCTAAATCCTCACCCATTTTATTACTTCTTTCTGTTTGTGGTTCTAATTGAAGAAAGAAAGCCACAGCTTTACAGTAACATATTCCGTCAATTAATTGTCGACACCTCAAATATCAAAAGGCCTCTCCCACATCGAGAAAATCCAACTTACCCTTACAACGCATATATATAGTTGAAGAAGAAGAAGGTTGCAAGGGTCGAAAAACATCTCTAACTCATGGTAACTCCTTGTTAAGGAGACTAGACGTGTTGAAACATTCTAAAATACCATGCTACTTATAAGTGGAAATTGTAAAAGGTTTCAAGTCAATTTTATAAAAAGAAAGATACGTAGAATAATCTATGAGAAGCCAAGTAAAAAACCTAGAGTAAGACAAAGAACGTGCTGGATTTAAAATAATCTATGTTGTCTGCAATATTTATGATAATTTATTTGAATTAATGTTATTTATTACAAGATTAATTCAATAAACTATCTATATAAAAACCTTATACTACTGGATTTAAAATTCTCTCAAAATCTCCATCGATTTAAAAATCTTATTTTACACAATCGAGCCTAACACACCAATTTATTTTCACTAAAATGCAAAAATACAAATAGAGTCACCTAAGTAATATCTCGAGCGTTGACGAACTATGCACTAACTTCACCTACACCAGTCCATCACCTCACCACGCCCCATGACGCCCGCAGCTCCGCCCTCCTCGCCGACATATTACTCCTCTCGTTCGTCCACTCCACTATATTGTCTTTAATTGCTTGATTTTGTAATTTGTTGTAAGTTGTTTGAAAATTAAAATTCTAGGGGTTTGTTATTTGTGCGTAATTGTGTAAATTTTTATTTACTTTAAGTCTTTTTTCTTTATTATTCGTTAAATTAATTGTTTAGTTTGTGTAAATTTCAAATGTAAAGTGATTTTTAGGGTTGTATACTTGTAGTGAATATTGGTAAGTTCAATTGGTTTAAATGGTTTTATTTGATTTATTTATGTCTTGGAAAATGCATAGTTTTGTTATTCTTCATAAAAATTCGTCAATTCCGACAATGGCAAATATTGAACCTCCAAGCTATTCTAACGAGCCTCAAAATATAGTTCTTGATGTTGGTGGATTGAGCCATAAAAAACCTTGAATGGAGAGTATCATTGAGAATGAAATTATTAGTGATATGGCATTGAGGATATCGATTAATGATTATAAACCTCAAATTAGAGGGGATATATATTAGAAGAGAATATGTGCTCAGGGGTCTGTTTCAACCATCTTCTCGTGATTTTCAAAGCAACAACTTTGGTAAAAAAATCGAGGTGTTTTCAAGTTGGATGGTTCAAGAAATTGGAATGGTTGGAATATAATGTTTCTAAAGATGTCGAGTTTTGTTTGTGGTGTTATCTTTTTAAAGGGGGTAAAGGAAAAAGTTTTGGAGAAGATTCATTTGTAAAAATAGAATATTGCAATTGGAAAATGGATTAATTGTGAAATATTTAAATATCATGTGGGAGCGGTTGATAGTGTACACAATGATGGCCAAACATCATTTTTTGCTTTCAAATACCAAAGGCAAATTTTGAAAGAAAGGTGACTTCGGGAAAGAAAGAATTGGGTGATGTTTATTGTATTTGTTTGACTGCAAGTGTGGATGTTGTTAGATTGCTACTTGGCGAAGGGTTGGATTTTCGAGGGGATGACGAGTCGGCAATCTCACATTATAGAGAAATTTTTCTTGAAGTTCTTGATTGGTATATCTCAGGCAATGTTGACGTTAGAAAGGTTGTGAAAACAAAATCATCGGCAAATCATCAAATTACTTCTCATTGTATTCAAAACGTTAAGTGTTTGTTCATCGAAGATAACAAGAGCCATTATTCGTGATATTAAAGACAAAATCTTTTTTATATTGATTGATGGGGCTCGTGATAGTTCAATAAAGGAGAAAATGGATATTATTTTGATATTTGTAGACGACTGTGGAGTAGTGAAGGAACAGTTTCTTGGAGTTGTTCATGTTGTTGACACCATCACACTCTGCTTGAAAAGTGGTGTTGATGAGTTTTTTGCTAGACATGGATTATCTATGTCTAAACTAAGAGGTCAAGGATATGATGGGGCTTCAAATATGCAGGGCAAGCATAATGGATGGAAGACTCTTATATTGAATGAAAATACATGTGCACAATATATTCATTGTTTTGCTCACCATTTATAATTGGTTGTGGTAGCTTTTTCACAACAAAATCAATTTGTGATGGATTTTTATGAGTATGTGTCCATGATTGCAAACATTGTGAAATTTCGACAATAACAACACGAAGACATGTCGAAGAGGTTAATAAATGGTGAAATCTCTTTTGGAGAGGATTGAATCAAGAAAGTAGCTTAGCTCGGTTGGGAGCTACACATTGGGGTTCCCACTTTACCACCGTTGTTCATATTTTTATCTTTGTGCATGATCCTCAACAATTCAAGTGCTTGAAACTATATTTGATGATGCCATCGCTCCGAAAGCTCAAGCCCTTGTCGTTAGTTTAGGTGAAAATATGGAAAATTTCGAATTTGTTTTTGTTGCTCACTTCATGGAGTAAATTTTGGGCTTGACAAATGTTTTGTCACAATCCTTGCAAGTTGCAACAAAAGGATCAAAATATTATTGAGACCGTGAGTTTGGTTCAAAGCACTAAAAGGAAGTTGTAAAAATGTGAGGGATAAAGGATAGGATAAACTACCAAAAGAAGTCAACAACTTTTGTGCTAAACATGATATCGTCATTCCTACTATGGGTGATAATGTCCCAGGTCGTTTTCGGTCTAGACGTGATGGATATGCGGTAACATACCCCCACCAATTTAAAGCTGATAGATTTTGTCAAGTATCTAATTATTTCTCTATTAACTATTTAAAGATTTTCTCATGTTAATAGATTTAATTTTATGATTCATTTTTAGGTTCTTGATCGTATTGGCTTAGAGATGGAGCAACATTTCAATGAGTCAAGCATAGAATTACTCAGATGTATAGCATGTCTTGATTCGAATAATTTGTTCTCTAACTTCAATTTGTCAAAGCTAATTCGACTAGCAGAATTGTATCCACAAGACTTCTCAAGTGGGTGGTCAAATGGAGCTTAAAGGACAATTACAGTTGTGGATTTATGAGATAAGAGAGAATGAAAAGTTTGCACGATTATAATATTGGAGCTCTTGCTCAAAAGATGGTTGAGGTTGAAATTCATAATGCATTTTACTTGGTATATCGCCTCATTGATTTGATTTTAGTGTTGCTTGTTGCTACTGCTACAGTAGAAAGAGCCTTTTATACAATGAGTTTTATCAAGACAATTTTGCTTAACAAGATGAGAAGTGAATTTTTGAATGATTGTCTATTGTGCTATATTGAGAAGGGATGACTGGCATTGACAATGAAGTTATCATCCAACATTTTTAAAATATGAAAACTCATATGATAAATCTACCCATTCTAACGATTGAAGAGTCGGAAGAGACATGATGATTTGACTTATACTAGCTCTGGTAGTGAACTCTTTTATCAATATCAATGTTTATTAGTGAATGTTTTTATTGATATCTGCCTCTTATAGAGCTCTCCTAGTTAACTCTTTTGTTTGCTATTTTTATCAAGTGCTCATATTATTTTTTGAGTTAAAAATCTCTTGTAGTAGTTACTTGGTGCCCAAATAATGTATGCCAAAAATAATGTATACGTACGTTCTCAAAAGTTGTCACGACTTATTGAGAAGGGATTGGTCCGTCCAGCTCCGACATATTATCGGTATATTGCTAACTAACTATCTTACCAAGTTTTGCTTTTAATTTTCATTTAATTTTCATATATTAATTGTTCGCCACAAAAAATTTAACTACTTAACCTATTTTTTTTATATTTTAATAAAATGTTAAAGAGTATCACAAAAAAACAAATAATGTGATCAAGTTATCAAACCACACGACTGTCGTTTTTTTTAACGGCCTCTCAAACTACCAAGGTACTCCGAATCTTTACTTGTATAAAAAAATAAATAAAAATGAGTATTGTTTTAATGAACAAGAATGAGTAGGCTTTGGCTTCCTCTTATTTCTTCTCGAGTTTATCCATTATCTTGACCACCAAAAAAAAAACTTTATCCAAATAATTAATTTATTCTATCCTCCCGAGCCCGGAAGCAAATCCCACCAATAATGCCTCACTATGTGGGCTCCCCTTGTATTCAGACACGTGCATCCTACTTGCTCGTTACGTGTTTCTTATCAGTGTCTATCCCGACGCGCTCCAACTCTTCGTGGTTCGCTCGTTACACAGTTCGTTTGCAAACAAATTTCGTCTCTCATACGCTAACACATAGCGTGACAACACGCGCCTCCATCCAGAGCGTAAGACAAAAAATTCCAAATATTCATTTTCAAAAAAAAATAATATTGTATGTTTATCCATATTATCAGTCCCCTGTCTTCTTTTCCTCTTCTCCCCACTTTCGCCGCCTATAAACGAGTCGCTATCCTCACAAGAACAAATCCGTAAATTTACAATCCTACCCTTAACGTGCCGTCTACTACATTGCCATTTTGGTAATTATCTACCTAACACCAGGGCAATTTCGTCATCTCCTACCTCCATTCTCTCTCCTCTCGTCTTTCTTCTTCTCCCACCACCACCTTCGCCTTCCAATCTCTCTCTCTCCGGAATCTTTGAAATTCTTTCTCCCTCTTCGTCGTCGTGCTCGCAGATCCTTTCTTCCTGTGAGAAATCAGCTTTTCGGCTTTCGGAGTTTGGAATTTTGTAGTAGTATAGGTTTTCCGGCGAGCGATGGGAAATGCGACTGGGAGAGAGGAGGGAGCTAACGGCGTCGACGATAAACCTTTCGGCAGATCCGATGGCGCCGGTGACGGATTTCCGGCGAGTCTCAGGCAGCCTGGCGATGTTGAAGATATGGCGAATTCGCCTCCTGCTAGTCCCAGCCGCTCTCTGCCTCCTCACGTCTTTGCTCCTCAGGTCTCCCTCGTCCTCTCTTCTTTCTCTGGTTTTCTTGATCCGATTAGGTTTTGGAGCTCCATTGGATGAGATCAAGCTGGTTTTGACTTTTGAGTGATCTGATCTTCTTGCAACAAAAAGTATATGATATACTTGCGAGCTTGAGATTGCCTCTCTTTTCTCGGCTTTTCTCCTTCCGCTTTTTACTTGAGCTTCTTTTGATGGCTTTCTTGTGTTGTACATTCATAATTGGCATATTTAGGATTTGTCATTTTGTTCATTAAACACACTGGACGTCGTCTACTGCAAATTACATTGCTTGATTTTGGTTGACCTCCATTTTTTCTGTTTTTGGTTAAGTTTATCATTGATACTTTCGCCTGAATGTAGATGTGATTTGATCATTTCTATTGTTAATGAGACTGATGTCTTGGGATGCAATTTAATAGTGATAACTATTGATACAAAACTGGATTTAATTTCAGTTTATTGTCCCGTTCTCTTCTGTAGATCTACCTATTTAATAAGAAGTTCCACAATGTCATCTTGGTTTTGGATATAAGAGATAAGATACTCCAACTGCTTGCTCTTATCAAGTCTCTGATTGTGAATATGTGGTGGGGCTTGCTAATACTGGTTGCATTGTGTCTCATTAAAGATTTATTGTCTTGTCTTGTGGGTTGTGGGGCTTGTTTTGCTTAAAAACAAATGCATTTACCATAGTGATATTTGTAGAAGGAAGACCTTAGTTTTTGGACTGTTATAATGTACAGTGTCACCCCCATCCTTAAGAATTATTTGGATACCCTTAAAGAATATTCTTTCTTGATGTGACTCTGCCCATAAACTCCTGTGTTCTCCGCCATAGCTTTTTCTTACTATACTTCACTGACAAAAATCTCAGTCCAACCCTGAAGCTGACAAACTTTTCACCAAAGCAATTTAGAGCTAGGAGGGAATTATAAGTGAATATTATTCTGAAATGGAGAAGAGCTGGACAGAGTTAGTTGAAATCATGCTTCATGAAGGATGTTGAATATATTGTAATCTACATTTCTATGCAAGTTCTGCAAACCTATGTGTGTAAACGTTTAAATTCATGAAAACATATTTCAATGTCATTTAGAACTTGGAAGCTGTACTCTCTCCACTAAAACTTAGTCGAATGCTTCATTACATAGCAATTTGTTGATGAAAGTGCCTATATTTGATGAAAGCTGTTTTGTTGAAAGCTTCATTACATAGTTACATGTGATATTTTGTGGATTAGAAGCAAATTTTGAACTTACTGGTTTGTCTGTCTTTTTGTTGTTAGGTAGCTCATTTGTGCTAGATATATGCATCACAATTCGTGTTGTCACCTTTTTTGCTATACAGTTTTGGAAGTATAAGCCGAAGTTTCATTATACTGAGAGTTGTTCTTTCAGTTTTCATTATAATGAGAGAATATAAATGAAATGTTGCATCTGGAGTATAAGTTTGTGGGGAAATGTTTTGGATGATCCAGGCCTATCATGACCCTCTCTCACTTGAAACGTGAGGCCAACATGTAAAATTGCCATTTTTTGTGAGAGCAGTACCATGGCATTATGGGAGAACCAGGTCAAACAATTATCCTGTCCTATTCATATCAAGCATTCTAGGGACATAATCTACATGATTACATTTTAATAACTTTTTATTTAGTGAGGTTGGGATCAATATTTGACATCTATCCTAATGTTTTAATTAACATTTGTGATCTTAATATTCAGCTTTTAGAGATATAGAGATTTAGTTTGAACAAATACCCAATTTTTCATCTTTTAATCAGCTCAATCACTTTCCACGTATAAAGCATTCCTCTGAGCATAAGAATTTTTCCGTTTTGCAGCTTCCTGCGGTTTCCTTGCAAATCAACCATATGCAGCAGGGTGAAACTCAAGCACCTGCCAATTTTCCTTCGGAAAAAGGGATTCCTACATTGATCACATGGGGTCATGGTGGCAATAATGTGGCTGTGGAAGGGTCATGGGACAACTGGTCATCAAGGTTTATTTATCTATGCAGCCTTTTGCTTGTAGATACTAAATTTAATCCATCTTTTCGATCAAAAAGTAGAATCTTAAAAGCTTTTCCTTTCTGCAGGAAAGTCTTGCAACGCGCAGGCAAAGATCACACTCTACTCCTCGTCCTTCCTTCTGGTATATTTCATTACCGCTTCATCGTTGATGGTGAAACCAGGCAGTCTCCAGATCATCCTTTTGTTTCTGATGAGATGGGAAATGTATGCCATGTTCTTGATGTCCATGTAAGTACCGATTATGCTTCTTGTCTATCATGAAGCATTTAATAGCACTAGAAATGTCAAAACTTGTTTTCTCTGCCTGTTATAAATGCTTATCTAAAAGGGTTACCCTAAACCTTGATTTGTCTAGGACTACGTCCCAGAGAGCTTAGACAGTATTGCTGGGTTTGAAGTCCCAGATTCACCAGACTCGAGCTATAATCAGGATTTTCCTGAAGAAGACGATTTCTCAAGGGAGCCGGTATTGGTACCTGAACAACTATGTTTGACGGTCCTAGAAGTGCCCAAGGATGAAGAGCTTTCTTCTTCAAGGCCTCCACATGTTGTGTTAAACCATATGTACAGGGAGAAATGCAGAGCTGCTCAATCTGTAGTTGCTCTTGGCTTGACTCATCGGTTCGAGTCAAAGTATGTCACTGTGGTCCTTTACAAGCCTGTTCAAAGGTAAAGTCACTCACTTCTCTATCTCTCTATCTCTCTCTTAACTGTTCATTGTGAATCACAACCTGTAAAGAAAAGAGAACGCGTTGCTGTTAAGTTGGCGAGCAAAGAAGAAGGGGAAAGCATTGCTGTTTATAGCAATGGCTGAGTGTTGGACTCCAATGCTTTGTTACTTTTGTCTTTCTTGTTTTGAAACTTGGGCTGTTTCCCTTGTGTAACTACTAATTAGTAATTACTACCAAGTACTAATCTGCCTAGTAAAGTTGCAAGTTTTCTTGATTTGTTAGTCATTCAAGTTAAGCTGATGAGAACTGGTCTGAAACTCAAATCTTATTACCTCATATGAGAGTGATGCTTAATTGCAATAGCTCAAAGTGCATTCTATTAAATTAAGAACCGTGTTAGTTGTAAAGTGATACATATTTATGAGATATCATATACTTGTAAGAACTTATTTGCGATTTCTTTCTCAACATGTTAATATAATCTTAAGATGTTTTTAGTATCCGAGCGAAAGGAATGTGCTAAATGAAAACAACACGAACGAGGCCAAAGGTTGATGATGCTTAATTGCTTATGGCGTTCCTTGAGCTTTATTTCGAGCTTGAAATCCATGGAGGCATGGAATATTGTACAAAAGAAAGGAGTAACACACACACAATGTTATATTCTCTTTTGGTTCTCTCTTCGTAGTGGTGGGTGGCAAGCTTGTAAGGAGAGCATGCTTTAAAGGATTACACACTTGTCTCTTCTTTTATCTCTCTTGACGCCATTGAATTTGCTACTCAAGCCCTTGGAGTAGACTCGCTTATCTTGAACGGGTGGTGGTCTCTTCCTTTTTCTGTTGCAGCTTGCAAGGAGTCGGAGTCAAAACCAATTGAAGTGTGGAAGAATAGACCATTTCAATAGCAAAGGCTTGTTACTATTACAATTCCCTACTTTATTTCCAAAATGTATTCCATTATGATATGTTGGTTGATTCATTTTCAAATTAAATCAACAAGTAATACTCTCTCCGTTTGACAATAATTTTCATTTTAGACAATTTCACTCTTTTTAAGAAAACTAACAAATACACGTTTTTTAAGTCGTCTAGCAAATAGACATATATGTCTCTATTTATTATTCTATTTTATTTCATTTTTCAATATCACCACTAACCATTCTTTCCCCATTTATTAAAAATGAACAATAAATACAAGGATATAAGTGTAAAAAATAAGCGGCAAAAAAATATCTAAAATTACTACTTTTGAAACAAGAAAAAAAAGGGTTTAGAATGACAATAATTTTGAAACAGAGGGAGTAATATTCTTTGACAAAATAAAAAAAAAGTCAATTTAACTAATTAAAATAAGAGAGTAGGTGTTGAATAGATTTGTAAAATAGGGAATTTGGATTGCAGATTTAGTTTTATACGCACACTAGTGCATGTTAGTAAATAGTGAATGTGTTATTATGCATGCTCCCTATGAACTCAAATATAAGTGAACAACTTGGATGTGCGGAGAGTTTCTAACGTGGGCATTTCACTGAATTTGCTTGGACTTGCAAAAATGGTCAGTAAGTTGGATTTATTTGAAAGTCTAATTTTTTATATATGTTGAAAAAAAATGTTCCAATTTTGAATATAGATGTAAAATCTAATCAATAATCATGCATGTAGAAAAAGGGGGATGGGGCACATTGAAAAGATCATGCAATTTGAAGCATTCGTTCTATCTTCAATGAACCAGATGCTTTTACCGAAAGTTGGACATAAAGAGGCGATTATTGGCAAAGAGAATAAGCAATAGTATATGACAAGATGGGAGAGTTCACTCTCACTAGTTAGTAGGGCACATTTTGTGGACCTCATTTCATGCAAAATTCCATCAAATCAGATGGGAATATGTTTTCCCCAAATATAAAAAAAATATGAAAATAAGAAATTTATTCATGGTAAGCTTCTTTCTTTGGAGAAAATATTCGCAATAGTTTAAATTGCAATTTTTTTTTCCATCAAAAAATACGAGCTTAGTGGTAGATTTATTCTTCATATGGTGAAACAAACCTGGCAAGGAAACCATTTCAAATGGGCTTTCATGATTCACATATGCACATAGCTAACTAATCAACAAACCAAAAAAAGCAAGCAAGCTTCATGCATAGTGATATTAATTCGAATGACAGCAAAATTAGGCCATCTAAAACATTAAATTCCCATTGTTGCAGAGTTTCATAAAATTCCGAAGCTGAGATACAGCTTTAGAGTGGAAAAAACACTGTCAACCAAAATAGACCAGGACCAAAGCAAACAAGTAGGTAGGAGTAACTAGAACCAATTGAAGCATGGAAGACAAAGCCAGCATCAAAACTGATGAATAGAGGCAAAATGAAATTTGCCCTAATGATAGAATTCGGGTGATTGCATCAAACTTATCTGCCCTGCTTCCTTTTTCTTTTTGATTTCTTGAAAACAATTTAGAAGTTTATGAGTTGATCGAAATCTCACTTGGCCATCATAACCTTGACAAACTCCTCATAGTTGATCTGACCATCACCGTCCACATCAGCCTCTCGGATCATCTCATCAACTTCCTCATCAGTTAGCTTCTCACCAAGGTTGGTCATAACGTGGCGGAGCTCAGCTGCAGAAATGAAACCATTTTGATCCTTGTCAAAAACACGGAAAGCTTCCTTGAGCTCCTCCTCGGAGTCGGTATCCTTCATTTTGCGGGCCATCAAGTTAAGGAACTCTGGGAAGTCAATGGTCCCATTTCCATCAGCATCAACTTCGTTGATCATGTCCTGAAGCTCGGCTTCAGTAGGGTTCTGGCCAAGGGAACGCATGACAGTCCCAAGTTCTTTTGTGGTGATACAGCCTGTAGCGGAAATCATATATATAAGAAGAGATTAATCAACAATAACCAAATAATAAAGACGGATACTAGTACCAAGTTTACAGCACAACACAACACTACAACAGCTTCTTGTTGCCTCAACAAATAAAGCATAAGCATTAAAAGAGGTGTTAAATCTAGAAATTCAAACCATTCCCATGTTTGAAACATATTGACATACAGCCATTTACACTCTCCTTCCTTTAGAAGGTCAGCTCACATGGAAGCTGGAAACATCCTAATTAAACACAACACCACTTTCTGTTGCCTTTACATCATGGCCATTGTATACCTACATTTCCATCCTTGACCATGTGCACATGAAAGTCACTTGTCTAGCATGTCCAAGAGGTAAAAGTAGAACGAAGAAGACATCCTTATAAGAGGAAACAGGAGTAACAAAATGAATATCACAATATGAGCATTCATTCCAAACAGTGACCATCAAAACAATAACTACTCTCATTGACCTTATGTTAGTACCAGATTTTAGATGTCATGAATCAAGGACTCAGGAATAGTGGCCTCAAGTACCAAAGCATCATTAACAAAACAAATCAGACGCTGAGACGCATCATTGACTATCTGATGTCATTGCCTAATAAATAAACATCTGTATAATTGTATCAATATATAAAGACTGGAAATTCCTTGCATGACAACGAAATGAAACAAATGGCAAGCTTAATGGACGAATCAAATCATCAAAAACACTTAAATGTCATACTGCGCTAGAAATCAAAGTAGGAACAAAGATCTAGCCATTAGACCTAGAATCAGCAGACAAGCACAACAGTAAATAAACCAACTAAGGATAGAAAAACAACAATGAAAAGTGTTAACGCATTCTACCATCCGAATGCCTCAATCGCGCAGACCGAAACTCGGAACCACCTCATCATGAAATTAAACAGAAAATATAAACGCAGATTCAGCAATTAAGGATTCCGATTTCCGAAGAAACCAGATCTGTAAAGGAGAAAGTGACACAGAGCCAAACGCGAAGAGACAGATAATTGCAGAAGGCGGAAGCGCTAATCAGATTATGAGAAATTAAACGAGCAAGAGAGGGAGGGAGAGAGAAATAGGACCATCGCCATCCTTGTCGAATAGGCTGAAAGCCTCCTTGAATTCGGAGATCTGATCGTCGGTCAACTGTTCGGCCATTTGAGCTGCGCGGAGAGAAAGAGAGAGGTGCGAGCGAGAGAGAGAGAAAGAGGGCAAAACGTGAGGTGGTGAGTGTGGAGGGGTTGGAAAATCCGACAGGGCTATATATAATTACGAGATGCCATGAAAATGGTGACGCGATAGAATCAAACATAAAATAAATAAATACTTGACCAAAAAAATGAAAATAAATGAATATTTATGGTAATTGCTACTTTTTTTTTTTTTTGGAATGAATTGATGATTGTTATAGCACTTATAGGAATCGAATTCGAAACACTTGCTTGGAAGAAAAGAAAAAAAAATGATACATTTCTCAAACCCTTGCACTATTATACATGAAGTCCAAATAGTTTAATTTGGGTGAATACACACTATATTGAAAAATAATGTATAAATATTATAAAATAAATACATAATAGTTAAAATAAGCACACACATTTAGAGTTATTAAAAACTGACCTAACCTGCTAATCTGATCCGAACCGCCCGATAATTTTAGGGTTAAGACATGAAAGTTTGAACCCAAAATCCGAAATAAACCGAACTCGATAGAACCCAAAACCCGTTGGGTTGACCAATTTAGTATATTTATAGAATTTTTAAAATTTATTTTGAAACTTATGTTATATTTTATTATCAAAATAAATGAAAATAATATATTTTAATTAAAAATTGATTTTAATAATCATAAAAAATGGATATTTTAGACTCGCTGGTCAACCGGACCCGACCGAAAATCTGCTACAACCTGACCCGATTGACCCATGACCCATAACAAAACCAAACCCGATTTAAACCGAACCCACCCTACCCGACCCGATTGACAAATCCACACACATTGTATAAAATATATGCAAACATAATATCAATAGAGGCACACAATCTCAATAAAAATGTGTTGTCTATGAGAAAAACATAAACAAAAAAAAATGTTTGTTAGTTTTCGCATGAGTCCGTCCTATAAAATGAACTAATTAAGATAGTAATACGATCAATATAATATTTGACACTACTCATTTTTAAGAAAATTGAACAAATATGTTAATATATGGTGTAGCTTTGGTCAAGTAGTCTACTTCAAGTATGTGTCTTTAATCATATTTAGGAGCTGAAATTAAATTAAGGGCTATATAATCGAGTTACTAAAGTATGTTAAAAGCAAAAGTGAATGAAATATGGAGCCTAAATAAAGTGCCAACGGTATCCGATACCAAGCCCGTTCTCTTTCTATGGAATGTATGGAGTGGAGAAAAGGAATTGGGTGTTTAAGAATCCAAAAATTTAATCAAACTTTTAAACATAAATTGGTGATTAGCATCTTTTTTCACATAAAATTATAGGTTTGGATGCTGATTTTTCTGATTTCGAGCATCAGATCCTCAATCCAATTATGATATCGAACCATTATGATCTGGATTTGACATCACTTGATTTGTAAAATTTATGAAACAAAGGCTGGGCTATTCCCAGCAAAACTGGGCCTAGGATCAGACCAACTAGCTTAAAGAAAATTGGGCCTCGGACCAGCCCAACTGATTTTATGTCTTACGCTTTTCTTATAGGAAAATTTTATGCTTAATTTTTCAGAAAGACAATTTACACACAAATAAATGAGATAAGAGAAAAAGTAACCAATAGGGAGAAGAGAGTGTGTGATGTTAATGGATAAAGATGGAAAGAAAGAGAATAAAAAAGAAAAAGAATAAAAAGTTGATTGAGGTAGATTTTTTATTGAATAATATGGGTAAGAAGTAAGATTGCATAGGGGCAATATTGTAAGAATAGTTTGATATAAAAGAAAAGAAAAAAAGTTAAACAAACTTTTTGAGACAACTAAAATGGAAATTGGACAAACAAAATGGGACGAAGAGAGTAATATATTTGAAATATTAACATTAAATTAAATTTTGATGGTGCAGTGAACGCTGATGGCGTGGCTTCCTTCGGGTTCATCCTCAGGGACTCTGGTGGCTTCCCCATCATTTTGACGGAGGACTGATCGGTCAGTAGTCTGTTCTGATATCCGAGACCATCGCCTTACGTCAGGGACTTCTCGAGGCCATTAGTCGTGGCATTCCCCGGATCCAAATTGAAGGCGATAATTTGCAATGGGTCAAGGCCGTTCTTGGTGACTGGCGCTGCCCGTGGGAGATTGAGCTGCTACGTTCGGACATCCACTGCTTGCTTGCCCAATTTCTGGATTGGAGCATTTCACATGTTGCAATTCTGTGCCGACTTTATCGCTGGATCTTTCAAACGTGTCTCTTCTATTCCGCTCGCAGTTGACTCAGGTTTGCTTACCCTCATCCGAAAGGGCGACCACTAACTTGTTAGTGGTTACCCTAATTCGTTCCTTATCAAAAAAAATATATTTGAAATATTAATTCAAGAGCTTCCAAGTCTATAAGTGAAGCCTTCAACATTTGGTTCGATGGCTAAACCTCTGAAGTAGTATTTCGAAGTCACTGTTTCGAATCCCATGGACGGCGGTTGGCGAGCCTAAGTATTACTTGTGGCGACCCTAATCCAAAGCCTATAAAAAAAGTCTACAAGTGAAAGGATGAGGTTGAACGAATCAACTCGGACAATGAGGCTAGTCCCATCCCAATCTGGTTCCTAGTGTATTTTTCCTACTTCAGATTGCACTTTTCTCGCATTTGCACTTTTCCTATTTTGTAGTGCACTTTTCATATTTTTTCTAATACACTTTTTGTATTTTATAATGCATTTTTCATATTTTGTAGTGCACTTTTTAATTTTCAAGATAAGAGTATATTTCATTTGAACTAAACCCTTATAACAATACTTTTTTTAAAAATATATTTTTGAAATATTCACGCCAACTTCACTATTAGCAATAAAAAAATTGCTAAATCCGAAAATAAAATCCAAAAATTTCCTCGGCGATTTTGGATGCTTCGATGTGCATCTTGAACTTTGACTAAACCCCGTCATTAAACGGAAAACCTTCATGGGATCACGCTTCCATCTTCACAAGCTTCTCTGCTATTCTCTTTGACTCTACCAGTCCAACTCTCCTCAATGCCGATTTCACAATAACCATATTCACCAGCTGACGAGAGAGAAAGAAAGAGGTTGTTGTCGAAGAGGTCAACTAGGAGATACCAAAAAGAAAAAAGAAAGGTATGAATTTTATGGCTGCGATCGCGATTTTCTTCTACCAAATCCAACTTAACCATTTCATGATTATCTCGATTATTCATTTCGCAAACTCAGAATTACTGTAATTCAGAGGACCTAACGAATCCTATTGATCTATGCAGGAGCTTTTGTGCTCAAATTGATCGCTTCTGATCATAGAGAATCATGGTAAGAATTGGCCGATTAGAATATTTTGCTGTGCCGTTGATTGGTGATGATGTTGCTAATTGAAGCGTTTTGCGGTTGTTGTAGAACATTTTGGTCGGGGCTTTCAAGCCCCCTTGTACCGTCTCAATCACTTTTGCCGATGGTAGAACCCGCAAGCAGGTGATTTTTATTGCTATATTTGTTCCTCCACTTTCAATGTATGTGAAAAGTTTCTATTGTTGCTGAATTGGCATTAGCGACTAGTTTTAGCCGAAATAGAAAATGGAATCTTGCAATTTAGTCGATCTAAGTTTGTGCAAGCATAGGCTGCTACTTACTGTCTAACTTTGATTAGGCACTTTAACATTTTATGAAGAAATTTATGGGGTTCTAGTTGTTATTGGCCCTAATGAGATGCATGATGCTGTTTTCTGAAAAAGTGAGATTTGATTATGATGGTGCTTTGCTAGGCTAGATGACAGGTGTTGAATAGATCCTCAAACCTCGACATTAGGAAGGTTTGCTGTTGTGAATTGTTATTTGGTCAGACTCTCATTTAACTTTGGTGACATCTCTATTAACTCACCTCAGAGGAGGTAGGATGTAACAATTAAGGGTAAGAATTTGCTGAAGTGTTGAAATTTAGGTCCAGATTGAGCTGAAGGATTGCATTAATGGTAATGTCAGTATGATCCTGTCTGATTCGCCTTGTAAAAATCCATTTGGGTGTATGTAAACTCAGCTATGGTAAATGTTTATATGAATTTACAATCAATAGATCTTGACTCTGAGCAGTGAAGTAGATAATTGTGCACTTCAACATATGTGATCCTTGAAATTACCAGCTGTGACTTTTTGATTATCTTGTTTTTTTTTTCAGGTTCCTTTGAAGAAAGAAAATGGTCAAGCATTGATGGTTCCATTGTTCCAGAGTCAAGAAAACATTGTTGGAGAGGTATTTACTTTAATGACAAACATTTGCGCACACCTTATTCTTCTTGTGACATCCTTACAATTTACATCTAATTTATAACCACGCATTGCGAGCTATATTTGAACTCATTTACAGTCCCTTCATCTCCTGCATAGTGGCGTGAGTTCATGTGACCCCCAAAACAAATAACTCATAATTGGACGGTTGCTCAATTTATCCCATTTAAAGAATTATTCTGCAAAAACTAAGTTGCAGATATGCTAAATAATGTCTTCAAAAGATCTTTTGCCTAATGACACCATTACAATTCTGTTGCATTTCTTCTGCATACCCCCCTGGTTTCATTCTCTAATTAACCTTTGTTTAAGGTATAGTTGTCATGTAAAACTTATGCACGGGTTGTATTCTGTGCACAGGTTCATATAGAGCCAACATATGGAAAGAAGGTCGAGCATATTGGTATAAAAATTGAACTCCTTGGACAAATAGGTGAGTTTACATGTGGTTTATGCTTGCATATATAAAACTTCTTGAACAAAGATGTGTGGGAAAGACACACAGAATATAACCAAATGAATTTGCTTGTCCTGCTGTACAGCCCCACTTACTAGTTCCTGCATAAATTGATTTAAGGAAAACACTCTGAAAAGGCCTCATTGCCTGCAGTCCTTAAATTTTATATGGAAAGATTTTGCTCCATACCTTATTTACTGTTAGTATCTCTAGAATAAAGTAACTTTTTTATATGGAACTTGTGAAACAGCAACTGCTATTTGTTCAATCCACTTCCTTAGTTTCTGAAAGTATGTATTCACACTTTTGTATTTATATCAATAATAGACTTCTGACTGTGAGCCTTTATATATGCAGAGCTATACTTTGACAAAGGCAACTATTATGATTTTACCTCTTTAGGTGAGTTTGGCTCTACTTAAATTACATTCTTCCAGTATAGGAAGTCAATTTTGGGGCATGGTAACTGTGCAGCCAGCCAAATAACATACATTGAATTGTTTCTTATACAAGCTCTCGTTTTCTCATACTGTCTCTTCATGTTAAGAATAACTTCCATTACACATATCTTGACACTGTTGCAACTTTTCATGCCTGTTTTTGGCACATATCAGTAACAGTATTCCTGCTGTCTAATGCTGATACCTTTATGCAGTTCGTGAACTTGATGTTCCTGGTGAAATATATGAAAAGAAAACATACCCCTTTGAATTTTCTACTGTTGAGATGCAATATGAATCTTACAACGGGATCAATGTACGGCTAAGGTAGGTTTTATCTTTATCTTTGGGTGCCACTAGATATTCTGTTTTTTTTTTTCACTTGGCTACTGGCACAAAGGATTGTTTCCGTTTGCTTGGTAGGCATTGTCAGTTAGGTTGGTGGATGTAGGGAGTAGGGACTAGGCAAGGTGATATTTTACAGAAGAACAAATATAAAAGACTTGACCAGATTAACTATACTTTATGCCTTAGCTCCAGTATTTAAGCATGTCACTTGTAATCTGTCACTTGTCCAATTCTGTTCCATTTATGACAATAATATTGCTCTGCATTGTACTTGGGTTCAATTATATCCCTCATCCTTGACATAAATTCTCGAGACACATGGTTGTAGTATTGTTCTGTTTAGGTTTCATATTTTCTAATTTATTTCCATCTTGAGAGTTTTTTACAACTCACAACAGTTGGTTGATTATTCAACAATGTTTGGACTAATATGCAGGTATGTTCTGAAGGTAACAATCACCCGTAATTATGTTGGCAACATTGTGGAATACCAAGACTTTGTGGTAATAATATTACTCTATGCACTATGTTTATTCTTTATTATGCTTCAAAACTGTTAACAAGCAGGCAAAGCTGGATTACTGATTTGATGATTAGTGTTGGTTTACATCTTTAGCTTGGGTATGTTTGTACATTCAAAGTGACACCTGTATATACAATTTTAGCATTTTAACTAGTTGGTACTGTTCTGAGAAAACTTGAAGCACTGAACATGAGTTGTAAATTACTTTTTACAGGTTTAGAGATTCTTCATGGTCCATTCCATGAAGAACTTCAGACTTACTTTAATGGGTTGTAATTTCTGGATGTTATCTTCTTTTACAGGTTCGTAACTACACACCTGCCCCAACAGTAAACAACAGCATAAAGGTCAGAATTGTCTTTTGTGTCACTGTTATCTTGAGATATTATTTTCTTGTGATGCCAAAATCCTCCTTATTGTCTTGGAAAAACTGTCTGAGTAATAATTTTTCTGGGGATCCAATATTCTTGGCCTGGGGCAATTTATTTGCTAGGAAAATGTTCTCAAGTTGATGGATCTCTATTAAGATGTAGACATGTAGTTATTCATTGGCAAATCATTATGATTAAGTAATGAGATGGTCAGATGGATTTTTGTTATTGAAACATATGGATTCATACTGTGAATTTGTGATTCATAATGTGCACATTAATTATCCATGTGTGTTTCACTAAACTCATCATTCTTCTGCTTTTTTTGGTGTCCTTAGATGGAAGTTGGAATCGAGGATTGTATGCACATTGAGTTTGAGTACAATAAAAGCAAGTAAGGAAAACACTTGAACGTACAGTGCTAATTTATGGGTTTTGCAACCTTTCAAGTCTTTTGCTTAGTGCACTCAAGCTCACATGAACAATCCAACCTTTGCAGATATCATTTGAAAGACGTCATCATTGGGAAAATCTATTTTCTTCTTGTGAGAATCAAAATTAAAAACATGGAGCTTGAGATTAGGCGGCGAGAGTCCACAGGGTCAGGATCCAATACATATGTGGAAACTGAGACACTTGCAAAATATGAGCTAATGGATGGTGCCCCTGTTAGAGGTAATATAAGTACTCGTTTTGTCACTTCTAAAAACTTGCCAAACATATTCTTCTGAGTTTCATAATCTCTTTGATTTACAGGTGAATCAATTCCAATCAGACTGTTCCTTAGCCCATACGAGCTGACACCAACTTACCGAAACATTAACAACAAGTTCAGTGTGAAGTACTTTTTGAACCTTGTCCTAGTCGATGAAGAGGATAGAAGGTATTTCAAGCAACAAGAGATGACAGTTTATCGCCTTTTCGAATCCTCTTAAAGATCACTTCCTTTCACTCGTACATTTTCTGGTATGTGTTTTTTTTTTGGTTCTTTTTATGTTTACCCCTAGGAAGAGTTTTAACATGAGAAATGTGGAATATGTGTCTTTATACCGAAGTCTTGCAAGAAAATACCCAGCAAATGTTGGGACTTTGATTACATTACTTGATCTGATGGGTTATGACATTGGAAATTCTTGTTTGCTTAGTTGGAAATAAAATTTGTAAGGTTCTTTGAACTTCAGGAATATATTGTAAGTTGTTTTGAACTTTAAACTTGATAAAGACAAACAAACAAAGACATTACTAGTCAGAAAGAAAAACCTTCCCCAGCACACAACTCGTCTCCATAGGTCAAGACCTTAAGGGTGGGCATCCAACACGCCCGGTCGACCTCTAGAGGCACTTCCATGGTTCTCAACTCGTCTCTCTCGCAATCGAATACCACCAGCCGATAATTCCGTGCCTCGGTAGGGGCGGCCCACGCCGGATTCTTGTACGCGGCCATGCAATTGCACACCCAGTGAATGGCTCCATTGAAGAAGCAACTCGGTTGATCGGGTACTATGTACCAATCGTCCCGCGATGCCATACGGGCTTCCTCCAGACACCATCTCGCACCGATTGACGAGACCTCGACAAAATGACCTCCATTTATGGCAATTATATTGCTCTTTAAACTACATAGAATGGAGATCTTCAAACTCTTTAAACTACATAGAACATACTTTAGTAGCTGACTAGTATGATGGAATACCAGAAGAGTATAAAGAAACTCTAAGAGCAAAACAATCTCCAACCGGAATATTTACCACATTATGTGAAGGTATAAATGAAGAGTTTGTTGGAGAGAGAGACAAAATTGACAAAAAAATTATCTAGTGGAAAAGAAAGTTAAACACTCTAAAAATCTGTATTACGAGGTACTTAGACAACAATCTCTCTGAATTCGAACATTACTATTATAACATAGGAGAAAATCAAACTAATCTTCAAATGCTCTTTGACAAACTCCTGAAACACATTAATGAAGAAATTACTGAGGACTACCATGAATGGAAAGTCAGGTATAATTCTAGAGATACTCTAGGAAATAGAATGAAATTTATAATAAGATGGGTAAAAAAATAAATGTCCAGAGATAAAAGGAACACATCAAATGAAACGATGATTTCTACCATGATGATATTTACCAAATGAATAGGGATGTGATAGATGAGATAATCAAAGAAGAAAGAATTATAGAAAGAAAAACTTCAATAAGCAAAGAGAAGAGAAATATTATAAGAAACCGTATATTAAGAAAAGATTTTTTTTAGAAAAGCCTCTTATTCCATTGAAAAGAAAAGAAATTGTAAATGTTGGGCATGTGGAGAAACGAGAGATTATGCTAATGAGTGCAAAAATAGGAAGAATAATAATTAGCAAAAACACTAGGAAAAATGCATTACATTGAGATATTCAAGGACGAAGCTATTGAATTAGCATTAAGCAACAACAAAGGAGTTGTTGAAGTAGTTGAGGAAGAAGAAGTCGAGGAGTTGGATTATGAGGAAGTCAATTAAATGATGCAAGGAGAAGGAGTAGACACTTCAGATGCCATAGAACAAGCTTTCGATTTAGGTGGAGAGATGACAACTCTTGTCAACTCCAAGAAGCAGAATCATCCATAGATGAAAAACAAATAAAAAGCATGCAAAAATAAGGGAAAGAATTCCCCGTTATCGCTAAAGAACAATTCTTTAAGAAACATTTATTCCCAACATTCTCTAACTTCGTGTGCGAAGAAATTCTAGAAGATATAGTAATAAAAAAAACAAAAATCAGGCGGGGTCTCCAACCTCTAAACCGGGAGGCACTTTCATATAAACTTCTTCATCTAGGTCGCCATGCAAGAAGGTGTTGTTGACGTCGAGCTGGAATATGGGCCAATCCTTCTTCTATGCAACGGAGATGAGAGCCTTGACCGTAGCCATCTTAATGACGGGTGAGAATGTCTCATTATAGTCCACCCCCTCCTCTTGAGTGAAACCTCTCGCAACTAGCCTCGCTTTGTACCTTTCAATCGTCCCATCGGCCTTCCTTTTGACTTTGTATACCCACTTACAGCTTATAGCCTTTTTCTGTCGAGGAAGCTTCATGATTTCCCAGGTGTTGTTGAGCTTTAGTGCCTCAAATTCATCTCTCATTGCCGACTGCCACACAACATGTTTGCAGGCTTCATCATATGAGTTTGGTTCAAATTCAGGCTTGTGATTCAAGCTGGTTGTGTTCTCTGGAAAAGCGATCGTTGATGTCAAGGTGTGAGCACAAAATCCCTCAGCATCTAGTGCAGTACTGCACACATAATCTGACAGATGAGTTGGCGCACGGTGCTCACCGTCTGACAGGTGGATCGATAGCTGCATCAGCTATGGTAGCTTCCATATCAGCAGTAGTGATATCAACATCTGTAGCAGGAAAATCAGCATTATCATCACTCTAGTTATTGGCAAGGACCTCTGAGTGAGAATTTGGTTCACAATCATCAAATTGGGCTGTAGCTGTGGGAAATAAGGAAGGGTTTTTGAGCTGGAATTTGGGATCATGGAAAAGAAAAATGCTCTCGTGAAAAATTATGTCCCTAAAGAGCAAAACTTTGTGGTTTTCAAGGTCAAAGGCCTTATAGGCTTTCTTACCATATGGATACCCCAAGAAAATGCTAAAAACTGCCCTTGCCTTGAATTTATCTCTCCTCTGCTTCAACGTAGAAACAAGCTCCTCATATGGTTGTATGAAGGTGGCTTGCCATATAGGAGCTCATATGGACTTTTATCTTTGAGAATTTTGCAAGGCATACGATTCAAAATGTGGGTTGTTGTCAAGATGCTCCCCAAAACTTGAGAGGTAACTTCGATTGAAACATGAGCGATCTCGCCACCTCAAGTATGTGCCTATGTTTCCTCTCGACGACACCGTTTTGCTGAGGTGTCGCCAGGTAAGAAAACATTTACAAATCACAAATTCAAAATCTAGGGTTTGAGTTTTTGTGTTTGAATAGTAGAAATTGATGTTTTAGTAGTGAAAATAATGAAATTCCAATTTTCTTATTGAGTTGTTGGTTTGGGTGATCTTTTACAAACATAATATTTTTACGGGTGGCTTTTTACAAACGAAATATTTTATGGGCAATTTGTTGAAATTGCAATTTTTACGAGTGGTTTTTTGCAAACAAACGATTTTTGCTGGTAGTTTGCAGAAAAATTTCAAATTTTACCGGTAGTTTTGTACACAAATCCATAATTCGTGGGTTGTTTTGTAAAATTCACCCTGTAACATAATATTGGTCAAACAGTTCCCCTACAATGACATACTCCAAGACCATGCATTATGCATATCTTTGACTTAATTCCCATTTACTGGACATGAATAACCTTCTAAAAATGAAATACATCTGCAAAATGTAAACCTGAAGAATCATAACAAGAAAACAGAAATGAATTTTAAACTGTTTAATACAAGGTCACTATTACACAATTTGACTTCAAAACTGACCCATGAACCCATCAAATTCTCAAGACCAAAAAACCTCCAAACCAACAACGGTGTGCAGATCTTGCAAGAGTTCATATATTGAGCAACTCCTTATTCCACAGAGGACCAATGTAATAATCTACATATCTATACATACATATAAACGAACATATGACCACTTCCCGACTGTACAGAGTTACTTCACTAGACTCCCACATTAAACCAAACCGAACCGAAAAACGTTCCCTTGTTAATAAACAGGAAACGACAGCTGACCCAGAATATGGTAGCACACCAAAGGACCAAAATCAGGAATACACAAGAAAAGAATTTGACAAAGGATTGATGCTGTTATGACGACTCGCCTGATCATGCACTACTTTCTTGCATCTCCTCTTCAGTTTTCCACACTATGTCCTCCAGGGACGACGAAAGGTGCTTGTAAGCCTGCAAAATCGACCAAAGGAAACATTGACGCTTATAAGAGTATTGAAGATTGAAGATTATAAGTGAAGATTGAAGCTTTAGAATAAACAAAGACAAAAAGCATGCCAAGTTGATGGATTTTATGCATTTGTACCTTGTGGAATTCCAAAGTGTCTCCCTTGGATTTTCGGATCTGAACCAGATGAAGAGAAGGTCCTACTTGAAATACCTGAAGGAATGATTAAAATGTTCAGCAATGAGCACAAGAAGAAAATTGCATCTATTACATCACACATGATCGATTTCATCATCCGTTTACCTCAGTAGAAATATTTAAGTTTCCTTTCCTCCCTGCTTTGACGGTTTCAAGCCTCATCTACAATAAGGACAATGATTGAGTAAGAAAATTTACACAACAGAATAGTCAAAAGCAAAAGGATATATTTTCCTACCTTGTAGTCTTTCTTATGGACATCAAAGCCTAGTGGCTTAGCAGCTTCTTCAATCTTCCTAATTATTTCACGGGGAGGGCATTTAGATGTGAATCTCGTTTCTTTCTTAAAACCCTGCAGTGTAAAACAGCACAACTTCAATGATATAACCCCAAAAAATTGATGGAAAAGCACATACAACCTTAGCCTTCCCACAGGCAGATATGCAATCTCCAATGCACTTGTTATTAAAAGTCTTATTATTCCATGCTAAATCAGGTGTGATGCTGAGATGACTGTATCATTTGGTATTGTCTAAATCAATGAATTTTTTATATTTATATAGAGCATTCTGAAATGGGATACCTTCAGTGTGACTGAACAACAACAAAACATTAACATTCATGTAAGTTTGATTACTCTAGCAGCATCAATCTAAACATTGTCGAGTAAACTCCTGTTCCTATTGTTTTATTGTACTTCTTGCAAAAGAGAATTCTATGAGCTGAAATGTATTTGAAACACTTTGTGAGAATCAAGTCTAGATAGTCAAAAGGCAAACCTGCTCTTCACTAAATAAATTTCCCAAGTTCAACCCTTTCGACATAGCAATCAAATCAAATGCATTCATCGCTTCAGGGTGTTCTTTCCTTTCTGCCACATGATGTTCCTACAAATTTGCCAATAATTAAACAATAACTTTACTATTAGCCATCAAAAAGTTAAGCATTGGTCAAGTATAGTAGTGTAAGTTATGCAAAGTTTTACTTTTTGACTCACCTCTGAATCTCGAAAGGCAGCCTCCACATCATCCAAACATGTGTCATCTTTATCATAAAAAACAGTAGGCTTATAACCTTTCTTAAACCATTCATCCTCCAAAATCTCAGGGATGGTTATACGCTGCCATGAGAAAAACTGGAAATATTAGCCACAAAGAATCATTTATTTAAAAGAAGTGCTAGAAAGGAAAATGTCCTTACAGTCATAGGGTTGGGATCCAAGATTTGAGTTAATAATTTCTTGGCACTGAAGGATAGCCAAGGGGGACAGTTAAATTCAGCAGCTGAAATCTGCATATTCACAGTAATCAAATCAAAAAGAGCTCGAAACAGTGGTATATTAAGTATGGAGGAATGCAAGAAATGCTCACTTTTTTATATAGATTCATAAGATTAGAGTCATCAAAAGGCAAGTAACCTGCAACCAATACGAATAAGATGACTCCACATGACCACAAATCTGCTGTTGCACCATCATAGCCTCTATCATCGAGGACCTAAATAGAAGAAAGTGTACAAAGAGATTAAACAAGTAATAAAAAGAATATGCAAGAAATGAACAAATTTGGATATATGATCAATTTGTTACCTCAGGGGCAACATAATTTGGAGTTCCACAAGTTGTATGAAGAAGGCCGTCATCCTGCAAAGACACGCATTAGCACATGAATTCGAAATAATTCAGACATTTCAAATAATATCACATGTTCACATTATTGGAATAAAAAGATCAAATACTATTTTCAGCAATCAGGAAAAGCAACATGCATAAAATTCTCAGTTCAACCACTAGTTTCTGTTTTTCAAGAAGCATTGACCAGTGCACTCAACAATAAATTTGTAAACAAGGTTAAGAGGGTAAGTGCAAGGATGTCAAAAAAATAGTGATGGCCTGAAAATAGTGATGGCCTATTACAGATCATAAGATTTGAAAGTAAATTACCCGAACTTGTTGAGAAAGTGCACTCAGCCCAAAATCTGAAATTTTCAAGTTCCCACCAGAATCCAGGAGAAGATTTTCAGGCTGCAAACCATAAAAATTAGTAGACACAAAATCAGAGATTTGTTTTTACAAACAAGTAATAAATCTGAGCAAAAATGTAGATGAATAGCAGTGATTAAGCAACTTGAGCACCTTAAGATCTCTATGATACACACCCCTGCTATGGCAATAATCTACAGCATTTATTAGCTGTTGGAAGTACCTTCTTGCTTCATCCTCTCTCATTCGTCCATGTTGTACCTACAAAATTAGAAAACATTTATAAGCCATATTTATTTAACATTTCTTTGTCAATTTACAATAGATCTTCATTCACACAAGAAAATCCTTAACAAATTTTAGTAATTTTCTTTAAGAAACAATAACACTGTACTACAAGAAATGACGGTCTAAAATGGGAAATAAAAGAAATGATAATGCCATCACTCATTTCATCACGACACCATTTTCAAATCACAGATATAGAAAATTGTTATGAATTAACAGCAAGGCGTTATTATTATAACTTACAATTTTGTCAAACAGCTCCCCTCCAATGACATACTCCAAGACAATGTATATCTTTGACTTACTCCCCATTACCTGAAGATTAAAAAAAACACTCTCAAAAATGAAATCCATTTTGCAAAATAGAAACCCAAGCAGTTTTTGTAAGGTTGAAATATCCGTAGGATAGATAGAGGGAGAAACCTCAAACAAGCGAACGACATTTGGATGCTTTATTCGCTTCATTGTCGCTACTTCTCTCTTTATCTGCAAAACATATGAGTTGAAATTATTACAGATATACACATTTAGTACAAGAAACTAATGCATTATTTTGAAAGTTTATCCTGACCAGAGACTGAAACGAAATGTCAAGATCCAATAAAATTATAGTTGTAACCAACAAATACCTGCTCAGCTAATTTGTGCTTTAGAACCTTCTCTTTGTCAAGGATTTTTATAGCCACCGGATCTCCATTTTCGGAATTTCTTGCAAACTTCACTTTGGCAAATGTGCCTTCTCCAATTGTCCTTCCCAACTCATATTTACCTACTAAACGCTTGACTCTTGGACGACTCATTATTCTTATGTTGCAAGTCCTGTGTGGAGAAAAATTGAGATAAATTACCAAAGTATAATAACACAATAATTTTTACATTTGGAGTTGCAGTGCAAATAGCATATTCCAGAATAAGTGTAGGTGACTTTATGATACAATACTTAAATTGCCGAGTCATTCTTAATTTCATTTGGACTATTATTCATTCTCAGAAAAATCAGTAGCCTAGGAGCTTGAAAGATCAATTTTCTAACCAGATCCTTAAACAAGAAAGATGACAGAAGGAATTCTCTACATGATATCACATAAGTATCCTAAATAACAGAAGATCGGTCATGAAATCCAGAGAGAGCCTATCACACCAAAGACCCTTTTGAAATGACAGATCCACAATGAAAATATATATCCTACAGAGTTTGGGCAAATGCTCAATGACATGGTTCCTCCTATAAAAATTCCTAGCATATTAATAAAAAGTTCATCCTCCAAAATCAAATCAAGAAAGAGCACTATAGATATCAATATATCACCAATTGCCTCGAACGTCAAGTCCCTATTAAAAGGGATGTTCATGCTACTTAGATGAAACGCATAAAGACAAGCAAATTAAACGACCCAGATCTAATTTATACACCCACCTAGTTCACCCAATAAATCATATATAATCATAAAACTTGTCCTAAGACAACACAGGCGACAACTCCAAATCATGGATCTCAAAATCCTCAAATTTTCTATTCATAAAGAAAATAATTCTCAACTCATGAAAATGAAACAGATTCATATAGAAGGAACCATTCACCGGCTTAAGAAGTTAATAATTGAGCAGGAAGCTAAGACAGCTAAAAGACACAAACTTCTCAAAAAGATGTTCATAATGTGAGGAGCATATCTTGGCTTTTAAAAATGAGAGAGTAGCTGAGCACACATCACACAGCCTCTTGTGACTGCTTCCACTACATTAATTTTTTTTTTTTTGAAGAACCCCATTCTTAGATATTTTCCATGGATAGAAAAAGTCCTCTATCATCTTAAGATGCAGAGCAACCCATATATGAAACTATGAAACACAAGATCATCAAATGGAAGCAAACTTCATGGCTGCAAGCTTTTCCTTGCAACGTCAACTGAAAAAGTGAATCTAGAAAACAAGATAGCTAAAACCCAGATCTCAAAACTCATTCATGGAATTTCATTCAATGAAACTTCTCCCAACAAATCAGGATTCATGGACACAAGAAACCCAGAACAAAAACAAATAAATTGAAAATGGGAGAAGAAGAACCTGTAGTAAGAGATAAAGAGTTTCAGCAAAGGATAGATAGATAGCAAATGTGAACAAAAAAGGTCAGCTCCCCAAGACTTCAGAGCTCCAAGTTGTTTTTAGAACTCCCAGTCAGGCATTTATACAAGCACAAAGTGCGCAAAACACGTGTTCACAGATGGGAATTTAAACTCAACGAGAAAAAAAAAAGGGAACGAGATTAGATAAAATGCTGGACCTACGAGGATGGATAAGAGTGAATGACAACAGAGGAAGCCCAGAAAGAGCGACTCTTGGCTCCTGGAAGAGCGCTGGGTCACTTTAAACCAACAAGCAACCAACTAACCAACCAGCCAAGCCAAATCCAAACCCGATTACCCGATTACCCGATTACCCGATTACCCGATTACCCGATTACCCGTGGAAGTCAAAAACCGGTTAGCAATCTGATACCTTTAGATGCGAACAAATATTCCCCTTTAAGAGCAAATCGAAGATTTCAAATTAAATACACTCTCTTTCTCAGTTTCTCGAGCTATATGTAATTACAGGAATTGGGAAAATGGGGGTTGTTTGTCTGCTTGTTTGAATTCATAGGGATAGTGACAGTCCGATAGATACGGAACGACGAATTAGGAAATTGAGGGTAGGAAGAAAGAGAGAGAATTAGACGAGGGGGCCATTTTCCATGTGTTGGTTGTGTCGTGTATTCTTGTGAAGAGAGAGAATCAGATTGTGGTGGGCGCCAGCCGATAATTCTGAATCACTCTCTCCATTAAAGGCTGCTACAGTATGGATTCTACCGCAATTTTCTTTTATAAAGTTACAATCTTTATCGCCATAGCCAAAAAACTTCAAGGAGAGGCCATCAGCAAAAAGCCCTCTTTCTCGCGGTTTCTGTGAATTTATTTGTGTTTTTAACTACGCATGTCGACATTTTGGTTTTGTTGTGTTTGTTTTTTGTTAAATTAAATGGAAAATTGCATTTAACTATCATTCATTTTATTTTTGTTACAATTAATCATCTTTTATATTTTTTTCTATAATTAATCACCCTTATTTGCAAATATATGTACTTAATCCTCCATTTTGACGAAAAATGTTAATTTTTCATTAAGTAAAGTAAATTATATTTTTTCCCTTATTTTTTTTAGTTACAATAAATAAAAGAATTTAGGAATAAATTGAGCTTGGAGTGTCTTATAATTGGATTTCAAGTTTTCAACCTATATCTCAACTTTTCGAGCCTCGAGTAATTGTCCATCAACTTAGACACGATCGGCTTTAAGGGCGCTCAAAGTCGTCAGAATCAGATCCACAACCCATGTCTTTGCATCGGTGAAGTCGTGGTTCTTCTTCACTATTAGATAGAGGGAAGGGATTAGTATGGAGGAAATTAGGTCACAGTTTGAGAGAACGGGCCAACGCAAAAATCGGTGTGTTGGAAGTTGAAAGTGTCAATTATGAAAAAAGCGTAATTTACTTTATTTAATAGAGAAAATAACATTTTCCGCCAAAATGAGAGGTTAAATACTTAAATGCACATATTTGCAAATAAGGGGTGGTTAAATGTAGAATAAAATATAAAGGGTGATTAATTATAATAAGTGTAAAATAAAGGGTGATAAATGTGATTTTCCCTAAATTAAATAAATTGATTTATTTTCTTGTAATTCACTCTTCATATTTGCGTAGTTGCGTGCATACAAATGAAACAATTGAGTTTGTGACTATAATCTATTAATCTTGAGCGAATCACGGTCACAATATTCATACTTGAATTATTTTTATTTATAGTTTATAATTATTATTATTCTTCATAAATCAAACTTTATCCGTATGTTACATAATGATTTCGGACGTTACGATTGCATGTTGTACTTGTAAGTTGTAACGTTTTTCAGCTTTTTTTAAATAAAGGTGAACTTAGATATTTTATATATTTTAAAATTTAAAATAATAATATTTGGTAAATTTTAAAAAATAGTAGATATTTTAGATATTTTATATATATTTCAAAATTTTAATACAATGACGCATATGTAGGGATAAAATATGGACCCATAATGAACTGTTAGGTTAAATTTATTTATATTTATTATGATATAGTTTACCAGCACATATTAATCAGTACACTTGGTCAAAGATTTTATAGACATTTTAAATTTGATCATAACTTTCATACGAACAAATTATTTAAGTCATTTTTTGTGCAAATGAGATATTTGCTTTGAAGACTTTTTTTGAATTTTATTTAAGTCATTTTTTTCTTCAGAGGACTAGTGTTTGTCCACTGTACAAAAATTAACAATGATTAAAAAAAACTTTGAAGACCTTTTCCAGCTATGTGATCATGTGTTCCATTTACACATAACAAACCTATGGTTCAATTCTAATTGGTTCAAAGGTCATATTTAATCCAAGGGGTTGCAATCTAACTATAACAGCCGACCTATCTCGTTCAAGTGTTCAACCAATATTTTGTTTTATTATATACTCGTAAGTTTCTAACAATAAAGTATAATTAGCGAAGAAATTTATAGACAAATATATTTGGCAAGTTATTGAATTTCATTTCTCCATTAATTGGTGTAGGCCATATAGCAGAAAAGAAAAAGGAGGTTTGATTTCAAAGAGAACAGAAATTTGAAGTTAGATAGTCAAATTATGATTTATGATTTAGGACTGTCCTACGTGTCCACTTAATCTGTAACCCGATTCAACCCATCTGTAATTTATGGGTTTGATAACAGGTTGGATTTTTTTTAACTTTACGAATTACGAGTTGACCTGTCGAATTATGGACTAGTCCATAAAATTCTTAATATTTTTCTTAAATAATCACATACTGTATAACATTATATTTTTTTAATTTTTTGATTTTAATTAAAAAATATCTATAAGACTCATAAGATTGAGTTAACTAGGGTCCAATGGCACTTTCGGACATTATTGATTTTTATTTTTATTTTTAATTAATTTCAAATTTTTTTTTGTAGTTAATTAATTAATTTCAATTTAACAAGTACACTTGTAACCTCATCTATAAAATCCATGACCCGTTTTACAGGTCTCGAATTAAGTCATAAGTCAATTTTATATTTTTTTACGAGTTAAGATATAACCCGTAAACTGAGTTACGGGTCGACCCATTAAACATCCTAATTATGATTGTCAACTAAATTGATAAGCTTGACGAATAGTCTTATTAGTAGCTTAGTCGCTAGTTGCAATTTTTATAGCCTATTCAAATCCAACAACTCGTAGTGAAAAGACATTATGCACTTTTTATATAAAAAAGTGATTTTTCTGTACATGATGATGATTTACGATTGACACTTTTGTTAAAAGAAATGCAAAAGGTCATTTTGACAGCTCGACAAAATTGTTCAACGACTAATTATTTTATATTACTTTTTATAATCAATCATGTCTGCGTAACACACATAAACACGGAAAGACCATAAATCGAGATATAGTTTTGGTCGAATAAATCTGTATTATATATTTATTATAAGTATTTGATAGAAGTGTCATTCAAAAATATGTGATAAAATTGAAACATATTGAGAGGTGGAAATTCGAACTCGTCGTACATAATTTTGTGCGTAATAATGATTAATAGGCTTATCCAATAAGATCGCATACAGAAAACAAACCATAGTCAATAACTTGGAGATATTATGACGATGCTGATTTACATCAAGTTTTAATTAATTAAATTGACACATCATGCAATATCACCCACAAGTTTGTTTTTTCACAAAATCACATGTATAAAGAAATTTTTATTGAAAATCAACCAACTCTGAAATTTTGTTTCAAAGGATTAGTGACACTTTACAACCCTTCTAAACACATTGGTGAATTTAAATTAAAGTCATTGACACCATAACAAAAATAAATATCACCAAAATACGTTTTTATTGACGAGAAAATACTTTGAAAAAGAAGTTGGTGTAAAAAGGAAAGGTACAATTTTAAAATTTAATTTCATGTAAACCCTTCATTTTCGATATCATTTTTTTCGTATGATTAAAAGAATATTTTCATATACTTAATTTTCAGATTTATTATCCTTTTATACATATAATTGAAATAAATTCACCATTGACATGTAGTGGAAATAATAGATGAACTGAAAAAGGAAACACCAAGGAAAAAATACTCTCCTTTCAACTATATGATTTTGGTCAAATTTTTTCCCTTAAATTATATAACCACGTGTTTGAGGGGCCTTCCTGGAAACGTTATGATCATAGACTTTTTTTTTTGAGAGAGATTATGATCAATTGATCATAGACTTAGCTTACATAAAATTGTTGAATTGTACAGGAAATTAATTAAAACAATCAAATTGAATAATTAATTAAACAACTGATCGATTAATTTATTAGCTACGTGCAAACATGCCAATTTTCTACAACTGCAAATTAATCATATATTTATAGGGAAAATATTTATGTTTTCAAAAGGACCTAAACTTTGTTTCAACATAAAAAAAATCATGCATGTGGGCAATGTACTTATGTAGCACATAACACACACTGTTCTAAAAATCCCTTCTAGGCCCCGTCTAAGCCCCTTCTAGGCGCTAAAAGGTCCTAGCCCGCCTAGCCATCCAGACCGTCTAGGCACCCGTCTAGAACCGCCTAAGCTACCGTTTAGGCCGTCTAGGCGCTAGACGGTCTCTCTCCGCCCAGCATCCGCCTAGCGTTTTTTAGAACATTGATAACACATTAAACTTTAGTCATGACTACACATCAATCACCTATGTTTTTTCCAGATTACACGTCAATCATCACCATACCACCAATATTATGCAAGCATTCACTGCTAGTAGGGAATACTATAATGTCACTTGCACTATGACAACTAACTAATCCAACTACCCCATTTATAGAAAAGACTTCCCTCTGGCGTGAACTAGCCAGAAAAGGCCACGTTAGGACCTGTGCGATCGGAGATGGGTCCGGTTTGGGTGTCGGTATAGGCTTCATTTAAACCTCAAGTCATACCTAACGGTGTTCTTGTCCAAATCATTCATAAGCTCAATGAAGAGGCGAGAATAAGTGGCCAACAGCAAAGTTGAATGTAAATAAGAGTTGAATGGATGGTGGATGGATTGTCCATCTTTAGATTAACTGATTTAAATTTAGATAGAAGGGCACCTGTTACACCTACCAACAATCAAGTTCCATTTATAGAAGGCAACTGCTTCTAGTGTGCCCTCGGTATCAGTCAGCGTCCATTTCTTCCAATGCAGCGGTGGCAGCAGCCTTGGCGGCCTCCAGGAGATCATCCGGAACCTGAATGAAATTGACATTGATTATGATAATGTGCATTCAGAAGTATAAATTTATTCCTGTTCCGTGGTATGTTTGTACAGATGGTCAATATTGGGTCAGAGTTGTTAATAATAGTAGATTTTTGCAAGATAGCATTACTTGTCCATATAGATCTAGGATCTCAAATATTCTATACTAGCTTCTTATTTCTAAAATCCACACGGTTCCTCTTTTATGCATTTATTATTTCATCATACACACATATGCAAGCTAATGCTTTTCATTAGTTGAGAGAAACCGCCACTATCCAACGAAAGATTAAAAAAATTCATCTTTTGTCTTGGGTAGGCAACCCATTGCCACACTCATTTCCCTAATCTTTTTTGCCTAGTGAGTCATTTGCCTTTAGCAATAAAATTTTCTCTGTCATTTCCCTAATCTTTTTTGCCTTAAGCGTCAATTGCCTTGAACAATGGATTGTCATAGTCATTTCCCTAATCCTTTTGTTTGTGAGTATTGCTTCAACAATAGATTGCCATTGTGATTTCCCTCATTAGAAAAGAACAAGTCTCATAAGCATCTTTTTGGCCTTGAAATGCGGGAAATATTACCTTCTGATGCTGACGGTTTGACTCATCACAAACCCAACTCATCTCTAGCTCAAAGGCCTTGTCCTTTGCCTCGTCATGCACCTTGTAGATGCTGCATTTTCAAAAAACAACTATTCAGCTAGCTATATACAAGTAAAATGTGGTTGAAAAAACATCTAGGATGCAATGGTCAGAAATGCCAACTTCTTAGAAACTTATGCAGCTGGTCTCACCGTCTCAATATATTAGCTACTTCATTGTTTATTGATGACATAGAAATAAAAGACTTACATCTTTGCTACTTCAATGATTCCTTCTCTGCAGGTCATTTCAGAAAGCTTCAACTTCTCAATCTCCCTGTTGAATTGAAATAAATAAATTAGAGAAGTACATGCTAAACGAGTTCATTTATTGATCTATTTTAGTCTAACAATAAATTCCAAGCAGGTGATTCAAATGTTTCAGATGTTCAGGCTACATATTTACAGTCTATTTGATAACTACAAATCTGCTGAATGTTATCCACTTCATCATCCAACTTTGGTACATTAATATAGACATTAAGAGGGTGGACCAGCTTACGTTTTGGCCGCTTGTTTCCCCTTACCAATAGCAGCACCAAAATATCTCTGCAAAAGAGATGAAAAGCAACCACTCGAATTGAGTTTATTCCAACACATCATAACTGAAACAATAGGACCCATTCAGATTAAATTGAACCACCAGAGCAAAGCATAAATTAGCAACTACGCATAGCAACCTCTAAGAACCACAATTTACTTACATAAGAGATCCCAGATGGCTCAACCATATAAAGCTGGGGTCCATCTCTATCATATCCTCCTAGAATAACTCCACATCCAAAAGGTCTGCAACATGCATCACAACAAAGTCAATAAGAATATTTAATGGACCAGCAAACAAGAATTGTTTATGAAGGAATTCTTTGCAATAACAGATCATAGTATGAAGGAAGTATTAGTCTGCAGCACCTGAGCCACCAATAGAGCGTACAAAGATGAACATAGCTAGCAACTCGTTGAGCGAGTTCCTTAGTAGGGATAGGTTCACCATAGGTACTGCCAAAAAATTATTTGAAAAGAACAAGTTCAGTAGACAGAACATAAATGGTATATACTAAAGGAGATTAGGAGCTCTAGCATATAAACTTCGTTTCAATTCTTAGGAAAGGTAGTCATTCGAGGGAAGCCCTGCCACATTTTTACAGAAAACATCCTCTCTAAAACTACCACATATAGAGTACTTGGTAACAAATAAAAATAAGAAACTTAAGAAACCATAGTGAAAGCAATGAAAAATACTCCAAATCTTACACCATCCCACTTAAAAACTATCTCCTCACTCACATTGCAAGTTGTTTTGCTTTTCATTACACTTGCAAAGCCTTTTTATGCATTTTGTGCAGTTTCCTACTTACGGAAAGTAACCGTGGCATTGCAATAGTTAATGCTTCAATCCCTCATCTCTCTTATACTTCAAATAATTGAGAGAAGAATCTACATAATATCTATGATTTTAGGATTTCAAGTATATGTAACTTGCAAATTCTACATGAGAATGCAACTGCCTTCTTCATCCCATGCAACATAATATGACACCCTTTCATATAATATCAACATGTAAAACAAGCAATGAAAGACAATAGAACAAACAGATAAAATGTCAGGGGCAGTATTTCCTATAATCTTCAGACACCAGAGTCTGGTAACAAACACATAAAATGTCAGGGGTGGTTTCTGTGTCTGGTGACCAGACACAGAATTCAATATTTCTCCCCCTTCAGCAAGAATAGTATATTGGATGAAAATTCTCTAATTTTTTAACCAACTGTTCGACTAGGAACTTAAAACTGAAGAGAGTGGTTGTTATTGGATTCAATTCTACTCCATACAGTGATGACTGTCTGAACTCTGAAGAGCCAGAATAAACTTAGAAGATAGCAAAGTAAGAGGCAAATGAACAATCATATGAAAAGAGCATGGTACAGCTTCTTTAAGGGATCTACACAAACCTCTCATAGTTGGTGGCTTCAGACTTAGCACGGGCAACTATTTGCCTCCCATCTGCAGCCAATCCAGCAACAGCCTGTCAATGTAGAGAGCCAGAATCTCAGCAAGAGATCGAGAGAGAAGACTTTATGGAGGCATATTTTGAACCAGTTTTTTCCCTTTATGGGCAATAATGAACAAAAGTGAAGAAGAAATATCCTCCAATTGACATTCAATTTCCCAGAGAGAGAGTTCAAATTACAAATAGGAGACTCGGGAAAAATTCACACATGATAGTAATTTTTTTTTATCTAATTAGTTGCCAAAGAAAATTTTATCTCTGTTTTCTACTTGAATAAATTTGTTCAAGAATGAAGCGTACAAATTTGCATGAGTCATAACTTACCAATACTATTATGCACAGCAATGCAACATCATTTCTAAATATCTTGCAGGCTGGCAGCTTTTATGGCTGCTAAGCTCCATAATAGATGAAACATTGACAGTAAAATGTGTATTATCATCAGCACTGTGCAAATTTAGAGAGCCACTTCTTGCCAGTTACATTTAGGATGCTAAACTTTACACCATATAATCTTAACTAGAATACTGATTGATCATCCACCAGTATTTGATACTTTACTATCTAAGCAAATACTGATTGTTCATCTTTTCCACGGGGAGTCAAGTTCAAGAGATGAAAACTCAGATTAACATAAGAATCACCAGTAAATGCACAAGATCTCTTCATATATAAGTCCAAAAATCCAAGAAAGAAAAACAATCAGCTTATTTAAACTGCTTCTAAGTAAATATGAGAGCATAAACAAATAGTATCGACCTACTCCATATTCAGCAGTATCAAATAACAAATAAGGAAAATCTGATAATTAATGTTTAAAACATGGAGCACGAAGTATCATAAACCACTATTTATTCCAGTAATGAGTAACAATACCATGCCAGAGTGCCGGTGAACAGAATGAATTCGCCGATTAGAGCCAGGTAGCATCATCTTAGACTGAATTAGCTTCTCCACGCCCTTCAATTCCATTCAATTAACTTACATTAGACTTTAATCGACACGTTATGAATATACGAAAACGGCAAACAAGTACAAACTGAAAAAGCGGAAACGAAATCAGGAGTCGAGAGCAGAAATCTCACCAGAACGATGCCATCCTTGCACTTGATCCCAACAACAGTCCTGATACAATCACACTTAACTTAGCTCAAAATCCACAAATTGAGCAGTTTACAAATCTTCATTCAAAGCGAAATAGACGAATACGAAGGAGAAGAAGAGAAGACAAACCCGCTGTTGTCAACAGCTTTGGCGGCATACTCGATCTGGAAAACACGGCCGTCGGGGGAGAAAGTGGTGACAGAAAGGTCGTAACCAGTTCCGATGCTACTCATTGTTCTTCAACTTGGATTGATTCTCTATCTGTCTTGGCGAAGGGGAAACGAGGAAGTGAGGAAGGAGATCGAAAGAGTCGAAGTGAGAAGGGTATTTCTTAGAGCACAAGACAGAAAAAGCCCAGGCGGACCATAGTCGGGACAAATGGCATTCGTTCTTTAAGGATTTTTTTTTGGGTGGGGTGCGCCTTTTTTAAGGACTTTTTAAAAATATTAAGTTTTGTGGATTGGTTTGATAATTGGATCGGTTTGGTTCGGTTCGGTTCGGTTCGGTTGAGTACATGTACACATGGCACGGTTAAATGAACCGGTGGTTTCGGTTTCCGGTTTAGCCAAACTTTAATTTAAATAGATCATTCCCTGGTTTGAAGGCGTAGGTTTCGGTTCATGTTCGATTTTGACCGATTTCGAGCTGGTTTGGGAGTCGGTTCCGGCTTGGTCTCAACAAATAAAGAAAAAAAGAGAAAATTGGCGGTTAACCAGTAAAAACTTAACTCGTCAGTTTGAACCGACCAAATTGCCAAATCACCGGTTCGGAGTTTGGTCAAACCTTAAACTAAAACATTATTATAGATAAACCGACGAAATAGGTTTCGGTCCAGCTACGATTTGGGCCAGTTCGGTTCCGGTCCAGTTTGGTGGTTCAAACGGTCAAACCTAATCGTGCCATGTCTAAGTACATGCTCAAATCGTTGAAATTTACAAGTCAATCGAGTAGAATCATTGCGGCTTTCGTCCAGGTTCGGGTCGTTGACCCAACGGGTCAAGAACATCGACTTTTTATATGATTATTATAATAATATTATACTTAAATAATATCTATTAATTATAAAAATTATTTTTACAAATGCTAATAATAAAAACAATATTATATTTTTAAAAATTCTTATTGCAAACTTCAAATTTTAAAGGTGAATTGTTAATTAAAACTTTACAAGTATGATTAGTTGTATTGGATGATTTATGTTAAACAACATGAACTCTCAATACGAAAAAATGCAACATGATTTTGAAGTTGGACATCCCAAACATGAAATCCCCAATCAACACACAATCCAACTGACTTCACCATTCTATGGTTAGGGCCCAGCACAATCGACCCATATAATGACTCGAATTTGTAAGAGCAAATCCAACAGCTTCTCCAAATTCTTGGGGATTGGGCTTTTGGGGATTTTGGACCAAAACATTGCCAGATGCTCCATTCCATTCTCCATTTTGGAGTAATTCTCCAAAATGAGGTGAGTTTTCCCGTGGTGATTCCCAAATCTCAAAATCAATATATTTTCCTTTTATTTTTTCTTTTATTTACTAATTTAATGGATAAAACATAAAAAAGAGCCACCCAAAAAGTGAGATATTAAATTAAGATCCTAGAATATTTTTATTTCTTATAAGTCAAATAACAAATATTTTTACTCCTTAAGATTCTAGAATATTTTCTTATTAATCAAATAACAAATAATTTATGATTTATTAAATTTAGATTCTAGAATATTTTTATTCCTTATAAGTCAAATAACAAATAATTTTTCATTTATTAGGTTAAGATTCTAGAATATTTTTATTCCTTATAAGTAAAATAAAAAATAAATTATCATTTATTAAACTAAGATTTTAAAATATCTTTATTTTTTTAAAAGTCGAATAACAAATAATTATCGTTTATTAGTTTAAGATTCTAAAATATTTTATTTTCTTATGTAAGATAATATATAATTAGTTATTGTAATTTATATGTTAAAAAATGAAAGTATTAAATGCAGTGTTCTCCAAAATAGAGAAACTGTTGGAGTTGGGTTGAATTTTTTTTGGAGAATATGGCAGTTAGTTCTCCATTTTGAAGAAAATTATGGAGAAACTGTTGGCGCTTGCTCTAACAATCCCAAGCCCGCCCAAGAAACTCAAGATCAAAGCTACGCTAAATGTGAAAGACAACTCAAACCATCCTGTCTCACAACCAAACCCATATTTGTAGTACAGCAATCGATCAGCAACTCATCTTAACAGAAGAGTAAAGGTAGTAGTGCACAAAGTAAAAGGACACAAGGAAGCCAAAGGTCCCAGTAGCCAACATAACTGCCATTGCCATAATCAAACAGTAGCCCACATTGAGCGCGACCGAGACGGGTCCACCCAATCCGCCCTCCTTAAACACAAATGAGTTGATCGAGTCAAGGAAGACATAAATCCCAACAGACCCGGATGTGAAGAACCCCTTCCACCACCACTGCCAGTCTTCCAAGCGTAGATGCTTGTAAGTGGAGACAACCGACATTTCAGCACAATAGACTACGAACATAAGGAGGAGTAAGATCAAGTCACCAAACGCGGAATAGAACTTCCCATGCCAAATGCTCAAAACTCTTGAAAGGGCAAGGGACGGTTCGTTCTCAAGAATACTAAAGAGAACGAATCCAGCAACAAGAACATGAAGCCAAGGAGGAGATTTGAACGGGAGCAACTGATAAAAGTTGCGCACAGGGACTTGTCTCGGGATATGATTTGTTCGCATAGGGTACGGGACAGACTTTGCCAGCTTTGCCCCTATGAGGCCTCCAATGAGTGTCAAAGGGACCGAAGTGCAAAACCAGATGGATACGAGGAGCAAGAACATTGATACTTGTATGGCCATTGTGCTAACGGCGTTTGAAAATGTCAAGACAACAATAACAATCCCGGGGAAGAAGCAAGCAACAGACAACTGGAGACCGACTTCCACCCTTCTGAAGTACCCTTGACGGCTCTCCATAGGCGAACCGAAGTGTATGATCGAGCTTGTCAGTATCGCTCCTCTTGAGAAGCAAGAACAAAAGTAACAAGAAATGTCGCGGTTATCTGAACACCAGCTCCAATCATAACGCAGAGTAACTTAGTGCATCCGGGTTCCCGGAAAACATCACCAATAATGAGTCTCCAACCTGAGACCGCCTCATTCAAGTGAGCTTCATTGTCGGGTTCCTCGCATCCATTCCTATCTCTTATTATAGTCCTCAAGTTAACATGCATAAGAACTTGAAAGATGAAGAAAAGTAAGATGGGAAAGAGGAGGGAATTACGAAATTTGCTACTGTCTATATCCCAGTAAACGTCCTACCGAGAAGGCCATCTGATATCACTTTTCACAAACATCCATTCCTATCTCCACCTAGTACTATTAAAATTGGCTTTAGGATGGAATCTTACTAGGTGAATCTCTACGGGGAGCATCGCTCATGTACCTACGAAACCATCACCAATAAAGCCCTCACCAATAATCTCGACATGAACATGAACCATCTTTGAAGGTGTGAAACCGGCTCCTATCTCTCACCACAATTTCCACTCTATAAACCCTAGAAATCAAACCCATTATAGTATGGCAATCCCTGCAAATCCTCAAATTCTTCACAATCCTCAAACTCTAAATGCAACAGCAAGCTTCTCGCTATGCTTAGACACAGCGTCCTCTTTCTCCTCTTCTTCAATGTCATACATTACATTCCTAGTCTCAGGAACATATCCTCCATCGACCCTAATTCTTGACATTATTTCCTTTAGCTTCTCATAAGCTTGTTCTGTAATTTCATTTCTCTCTTCACCAGCTAAAAATGTGTACACAGATTTGTCCACTTCTATCATACTCCATCCAGGCGGCTTCTTGATCCTTTGAATCCTCATTGATCTCCTTACGGAAACAACATCCTTCCATTTCCCAGAAACCGCGTAAGCATTTGAGAGTAAAACATGGTCTCCAGGATCAAAGGGTTCAAGTTCAGATAGCTTACCTTTCACTTTTTCAGCAAGTTCAATATTTCCATGGACGCTACAAGCTCCAAGAAGCGTTCGCCAAATCACAGAGCTTGGGGAAATTGGCATTTGAACTATGAAATCGTAAGCCTTCTGTAATAAACCAGCTCTTCCATATAGATCAACAATACATCCATAATGTTCCATGGATGGATCTATGCCATGGAATTTCACCATTTTGTCAAAGTACTCGAGTCCCTCTTTGACTAATCCGGCATGGCTACATGCATAAAGAAGAGAAATGAACGTGATTTCATCGGGCTTTATTCCAGCGTCTTCCATTTTGTTGAAAAGATGAAGAGCTTCATTACCATAACCGTGCATTGCAAGTCCCGCCATCATGACGGTCCATGACACGACACTCTTGCCTTCTGGCATACTATTGAAAACCAAACTAGCCATACTCATGTTTCCACACTTGGCATACGTATCCAAAAGTGCATTATTTACACAAACAATCCAACTCAGCCCTGCTTTCTCCACAAACCCATGAACAACTTTGCCAAATTCGAGCGCCCCTGCTTGAGCGCAGGCAGAGAGTACCCCGGTCAAGCTCACCTCATTGACCAAACTGACTCCCACACTTGTCAATTCTCTAAAAAACTCAAATGCCTCCTTGAAATGCCCAGTGTGTACAAACCCAACAATCATTGTACTCCAAGAAACATCCCCCTTAACAGGCATCTTTGAGAACAATTCCTTAGCAAGCTCAATTTTGCCCGCCTTTGCATACCCGGCTAGCATAACATTCCAGGAGGTCAAATCCCAGGAAGGCATCCGGTAAAACACACTCTCCCCTTGGCTAACATCCTCACACCTGAAACAAGCAGTAAGCAGCGCATTCCAAGCAACCACATTTGGTTGAGGAATTTCATCGAACACCTTCCCTGCACAATCAACATACCCACATTCACCATACATACTAGTCAAGGTCGTTCCAACAAACAGATGGGAACGAAAGCCACACACTAAAGCTTGGCAATGAAGCTGGACACCAGACTCGAAAGCCTTCAAATTGGCAGCCGCCTTAAGAACGAAGGCGAAGGAGAAGCTGTCAGGAGGAAGCGCTCTCCTCCGCATTTCAACGAACACATGGAGGGCATCTTCGGGGGTTTCAGAGGACTCAGAAAAGCCTCGAGCCAGGGTGTTGTAGGTGAACACGTCTGGGCTCGGAAGGTGACGGAAAAGGCGGCGAGCGTGGTCAAGGGAGTTGGGCACTGAAATTGCGCAGCTGAGAATGAGCTTGCCGGCGATGAAGGGGTCGGATTCGAGGCCGGACTTGAAGATGAGGGCGTGGACTTGTTTGACGTGTTTGAGGGATTTGCAAGTTTGGAGGAGGGAAACGCAGAGCTGCCCAGTTGGGTTCATTGCCTGAACAAGGATGTGTTGTTAATGGCGATCTTGCGAGTAAGCACCGAATGCATCACTGTTGGTGTTTGCTTTTGCGTTCATCTTCCAAAGATGAGATCTTTTCGCTTGTTACTTGTTAGGTGAAATATATGGAAAGACGCAACTTCCGGTATGATGTATCTTGGATTTAAGCGGTTCATTTTGAACCGTGTTTAGTTTACTAAACGGGGTCTTGCTCATTTGAGCAAGGCAACGTAAAAGAGGGCGCCCATGGCGGCGTTTTCAGCGGAGCGAGCTCTGTACAGAGTATTGACCATCATCCTCCCATGTGATCGATGATAAATCTTTGGAATTCGATTCAAAATCGTTTTGACCAATCGATTTTAAAAACCCTTGTTTGACCAATGAACATCAAGGTTGAAATCTGGTGTTTCCTGTCCAGATCACCCCCACATTCTCAAACCTTTCTCATTCTGTTCTTTTGCATAAACTATAAGCAAAGCTCCAATTGACCTAAATTCGTTCTTTTGCCTACATTTCAAGTTGAAGTCTAATAGTTTTGGATTCAAGTCAATTACATTTGAGGTAATTTGTCATTTTGGGGGTTTAGGGTTCTATGGTTTTAGTTTCAGCTTTGATTGGTTTGTTCATCTGTGGCCTGAGTTAAGTTTTGTTACAGGCTGCCAAGTTTAACAATTCTTGGTGCTTGCTTGTGTAGATTTGATATGTACTGATTACTGAAGAGGTATATGATATATCAGCAATGTGGAAGTCCACCATTGTTGTGTTTTTGGTCCTCTTTGCAAATACCTGCCATGGATCTTACTTCCCGGGTGATGAATTGCTTGTCGAAATCAACTCCCTAACATCTATAGACGACACTCAGCTTCCCTTCAGCTACTACACTTTTCCTTATTGTGAGCCACAAGGAGTGATCAAGAAGAGTGGAATGAATCTTGGACAGCTTCTGCTTGGAGATCAGACTCTGAACTCACCATATCGGTTCCATATGAATGTTAGCGAGACGGTATTCCTGTGTGTCAAAGGCCCTTTAGCTGCAGATGAAGTCGCGCTTCTGAAAAAGAGAACTCGTAATAGGTATCAAGTCAACATGATTTTGGAGAGCAATGGTATGGTTTGGTTTCCAATTGGATACACAGAATCCAATGGCATTGATGATGATTACATCTATAATCATCTCAGTTTTCGGGTTTTCATCCGTGAGAAGGATGGAATTGAGATTGTTGGGTTTGAGGTTGTTCCTTGTAGTGTAAAGCACAATCCCAATGACATGTTGAATCTTCATATGTATGACAACATCCAGCCTGTTGACTGTCCTTGGGGGCTTGAGAAGTCACAGATCATTCAAGAAAATGAGAGTCTTGCATTTACTTATGAGGTGGAGTTTGTGAAAAGTGATCACATCATGTGGCCTTATGAATGGAACTCTTCCCCAGAGAGAGAATATGATGAATTCCGTTGGCTTTCCATCATCAACTCTGTGATAACCATCTCCATCTTGGCAGTAATTGTGCTTGTAATATATTGGAGGACCATAAGAAGAGAGCTGAAACGATTTGAGAAGCTAGACATAGAGCCTCAAGGATTGATGAGCAAAGAGATCTCAGGCTGGAAGCTTCTTGTTTGTGACGTTTTCAGGGAACCCGGGTGTGCTAAGTTACTTTGCGTGATGGTTGGAGACGGAGTTCAAATCATAGCAATGGCTTTTGCAACGATTGTACTTGTTGTTATTGGTTTAGTGCCATTAGTCTCTAGAGGAGTACTACTGAGACTACTGACAACCTTGATATTGCTTTATGTTTTATTCGGTGTTGGTGGTGGCTACGCTTCTGTTCGCCTTTGGAGAACAATGAAGGGTACTTCAGAAGGGTGGAAGTCGGTTTCTTTGTCAGTCACGTGTTTCTTCCCTGGAATCGTTTTCATTGTCTTGACGTTTTCAAATGTCCTTCTTTATAACACCAAAAGCACCAAGACAATACCCATCTCATTGTTCTTGATCCTCTTATCACTCTGGTCTTGCATTTTGGTACCTCTCACACTCATTGGAGGCTTCATAGGGACTAAGGCAGAGCCTATTCATTACCCTTTACAAACAAATCACTTCCCAAGAGAGATTCCTGCACGAAAACGTCGTTCATGGGTTCTTGTTGTTCTTGGAGTTGGATTCATTCCCTTTGGAACCTTTTTTCTTGAACTTGTTTATATCCTTTCTGAAATTTTTCTTGGGAGGCTCTATGCTGCCTATGGTTTCCTGCTCATTTTCCTTGTATTATCCGTGGTTGCATGTTCTTTAGTGTCGGTTATCCTAACTTACTCACGTCTACGTGTGGAAGATTGGCGTTGGTGGTGGAAGGCGTTCTTTGCCTCTGGATCTACTGGAATTTATGTGTTCCTCTACTTAGTCAAATACTTGATCTTTGATTTACAAGGTTTGAGGGGACCCGTCTCGGATGCGCTCTATGTGGGCTACTCTCTGATTGTGGCCGTTGCATTTATGTTGGCAACAGGCACCATTGGCTTCCTTGTGTCCTTTTACTATGTGCACTACCTTTACTCATCCTACAAGACCACTTGATGCTGTCAAACTCTTAGAGCAATTCATGGTTTTGACAAGTGTTGTAGCTACAGCTTTGTTTTGCAACTTTGTATCACTGCCACTCGTTATTATCTAGCAAGATTTGTGAAAGTATGATTGGAGATAGCACACAATTACACATGCCCAAGTAACAAAGATGTTTCGGATTCATTTTGTATATGAACACACAAAGTTAACCATAAATCCAAGCACCAAAACTTGATGCTCCACTACTAATAGACTTGTTGAAACCCAAATTTGACCAAGTCAGCGCCCATCAAGGTTGAAATCAGATGATTTCTATTCAGGTGGTGTGCCCCAGCCCCACAGAAGTCAATATCACTCAAACGATACGATCCCTTCCTGTCAACTCTAAGCAAGGAACTCTTTACCACTCACTCTCTTCTTGTTCTACCCTTTTTTTTTCCAAGGTAAATTCTCTTTCTTTAATTCTCATCATAATTGATTAGTATTTGTAATTTGATTGAACCCTTGTCCACTGGTTTTGATTTCTATGGCCTAGTGGTTGTTTACTTGAATTATATTTGGATTAAACCCTTGTTGGTGTCCTTTTGCATTTCACTTGTTTGACTGAAGGGATGCAGAATTTCTGCTATATGGTCTTTCTTTATAGAATCTGAAATATGATAATTTACATGTTAGTAGTAGCTATCATGCTATGTTGCTTGGATATAAGCTTAACTCAGTTGAAACTTGAAAATCAAAGTTTTTTTTCTGGAAAAGCTGAAAAGCAAAATTCATTTGGCTGCCAAGTTTATCATTGTTGAATGCTTCATCATGTAGATTTTGATGTTAAGAAGAATAACAGCTTTTTATCATCATCATCATTGACCCAGTCCCAAGAAAAACTGAAATTCAGCTATGTGACAATAATAACTGAATTTAGTTAGAATACACCAAAATTGATATAGGGACTAAATGTCTAAATCCATCTCAAAGGCAGTGTATAACAGCTTTGTATATCTTTCTTTTTTCTTATCTAGGATTGTTCAATGGCTTCTTCTAAAAACAGGATGCCATGGTTTTGTTGGCCATTATTTTGCTTGATCCTCTTTGTCAACACCTGCCATGGATTGCACCTCTTGGGCACACACATGTACAAGCGCACGTTTGAAGTTGGCGACGAATTGTTTGCCAAAGTTAATTCTCTGACATCAGTTGACTCTCAGCTTCCCTTCAGCTACTACTCTCTCCCTTATTGTAAACCACAAATGGGGATCAGAAAGAGTGAAATTAATCTTGGACAACTTCTGCTTGGAGATCAGATTTTGAACTCACCATATCGGTTCCAGATGAACGTTAATCAGACGCTTTTCTTGTGTGTCAAAGGTCCTTTAACTGCAAATGAAGTCAAGCTTCTGAAACAAAGAATTCATAGCCTATATCAAGTCAACATGTATTTGGATGACCTTCCAATTAGGAGATTTGTAAAGCAAAATGACAGATTCATCATCCAGTGGACTGGTTTCCCGGTTGGATACACACCATCCTACATCAATGATGAGTATTACATCATCAATCATCTCAAGTTTAGTGTTTTGATTCATGAGTTTGATGAATCCAGATTTCAGGTTGTTGGGTTTGAGGTTGTTCCTTGCAGTGTGAAACACAATTTCAATCACATGTCTACACTTCACATGCATGAAAACATCGTCCGGCCTATTAACTGTCCTTTGGAGCTTGAGAAGTCACAAATCATACAAGAAAATGAGACGGTTTCGTTCACTTATGAGGTGGAGTTCTTGAGAAGTGATGTCAAATGGCGCTCTAGATGGGATGCTTACATGGAAATGGGAGGTGGCAAAATCCGTTTTTACTCGATTCTTAATTCTGTTATAACTATCCTCATCTTGGCAGGCATTGTTCTAGCAATATACATTAGAAATGTAAGAAGAGAGCCGATGAACAAGGAGGAGCTCCCGGGATGGAAGCTTGTTGTTGGTGACGTCTTCAGGGAACCCGGATGTGCCAAGTTACTTTGTGTGATGGTTGGCAACGGTATTCAAATCATAGCAACGGTTCTTGCAACGATTTTCTTTACTGTTGTCGGCCTAGTGTCACCGGTTTCTAGAGGAGAGCTACTTACAACCTTGATAATGCTTTATCTTGTTCTCGGGGTTGGAGGTGGCTACACTTCTGTTCGCCTTTGGAGAACAATCAAGGCTACTTCGGAAGGGTGGAAGTCGGTTTCTTTGTCTGTCACATGTTTCTTCCCTGGAATCATTTTCATTGCCTTGGCATTTTCGAACATTCTTCTTTCTGGCGCGGAGAGTACAAGGGCGATACATGTGTCATTGTTCTTGATCCTCTTATCACTCTGGTTTTGCATTTTAATCCGTTTGACCCTCATTGGAGGCTTCATAGGGACCAAGGCACAGCTCACTCAATACCCTGTACAAACAAATCACGTCGCGAGAGAGATTCCTACAAGAAAATATCTTTCATGGATCCTTGTTCTTGGAGCCGGAATTCTTCCCTTTGGAACCATGTTCATAGAACTCTTCCTCGTCTTATCAAGCATTTGGCTCGGAAGATTCTATTTGAAGTTTGGTTTCTTGCTTGTCGCCTTCCTTGCGCTTCTTCTTGTCAGTGCTATAGCATCGGTTATCCTGACCTACACGCGTCTGCGTGTGGAAGATTGGTGTTGGTGGTGGAAGGCTTTCTTCGGGTCCGGATCAGTTGGAATCTATGTGTTCCTCTACTCAATATGTTACTTGGTGTTCGATTTGGGAGGTTTGGGTGAGCCTGTCTCAGCCGCCCTCTATACAGGCTACTCTCTAATTATGGCCATTGGAGTTATGTTGGCCACTGGCTCCATTGGTTTCATTGTGTCTTTTAACTCTCTGCTCCACCTTTACTCTTCGGTTAAGATCGATTGTTGATTGATCTACCTGGAGTTGCTAACGGATCAACCTGATTCAACTGCCTGGAATTACATTTCCTCCTGATGAACTGGTTTAGTTTGTCAGCTTACATGTCCTATATTAGGCTATTTGGAGTTTGGAGTTATTTGATATTCGGGTTCATGTATTTCGGATTGCATGTAATGAATGAAGAGCTCGACACAACTCGTAGCTAAAGTTTAATAGTTTTGTTTGCAACTTTGTATCACTGTGTTTGTTATTCACTAGCAAAATTTGTGAAAGTATAATTAGCACAGTTACACAAGCCCAATAAGCAAAGATGTTTCAGCAACAAATCGTAAGGAACTAAATTTTATAAACATAATATCCATTAAACTTGGCTACAAACCAAAAGAAATCTGAACCTCAACTGACCGTAATTTCATTTTGAGAACAAAAAGAACAAATCTGAACCTCACAAACCAGAAGAAAAGGTGAAAAAAATAGGCAGGCACAATATTAACCAAGAACAAAAAGACATTCATATGCAACACTTGGCTACATACCCTTTAAAGCCTCAACACTGTTCAAGACATCATACACCACTCAAAAAAAAATTCTCAATTTTCCAATCTCAATTCAACGTCTTCAATTCAAGCTCATTTACCCTGCTGGATTTGCTGAAGCAACGCCGCTGCAAGCTGCAGTGTCGCTTGAAGCCGCTTCTGTGGATCACCTTCCCCTTCTTGCCCATCACCACCATTGTTGTTTCCTGCATTACTCCCTATTTGCTGTTGCTGCATCTGAGCCTCTTGCTGTTGAAATTGAGGCAAACCCGAGAACCCGGGAGGCCCGTGACTCGCTTGTGCAGGTGTATATCTCTGTAAACCCGGGTTTTCAGATTGGCCACTATACCCTCCTGAAAGTCTTTCCATGCCAACAGAGCTGCTGTTCCCTGGCTGTTGTCTTTGCTGTTGCCCGAGAAGAGAAGAAGTTAGTTGAGCCAGCTGATCGGGAAGGAGAGAAGACGACATTCTGCCCTTATTGTAAGGGCCACTCATATTTGTGTCTTGGCTAGATCTATGCAAGCCAGAAGCATAGTCCTGCTTTACTGGATTTATAGAACTTTGTTTTGTGTAATCATGGCCACCGTCTGCAGAATCAGGCATTCTTTGATGATCATAGCCTGAAAACCGAGATGGCGTAGCTGAAGAGTTTCCAAACCCTGGCCTTGTAATATTTGGGGAAGAGAAGCCAGGAGGAAACGCTCCTGAAGGCGGCTCTGACCTTGAATATGAAATGTCATTGTGGAAAGGAGTTGTGTTGACGTCTCTTCTTTCTTGGTTAGGAGGGAGACTGTGAATAGTTGGAGTTGGAGGTTCTAATCTTAATATGACTCCAGATATGCTAAGTTTCCCGGGTACTTTCAACACTTTCTCAGAGAAATCTGAAGGAGGTACAAGAAACAAGGTGTTTCTATCATCCAACTTGGAAACTGCAGCTCGTTGCTTCTCCCCAAGGTAATTCATAAATTCATTGTAGTAACCGATGTCGGCGTCACCTTGAGGAACAAAAAATACAACCCAAGTGGCAGAAGCTTGATAATAATGATTTGCAAGCATGTCTAAGCCTGTCCTAGCTGTGCAATCCAGGATCTCGGGCCTGCAGTGCAAAAGCTCATCAATGAAATTATGAACCAGAAAAAAACAAGGGAAACAAAAGGACCAAATTTTTCAGATGATCTTTTTTCTGGTACAAAATATCAAGAACCCTAGTGAAATTCTCAAAGCATGAAAGCAAAGTTACAGACAGAAAACAATCCCAACAAGTAGATGACGAAAATTCATCTTGTCCTGCAGAAATACTCTAAATCTACAGAATGAAGATTTCACCTCCAAGAGAAAATGAACTAGAAATAGAAAGAATTTGCAAAAATTAAATCATGTATAACCAAAATTTTAACTGGTTCAAAAATCAGAAAAAGGGAAGGGGAGTAAAAGCTTACAGTGAAAAATCTAGAACTTTTCCAACTGGAAAGCAACGTGCATGGCAGATTGCATTGCCACCCTTTGCTAAAGTCCCTTCCCACTTCCACTCTTTATTCATAGATAGGCGAGGCATATCAGGAGTGATGATCCTCTTCTGGTCAAGTAAATTCGTTGAAAAAGAACCAGGAGCTGACTGGTACGAGTCATGGGGTGGCAACAGATGGTCACTCCTGTCAACAAAGGGACGGTTTACATTCACAGAATGATCTGGGATTCTTCTAAACCCTGTAAAGGGTTCAGCCTCATCTAGCATGTTGAGGGCTGGTCTAAAGGGATGTTTACCGCTATCTGAATCAGAGAAACGATACTCAGGTAGCTCATTCTCTGCAGGAAAAGTTGTCCTCAATTTCTTTGTTTCACGGTAATGATGAGGATCCTCAGGCAAATCCCATTGTTCTTCAGGATAAGGATTTCTTTTATGAAATTTTGGAGGAGAGAACTCACGATATTCAGGAACAGCTCTGCCTGGAACAGAGTGATATCCTCTCATGTCACCAGAAGGGCCGATCTCAGGCCCCAAATCATGGAACCTTCTCTGTTCATTACGAAAGGGTTCATTTCTTCCAAAGTTCATAGCATCAGGATCTCCATAATCCAGTTCTGGTTGCAAATAACTTGATCCGGCTTCAGGTAAATTCCTAAAATTCCTATCCAGTTGAAAGTTGTCAGAAGATCCAGCACGACCGGTAGTTCTAAAGTTAGGAGGACTGTTGGTCCTTGAGATCTGCCTGCCATTGCTGGACAAACCAGATTCACTCCTTGCAAAGCATATATGTACCTTAGGAGTGCCAAACAGTTTCCCATGGAGAGTTTCTTTTGCCCTGCAAGCTGACATCAAACTTCTGAAACGTACAAATGCATAATTGCGACCTTGGAACACAGAAATCTTCTCAATTTCACCAAATGGAGAAAATGCCTTCCGGATTGTTGTTTCATCTACCTTCAAGAAAGTTGGGTAACTTATCCACAGAACCTTGCTGGGAGATTCTGTGGTATTATCATTTGCCCTAGAACCCTCTGGCAAGAAAGCATCTGGATCACCCTGATTAATCCTAGGTTCCCTTGGTGAAAATGGAGAGTTTCTGTTTGTAGCACGTGGTTCATCTCGGCGATTCACATAGTTATCATCACGTGTGGTTGCTGACATCTTATCCTGGGAGTCAAATTCTTCTCTTATCAATTATTGGTTTTAAAATATGAGCTTAGCTTATTTTATTTATTCTGAAAGCAGAAAATGTAAAACTTCTGACATATGGGAATGTGAAGTCATGCTAAAGATGAGTATATGAAACTGCTGGTGACTCAGTCAAGCACATGCATTTTTCATTAGTTGCAGAACATGGTTGAAAATTATATATATTTATGATGTTCTTTTTCAGGTTTGATACTGCAAGAGCTTCTACTAAAAGCTTAATTAAGCTGTGGTATTGCTTGCTAGAACTCTATTGACCAGGGTCCAGGGCCAATGATATGTGCAATCCTGTATAATTGGACAATAACTAATGCCTCCCATTCCACTGGTAGGAGATACCTCTAGTGATTTTCGCCTCACTCTTATTAATTGGATGGGAATAATATATAAACTCCACTATAAACTTATAAATAACAAGAACCACATTTAACTGGAAGGAGAAACTTTAATAATATTCTTTTACCAGTTTTGCACTATTATTTGCCAAGGGAGAAAGGTATTGATGAATTTAGTGGAAAGAAAAAGTTCTATGTGCTGAACTTATAATGTATGTTTTCAACAATTTGTATAGCTGATATACAAGTGTACAAGGCATTGTAAGAACTCCGAGATCTAATTCAGGAGAGGGACATAATTAGAGGCTAGAGCCAGTGATTTTTATTCAGCGATGATTTTTTATCCTTTAAACTGATGGATGATTTTTTCAATGAAATTGTCTATTCAACGATGTTTATTAGAGGTTTCATTACTTAAGCATATGGAGGCCTTTAAGTACTTTCAAACTCCAGTTGTGGAAGAGAAAAGAACTATTATTAACAACATTAAAAATGATCTGCTGCATCATTGAAACTCTATTCTAATGAGAGAAAACAATGTACAGTACTTTTACAGCACATATCATATCACTACCAAGTAAATAGTTTGACAATGTCCTTGTTGTTGTAAATGTCAACCCTATGCATAGTCTTATTAATAATTGGATGGTAATGTGACCATGTGCCTGATTGGATGAACTTGTAAAGGTTGCAGGAGTGTGGTGAGGGTGAAATTTTACAATATTTTTAATTGGCATAGACCTTAACAACAAGGACATTGCAACATTTAGTCTAATAATCAGAGAGAACATATTGGCATCGATTACAAAGTTTGATAATGGCATTGTTGGTGGTACCATTGACAGAGACTGGGTGGATTCACTAGAAATGTAAATTGTCATGTTGGCTTAGATTGTAAAGGTCCTTTCCTACAATTGCAATTATATGGAGGCCTTTTACAACATGTTCAATTGGCATAAAGCTCAACTGAAATTCTTGAATACCCAAAAGGCCATTTCAGAATTCAGAAGCCTTTTTTAATCTAGCATCTGATGTGAAGAGAAATTTTACATATCAAATTGCTATAAATATACATTGCAAGGAGCCTTTAAATGGGTGATGCAAGGGCCCTCTACTGCTCATGATACGTAACACAGAACAATAATAACTCCGAGGGGCAATACTATGTGTTTCTTATGTTTCTTATGTATAATTAACAATTCATCCTAGTAAAAGCTTCATGTTTTGTATGACAAATTGAGAATGAAGCTCCTAGGATCCATCAACCATCATTTTAGCAAGCCACTTTCTCTAGTTGAAAGTGCAATTTCTTTAGTTTTGGTTATAACTATAATTAAGATACGAAGGATTCCTACAATTCAAAATTGAAGATACAGTTTAGCGAACAATTGGATTCTTGATTTTGAACTGATCTTTGTTTTAAGTTTAGTTTCCTCTTTACTGATTCAACAATAAACTGGAGTTATCTTTGCAATGCCAAATTCTAATATACTAATGTTAAAGTTTGATATTAAGTTTCCATTCAATTGTATATTTTTAGGGTAGATCCAAATTGAGCACAGTTTTTTTAATCCAAAAAGAAACGTTTAATATATCAATCAAGATCAAAGACAATGTACACAGGTAAGCAGAGTATACAACAATACACAACAGATTGTGCGAATGAAAGACACTAACCGCCTTTGCAAACTCAATCCTTAAAGCAGCACCAGAGACACTAAAACCCTGGAGAGAATCCATGGCCGCGATCGCATCCTCGTCCCTCCTGTAATTCACAAACGCATAGCTCCTCCCCGGCAGAAACGCCAAGCTCTCAAGATCGCCAAATCGAAGGAAGTGATCGGCGAGAACCGATTCGGTGACGTGGTTGGACAAATTTCCAACCCATAGGTGTCTGGACGGCGGATTGACCGGCCGAGACTTATCGGAAAATCTAGCGGACGACGATGAACGTGGGTGTGATTGTGGCGGCGGAGACGGTCTCCGAAACCTATCCCTCCCTCCTCCTCTCCCATTCTGCTCCGGATTCTAAGGGAAAAGATGAGAAATTTTGTCAAGTTCAAAGCTGAAAGTAGGGTTTTGAGTATTCAACAAAATCAAATTGAAAAGAAGAGGGACTCACCATTGTGAAGTAAGAAGCGAAATCTTGCGATTTGCAGACGTCGTAGAGATAGGGATTCCTGGAAGTACAAGAAAGAGGACAGAGTAGAGTCAGGATCGACGAGAGATTTTGGGTGGTTGATTAGGGTTTGGAGGCTTTTGGGATTTATTATGGTAGAGAAAATCGGAAGATAGGATTCACATACGTTACAAGATACCTCACACTTTGTCAATTTTTATGAATATTTTGCCAATTTTTATGCACATTCGACCGATTGAAATCTACATGCGTTACAAGATGCACACTTTATCAATTTTTATGGATACTTTGCCAATTTTTATGCACATACGATCGATTTAGATCTCACATAAAAAGATGTACATTTTGCTAATTTTTATGAACATTCGGTCGATTTAGATCTCATACGAAATAAGATGCACGTTTTATCGATTTTTATGAACATTCAGCCGATAATTTTCATGAACATTCATACGATTTAGATCTCACAGACAAAATGTATTTTTTTAGTTGTTTTGATGTATATAAGGTTCGTTTTAATTCACATATTTATCCATTCACATATTTCAATGCACATTCGGCCTATTTTATTTTGATACACAATTATACAATATACATTTTTTAGTTATTTTGATGCACACATTACTCCTTTTAATGCACATTAAGGCAATTACTTTTGGTACACATATGTCTAATTTTAATGAATAAACATATATTTACGAACCCAATTTTGATAAACATTTAGCCTTTTTTACGCACAAATGAACAATTTTGGTGCACAAACAAAAACACTGTTTCGATACACAACCATGCGTGCGTTCTATGGTCATTTTTAAAAAATACGCGAATAATTCGCTAAAAATTCAGTCGTATTGCATTTTACGCTATTTTAAGTTAAACAATCAATGCTCTTGATTTGTCCCCATCAAATAACTTTTTATTTCTCATTTCTCACATAAACACTCATTCTTACCATATTCAAACCCATATAAATAAACATGTAAGAATACAAATCCAAAAAAAAAAAGATGCAAGAATTTGTGAGATAGCTCATCCATATTGGTCCGTCACCCACAAGAGTTCACTATTTTAGCTTACAAAATACACAAGTTGTCAAGGTATTATACTCCAAAGTAGAACAGCTAGGTTAAATTTTGTTATATCCCCTTTGTTTGCTTTTTTATATTATTGTTTTTTATGTCAATTTATCTAATTGTTAATCTTATCGATCTCTCAAACTTTTTAGTAGGTAAGAATTCGATTACCAAACAAGCCTGATGAAATCGAGAGGTTGTCAAGATCGAGACGACAGTCGGAAGACCGATAACAACAAGCATGCAAGACACGAAAAACAAGAAAAGGGGGTACAACAACTGAAAAGGGACCGGCAATTGCTCGGAAGTAGGATGAGTACAACACCAAAGAGACAAAACACTACGACAACACAGTCAAATTGGACAATTTTGGTACATAAAAGGACCTATAACGTTGCCACCATCGGAATAGAGGATATTCAAAAGCCTCAAACGTCCACGACCAGGCACCCATCAGCTTATTCCATACCCAACCACAAGTATCAATATGGAGAGATACACATCAAGATTGAGCAAGACCCATAAAAAAAAAGGCAAACAGGCAACCTAGCAAGGTTACCTAAACGGGTTGTAGGCTTGTAGCCCAAAAAGAGAAGGCCAACATTCTGGGAAAAGTGTAGGAATTTTAATCCTACACTTGCATCTCAACCATGAATATTTTTATCTCGACCGTACAAGTATCTAAACATTTTTTAAAAAAAATATAATTATACTCAATACTAATAAAATATCTAAAATACCCTTTAACATATTACTATGGAATTAATTAATTCAATACTCAGCCTCCTTCGTCTTCCTCCCAAACTGCAAAAAAAAAAATCAAAACATCAACTCAAGATATTTTATCAAATAAAAAAACTTAAGCCTTGAAGCCACATCTCCTAAACACGGTCGCCAGCGACGGTGCCGGCGCTCATTTCCTCCCTCCAACACCTTTGGATCTCCCATCTCCCCGCCTATGTATCTCCTCCTCCGGAAATGGTCCTCGAAGGCCTCCATCTCCCTCTCTGATTTTACATATAAACTAAATCTGAAAAAAATTGAGACAAATTGTACTAAAATCCGATTTGTTGAATCTAATGTCGTTTTGGATTTGAATATGAGAATAATTGAATATAAAAGAGAAATCTAGATCTGAAAAAAAAAATTGAGACATGATTCAAATCGGCAATCGGAGTGTCGGACGACATGAACTTGTCCTGCTTACCAGTCCGGAATGAGTTGTGGGTTGCATGATAATGAGTTATCGTGGGTTCGATCAATTCTGGCGGAAGAAATGCACCGGCGATTTCAAGAAGTAGATTAGAAAGAGGAAGTCGAAAGATCATCATTTTACTACACTGTCATCAATTTCTTTGTTTTTAAATGAAATTACTAATTTATCCTCAGTGTAGGAATTAATATCCTACACTGTCATTGTATCATTCTCCAACATTCTGAGGTATTTCACGAAAGCTATAACCTAGCCAAACTAGCACAAACTTGAACAAACCAAATAAAAAAAAAACACAACCAAACTAGCACGAAAGTCTATCAAACACTAGACTTAAAAAGCCACGTAGCGTCAAAAACAAACCATGAGTAAATTTGGGGGGTTTTCCTTTCCGTATTGCATTTTGTTTTTTGTGTCCAAAAAAAGTTATTTCTTTTGATATCTTCGTGGTTTTAACAAATTTCTTCCCGTTGACCGACATTGTTTCACTTTCCAATCAAAAACTCTTTTTACCCAAAAATTATTTTTAATACCCTTGAAATCCGTGCAACTCTCTTCATTTTTTACGTTTTTCAAGACTCTAAAAATTACTTTTCATCCAAAAACCCTTTCTAGATACAAGTGAAACAAGGAAATAGGTGGAGAACTTGGAAACGATGGTTACTAGAGAGAGATGAGCACATGGTTGGTACTTGATAGCGATCAAATAGATCCACCACCACCAAATGGCAGCGTACTAGAGAGATGGGCACATGTTTTTAATAAACATTAACAAGCATAAAACTTGGTTAAACAAATGAGCTATATGGATAAGATCGAGTTTTTATCAAAACAAATTACAGTAGGGGGGGGTCAAAAAGTTACTTCTATACTCTCTAACTTATCACATAGAGACACTATTATTCCCTAATATTTATAAATACTTTTTAGGATTTTAAATTTTAAAAAGTATTATTATTTGATCCTTTTTTTATTTTAGATTTTAAGTTTATTTAAAAAAAACACTCAAACTTTATACTTACTTTTATAATAATACCAATATTTATCTTTTAAAATTAGCTCAATCTACACATTTTAGGAAAAAATAATAAAATATCACTAAAATGGGTAGATTGAGGTATTTTTTAGAAAAGATAAATATTTATTATTTTTTAGAAGTTTATTTACAACCAAACACCAATATTTATTATTTTTTCCCTAAAATGTGTAGATTGAGGTATTTTTTGTAGAAAAGATAAATATTGGTATTGTGATAAAAATAAATATAAAATGTGAGTGCTTTGTTGTAATTAATTTAAAGTCTAAAATGAAAAGTGACTAAATAATAACAATTTTTAAAGCTTAGGGACCTAAAAACACATTCATGTTATGAAAAGATTTATAAAAGCAAGACCACTTGAACTGAATGAGGGAGAGTAAGAACTTTAAAGAGTGTATTTATTACTCTACTTTGGTGCAAGGCTTATAATGGATGATGACCATATTTATAGGCCAAAGGTGAGGTAAAATTTTAGTAAGTCTCCATGATTCATGTATAGAAATAAGGAGGTGAAGAAGGTGAATAATTCACCTTGTCGACCAATTTTGCTCTTTATCTCTCTAGAAGTTGTAGAGATTTTTAGATTTTTATCCATCTTTCAATTTATAATTTTAGTACAAGTCACATCAAATCCTTACCTTTGTATAGAGTTTTCATTTTCTTACCCACAAGACCACAACCCCAATTAGCAACTTAAGGCAACATATATAAGAATCTTAGCTTATAAATCATTGAATGAGCTCTTACAATCAAAAGAAAGAACCACAATGAAAATGCAGGATCTCAACTTGAGCTCAACCTAGCATCTATGAGCCCTTTAACAGAGCCAGCCAAAGCCACCAAAGCTCCAACCAAGAAAACAATCTTAAAAGCCTGAAAACCGATCCACCGCTTCGTCCAAGGCCTAATGTTTCTTTGCACAAGGTGCAACTCAACAGGAAAGTAAATGGCCAGTGGCCAGAAGTTCAAAGCGCCCAGAACGCCCAACACTTCATTGAAGTAAGGAAGGAGGATTGCAAGGAAGGTTGTTGAAGCGACGTATGTTGTTCTGAAGCTTAAGCGAAGAGGGCTGATGCTGAAAACCGGAAGTAAAGTGGAGTTGACGGTGTAAGTTGTGTTCAAGAATCGGTTGTTGGGGAATCGGTTCATAAGCCAGCTTTCTGCTGATGCAAATAGTGGCTGGCTGAATACCTGCAAATCATAAATGAATGAATTTTTACACACTAATGTTACAATTATAACCTTTACTTTTGCTCTAAGACCTTTTTTTATCAAAAAAAAAATAGCACTTTTTGGTGATTTTTATTATTTTCCTACAAATCACAATAAAGTGAGATAGGAGTGTTTTTCACAAAGTCACTTGTTAAACAAGAAATTGTAAAAACTAAAATAAATTAGTGTGCCACTGAAAAATGAAAGGAAAAGGGAAAAAACTACTAAGGCTTGGTGAATTTGTGCATCAATTTCTTGTTAAAGAGGTGGTTTTGTGGAAATTGGGCTATTAAATAGGTTTTCTCTGTAATTTTCCCTACAAATAGAGGTGTGATTAGAAAACTACTAAGAAGTTAATATCCGAAAAATCATGATTCATGAAACTTGGAGGCAATATTTCTACCTGGTATCCTCCTACAAGATGAGCAGCAATGCAAGCGTTTGCAAAGTCAATTAACCAATATGGCTCATAGAATCCAAAGCCCGTCAACAAATTTCCAGGTGTATCATCCCCAAATGCAGCATATCCGATGCAACCACAGCAAAGATAGAATAATGAAGTCACAAGCATGCCGGATGTGGAAGCCTTCTTCATGGTTATGTTCTCAGGCGGTGGTGATTTCAGCGTGTCCTGCACTTACTCAAGTTATCTAATCTAGTAACATTAATTAACAATCCCTGTAGTAACTATACAGACCCACAAATATTTTATAAAAATAAGGAAATTACAATACCTGTATTTCAAAAAGAATATTGGTAAAGTTGAATGCAAAGGATACGTCTCCAAAGGCTTCAGCAACAAGCCATAGTTTATCAGAACCAGTGGATGTAGTAACTCCTTTAATGCTGCCCTTGATTTTTCCATCACCTGAAATTGTAAAAATAACATGAAAATTATGAAAGGAAGTGAGCGATGATTAAAAATTCCTTGGGCAAGATTTACCAATAACTTTTGCGAATCCGAGTGCTGTTCCTATGGAGGAATAGGAGAAAGACATGGCTGCAGCAATGAATGAAAGCCATTCGAGTTTATGAAAATCGGGTATTTGAGATAATAAAACTTGGAAAAGTCCAAATATTAACATGTATGTAGTATCTCCATAAGTGCATGATGCGTCGTGCCCTTCCTTGTGGTAGCAATTTGATTTTTGTATTGCTCTGTGAATGAAAGAGAGAAAAATAAACAATTATATGTGTTAAAATGTGATGGTCATGTCCTTTACTTAACATTATAACAAAGGGTCAGATTTACAAGAAAAATCCATTCATTTAGATTAAAGAAAGAGGATAATCATGAAACCTCATGCTTATAGCAGACGTGATGGTGTAAGCAATTCCGAAACCATAGAAGGTTTCATGAACAATGAAGCTGCAAACCCGCATGCTGTTTTCTCCTGAAATGCATTGGAGAGGTCAAACCTCATACACTGCAGCAATAAAACAAGCAAGGAAGTTCTGGTAAGAAAGTTACTAACACCAGAATCATGCACATTTTTAACCTCAATTTTGCACTTCAGTTTGCAATTACAATGAGCCTATACATCTTTAATGAAAATACAGCTTGCCATTAAACCCGGTAATCCTGTGACGAACCAAAGATTTGGGGGAACTCATTCAAGTACTTAGTCAATAAAAGACTGCTGTTTTGGAACTTGCACAGTTTGTCACATATTTAAAATGGGACCTGGCATAAGGGAATCCGTGTTACGCTATTGAATACTCTATATATGAATGAATTGAGATTCTCTTCTCCCCAATATACTCTCCACTACGACATGATTCGTCAAACAGAATACAATATAACTATACAATAAACTAGATGAGATTCCGGGTTTCATCCATTAAACTAGGAACACAATTTAAGCATCAAAAGTCCATGAGATCAGACAGGCAGTCACAAGTGATAACTTATTAGCACATTGACTACTCTTAATCCTAAAGTATATCAATAATCATCATAATATACAAAATACTTACCCAAGTATGCTCTAACAGCTTCCTTGTATGATCTGTTTCTAACGGGTCCATTCTCGGGATCAGGGCATCTGTAACAATCACACAAAAGGTGGGCAGAGAAAATTGTAACAAAGCCCATGATCACCATTGATAAAGGACCAGCAATCCATCCAAGCTGAGCTACACACCAAGCAAGTGATAAGACACCAGATCCAATTACGCCTGTTATTATATGGGCAAATGCAGTCCAAACATTCCCTGAACATGATGAAAACCAGACCACCAGAAAGATCAGCATTGGAATCCAACATCTAAAATTCTATGATGAAAGTTTTTCCATCTCAATCTACAATATAACTGAACAAATGCCTCAAATGAAATTTCAATACATCAAACCCAAACTGTTATATGTACATATATCATTATATCCAGTACAAGAATGAAATCTAAATTCTATCCAAAATTGGAAATAAAAAAGACATAAAAAAATGTTTCCTTGTGGGGTATGATTATGAAAGAACTGACAATGATAAATAAGTTATTTAAATCCATCACTGAAGAATCACATCAAAAAGAATTAGGAAAGTACAATCCCATCATAAAGAAGCCCAGCTTAACAAAAATTATTTCAAAGAACAGCCTAATTTCCCCCTTTATGCATCCTTATTTTCCTTTTTCAATTGGTTTGATTAAGGGCTTGAACGCTTCAAAATTAGATTAAAATTACATCAGAATTTGAAAGAACAAACCTGTTCTCTTGAAATGGGCAATTGGGGATGCTACATGGCAAGAATAAGGAGCAGAAGACGGCGAACGCCTATCATCTTGAGCTGGGAGCAAAAGCTTGGTTTGATGCTCGTCTTCTGTGCTCAACATGTTTGTTTGAGCTTTCGAATTGTGAGAATCTTCCTCAAATTGAAGCAAATTTACAGCAAAAATGGAGGAATTAAAGGATGGGTCTTTGGACCAACACAATAATGGAGGACGGCAAGGGCAAACAAACGATCGAAAGTGTATTGAAGAGAGGAGAATTGGGAGTGGAGGAAGAGTTGGGCCAACATGGACCCCGCTACATATTCGCAAATCGCAACTACTATTCTTCGTAGGATTGGAACCTTTTTAGAATCTTTTATATAATATAATAATTTTTTTGAATATTTGAGTTTAAATTGGCTTATTGTAGGATTTAAGGATGGTAATTTTTTTGTGACTATGCTTTGGCAAATGATATTTACAACACTCAAATTTAGAAAAAAAAGTTAATTAATTGTACGTGTATGGGGCGATCAAGCAAATAGAATGTCATGGATCGACTGATATAACTCATCCATGATTAAAGTTTAGACTTATATATATGGTGCTTGGTTCTGTGAAATTGACCCTAAAATGTTTTGATAATAGTGTAATTTTGTGTGGAACATAGTTTTTTTATGGGTGGTTTTGTATAATTTTGGGTTTTAGGGTAGTTTGGTGCAAAAATACAAAATTTGTGGAGCGGTTTTGTGAAATTTACCCGCCACCACCTAACAATATATGATAATGAATCTTATAATTTATAATTTCAACATGACATTAGAGTACACATAAAGCTACCATATACAACTTCAATTTGCTTCCACATGCATATCGTTGACCACAAATTACAGAAAACCCCAAAAATATAGAAAATTACAAAAGATTGCCAATAAATTAAGAAGAAAAAAAAAGCTAGCCGCCTCCACCGCCACCACCGTTACCGCCGCATCCTCCACCACCGCCCGCCGTGCCACAACCGGCCCCGCCACACGCGGCGGGCCCACCACTGTTGAACGGGCCCCGGCTGCTGTTCCGGCGGCTGGGCCGGGACCCGACGGACGACTCGCCACCGTGGCCCCCACAGGCCATGATGACCATGGTCAAGACCGAAACCGTCACCACCACCGTGCATAGTAACAACATCAACCCCCGGCCGCCGGCGCTGGAGATCGCCGGAAGCCGGAGGAGTGCAGTGGCCGCCGCCGGCGATGTGTTGGGATTGGATAGATCTCTTACCATTGTAGCACTAGGAGAGGAGATTGATTGAAGATGATGATTTTAATTTTGTAGAGTGAATTTAAGTTTGATGTGAAGATATGTGAGGGTGGATAGTTGGCCACTTGGGAGTGAGCAAATTTATATACTGCCCAAGTCTTATCTTTGGCTAATTTTATAACCATTGCTGCATTGCACACACAAACAAAAAAAATACTAATTTTAATTTAATATGTGGTAATTTAGCCACGTAGCTAGCAAACTTACGTACTCGTTTTTAGAAAACTTAGCCAAAGACATTGCGTATAGCATGAGTTAGATCATAGATGGCATCTTTGGATGTAATTTGTTTTGATTATTTCCCTTCTCAAAATCTCAACCAAAGTCGAGGAAAGTAACAAAATTTTCATAAGAAATTAAGTTTTTGAATCTAATTTATTGAATAAAAATTTATGATTTAGTTAGTAGCATAATATGTTATATGACGCTTATGTCATTATATTGTTGGAGAATAAAAAACAATCTCACATCGAAAAACAATACCAAGCACCACTAGCATATAAAGGAGAGTGAAATCCAACTCAATGGCTTAAGTTTTTTGATTAAAAATGTGGATCTCGACTTTATATGCTAAGTGGTAAAAAATTCTCGACAGGTCACCCGTTACAAGTTATGTCACAAGACAATCTAAACGAAGAGTGTTTGTCTTTCCATCTACCTAAAAAAAGTTTCAAACGGAATTACCTTTACAATTAAAGACAGCCTGTGAGATTCTCGGAAATAAAGGAAAGAATATAGGAAGAAGTCAAATCATATCATATGGTTTGGGTCTCATTAGAACAGTATACATAGATGGACCGCCGTCCGTCACATGCACACATTTGAATTTTGCAACAACCGTTATTTTGATTAATATTTCATATCTAATCATCATACTTATATTCCTTTTTTTTGGTCGAATCATCATACTTATATTGCTAACACTTCGTACTTACGCTTGCATGTGATACAGTCTGGTCTAGAGATTCACTAAATTGATTACAAGTCTTGTACCAGTTGTATAAGAACCACATCTTATGAGTATATATATGGAGATCGGTCTATTTTATATTAAAAGTTCTAAATATACCCATTTTGAGGCATTTAATTTGGATATCAAGATAGTTTATCTGATATAAGTTGATAAACTCCCAAATTTATGTATGGATCACCGAAATTTTTCAATGGTGTCACACCATATTGTATTTGAAAATCATAAGTTTTCACAATTTATGCGCAACTTTTGGTATGAAGGTTATGATGACTCTAGAATAGTATATCCCATTGAATAATGTAATCTCATTAACTGGAAGTTAGTTAATGATAAGAAATATTTGTGGCGTGATTAACTTGGTCACTCAAATGAAATAATAATGCGTATGATCGGTATAAGACCAAAAGATCTTCAGACTTGAAGTCTCTTCCCAAGAATAACCTTGAAAGGCTTGTGCTCTTGGTAAACTAGTAACAAGGCCGGTATAATAAGTCAAGTAAATACAAAGTCTCATATGCTCCTTGACAGAGTTCAAGTGATATAAGAGGACTAGCGAAATCGTCATGTGCACTATTGTGGATTATCATAATATTGAAAGATGACTCAACCCATTGGTTCAAAGGAAAATGGAGGAGAGTTGAATAAATCAATATGTGTAGTGATTGAGCATTGGATAACTCTCACACATATTCACAAAAGGACCCAAGTAGAGTCGTCAATAATGCGATCATAATTGATAGCCAGGCAAGTGCTATACATGGCATACACAAACTGGAAGAGTCGTGGTTAAAAAGGGTCATGAATATGAATATCGATTATTTAATTCGATAAGACCGACCGCTTATAGCAAATTCTCCTAATAGAAATGCTATATATTTGTCCTCCGCCCCTAGATAATTTTTGAGTAGTGCCACAAATAAAAGAAAGTTGGAATTAAACAAGAGGATTGGGTCCTTGGTGTTTAAAGAATACATTGAGCTTAAAAGAGGTGATTAATATATTGCTCAGTATTAAACGTATCACTTTGGCGAGGTGAAAAATCTCAACTTTATTGGGAGAAGATAAATGAGATTACAAGTTAAGAGATTGCATGTGATGCAATTTGTTACTCAAAGAAAGCTAATTCAGAATTTAGCATATTGTATAACTAAACCAGAAGTTTAGTGACTAAAGACATAAATACTAGTTGAGAATACACTTGTCATTTGGAGTTTCCAGAAGTAACTCCAACACACTTCGCATACCGGAAGCACGCCAGAAGCGTGTAAGAGTATTAGGCTCTAAAGATACCAATCCTCGGAAGAGGAAATAGTCGATTAATTATATATGTAAGTATCGATATAGGGTATCGGGAAGATATCTTTGGTTATTCAGTTATCGTAAAAGTATTTGGAGAAGATGACAATAATCCCCAAACAATGGAGGAATTTCGACATCGAAATGGTTGGGAAAGCTGGAAAGCAGAATTAGATTCGTTAAACAAACTAGGTGTTTTTGGGCCTGTAGTTCCAACACCAAAAAGTGCAAAACCAGTCTGTTATAACCGGTTGCACAAGGGTTTGAGTAAAAACCACTCCCAAAAAGATTGAGAATGCCTAAAGCATTTGAGTCAAAACCACGTCACATGTATTTCATTAAGCTTAGAAGATCGCTATATGGATTGAAACAATCAAGGAGAATGTGGTATAATCGCCTTAGCGAATATCTACAAAGGCAATGATTTGTTAGCGACCAAATAAGTCCTTGTGTGTTCATAAAAAGAACAAAGTCGGGATATGTAATCATAGCTATTTATGTTGATGATTTGAATATTATTGGGACTCCAGAAGAGATCTCAGTAGCAATTGATTATTTGAAAACATAGTTTGAAATGAAGGACTTAGGAACTACCAAGTAATGTCTCGGCTTACAGTTTGAGCATACAAATGGGATAAAGGACCCATTAACTTTGGTGAAAGCACATTCATTAAGTACACTAATGGTGGTAAGATCACTAGTTTCACCCTTGACCAGAAAAGGAAGAGATATTCGGTTGTGAAGTACCATAGCTTAGTGCAAAAGGTGCATTACATCAACAAAGTCATCTCATATGATAATGAGTTATTTGTCTCCTTAAACATACAATAGAGGTTGTTGGTCCAAAAGTACCAAATCTTTTACAAAATCCCACGATGACAAATATGTGTTGTATGAAGAAATGTATGTTAACTAAGGGGAAGTATTATACGATTGTACTCTTTTTCCCTTGGCTTTGGTATTTATCCCATTGAGTTTTTCCAAGCAAGGTTTTTAGTGAGGCAGTTCGTCATATAAGGTCTTTGATGAGACAATCTCAGCCTGAAGTTCGAGATATTTGAAGGAATGGAGTTTTAATCCGTCCATCAAATCAAGTTGAGAGGAGCCAACAATGATATATGAAGAGAATTTGGCATGGACTGATAAACTAAAGTACATATCGTCAAGTATTCTCAAATTACAAGATTCAACTCAAAGGCAGGATGGATGCTCAATTCAGTCAAGCAAGGAGGAAGAATCGTAACTGCACTCTTTTTCCTTTAGTCTTGATTTTGTCCTATTGGATTTTCTAGATAAGGTTTTTAACGAGGCAGTTAGTGATGTACATTTAAGGGGGGTGTTATAAACTTATAATATTATTATATTTAGAGTACAATTGTAAACTATAATTTGTATTATCTATATAAAGTCCCTATGTGTGATCTAATAAGACAACTTTGATCTCTCATTCTCGTAAAATCTCTCTAAATTTATAACATATTCAAAATTTTATGACTTTCTTTTTAAGAGACACGCTCCTCATATTGAGACTGTAATTAATTTTGATTCCGGCAATTAATCAGTATAGTGTCATTTTCTAATTAATCTCCATTTATCCCTATCATGTAAATCCAAAATATCCACATACTCACAATACAATATTGCATTATCCAATTAATTTGATTCCGTCAATTAATCAGTATAATGTAATTTCCTAATTAATCTCCATTTATCCCTATCATGTAAATCCAAATATCCACATACTCACAATACAATATTGCATTACCCAATTAATTTGATTCCGTCAATTAATCAGTATAATGTAATTTCCTAATTAATCTCCATTTATCCCTATCATGTAAATTCATACATCATATATATATCCACATACAGACATACTCACAATACAATATCGCATTATCCGATTAAAAATAAAATTCATATTCAAAAACCCCTTGACATGACGATGTTATCATCAGAGAAGCTCATGATCCTCACAATAGTGTTGATGTCAGCCATTGCGCTTGTCACATGCTCATCACCTAGAACCAACGAAATCGTTCAAACGGAAGGTGTTACCGTGTCTATAGTAAACTATCTGCTATCGAAGCAGAATTTACAGGTGTGTGTACTTTGTTAATTGTTTTAAGAGGTGTATAAAAATTATATTTATTATTATTAGAATTTGTTTAACTTCCTAAAGGTCAATAGACATATTAGTAATCTTGTAAGTTGTAATAATATAATGCACTAAAAATTTCTAACTTTTTGATGAATTATTCATCATTGAGTTACGATTGAAATTAATCTACCTAGTACAATTATAAAGAAAAAACCAAGTCTTTGTAAAAATTTGAGCCACTTGGCAATTTGAATTTTTTTTTCTAAAATACTTTCAACTACCCAGTATCTCAAAACCACCACCAATTAACAAATAAATATTTTCTAATTTTACTAAGAAAATAATTTAAAATTTTAAAAGTTTTAAACCACTTTTACCTTACCAACTTTTTCCACTATTTCAAAAACTACCACCCACTAACAAATTAATATTTTGTAATTCTTTACTAAAAGAAGTGTGATTTAGTAGTGACAATGTGTTTGTAAATTTTTTTTAAGAACAATGCAAAAATAATTTATATATTAAACTCGTACAAGGTACATGAATAACACTAAAAAAGTGTGATTTAGTTGTGAAAATATGTTGGGGAATTTTTTTTAAGAACAAGTCGAAAATAATTTTTTATAGAATAATTTTTATATTAAACCCGTACAAGACAAGGGAATAACAGTAGTTAGTGCATTAAAGATAAATCCAAGTTTTTGTAAAAAATTGAGCCACATGTTAAATTTGAAATATCTTTTTAATTATTTGAGCCATTATCACAACAATTAGTTAATGTTTAAAAAAAAACTAATTTTCCTTACATATAAATAAACTACATACCCCCACTAAATCACTTTTAAACCCACCACCTCTCTTTCCCAAAATAATCATGTTAAAAACTATTTATCTCACTACATTCACAATAGAACATTACTTCACCTACGTCAAAGATATCAAAAAACCAAATTATTCACTTGAACAATCTAAAACTTATTGAACCAAGCTAAATTCATATTGAATGTTGTTTGGTGAGTTTAATTTTTAAAAAAAAATAGACTCTTTTTGAATATATTTATAATTTTTCTAGTATCAAATGAAATATGATTCAATCGTGAAAGTTTGTTCATTGAAAATTTTCTCCAAAAAAGTCAGAAATAATTTTACTAAAACCATTTTGAATTAGACCACACAAGGTACGCGGGATTACACTAGTTTGTATAGAATGCACAAATTTCATTTGTAACTCACTATTCACTAATGATTAATTCATTAAAAAGTTAAAATTTTAAAATGAGCATTATTTTTTCATAAATTTTAAATGACAATATTTATGAACATATATACTTGTTTTTTGGTAGAATGAGAGACGGCAATCTCCGTTCGTTCGAGGGGAGTTTTATTAATATTAAAATAAAAGGGCTAAGTAGTCAGCAAACGGGGGATGTCCTGACCACTTACGTAAATAGTCATTCAACAGTAAAGAAATTCCCTCAGGTGAGGCGATCAATACATGATAACCCATCGGAAAATTAAAAGCAAAAGAAGCTAAATAATCATCAACCATGTTAGCCTCTCTGTAGATATGGCAGAATTGGATGTTCTAGTTCCTATGAAGGAAGCATGACATTGCAAAATCAGGTTGTAGAGCGGGTGACTTTTAGGAACGCATGCACTAATCAATTTAATAATAACTTGAGAGTCGGATTCCATAATAACTTGCTTGAAGCTCATGTCCTAGGCTAAGTTCATGAGACCCTTAAGAATTCCCCAAAGCTCCGTCGTAAGCACCGTGCAAACTTTACGTTATGAACGAAACCTCTAATCCATTGCCCATCCTTGTTCCTAAGCACTCCTCCCATGTTATGAACATATACACTTTGATTTAGAGGAGTTGTTTGCTAGTGAATGAATGATTTGTTTTGGTTGATAGTAATTGTGGCATTAATGGATGAATGAATGAAGGTACACTGTAAGGACAAGCACTCGGATTTCGGAGTGTCACAAGTACCGTACAAGGGGGAGTACAACTTTCACTTCGAACCGAATATTTTTACTGCCGACTACTTTTGCGGGTTCGTGTTCGACAACGTTCTCCACTGGTTCGACATTTTCCTCGTCAAGAGAGGAGATTTGCATCGTTGTAATGGCATTATCACGTGCAAGTGGTACATCAGGGAGTCCGGCCCTTGCTGTGCTCCAGATCGAGGACCGCGTAAAGTCACGTGCTACCCGTGGAATCAGGACGTTGCACTTCATTAATTACTTTATTTGTACGTCCATCGATCCATCCATGCATACTAGCGCACATATGGAGATTAAGTAATAATGATCTTAATTAAAGTAATTCAGTCACCTATATCTGATCAAATCAATTTTATATCTAGTAGTATCACAATAATAATAAAAACAAAAATATATTCTCCGAGCCAATTCTCTTGTACGTGTTGATGATCAAGCAGTGGCAGTTAATGGTGTTGGAAGGCCCTGGTTTAGATTTATAAAAGGAGTCCTAATAAAAGAGAAAATTATTCAAAATGAGGGGTAATTATTACAAGATATTGGGAATTAAAAATTCTACAAAAGAAATGAATAAACCTGCGGGCCTATTTGACTAGTTTCAAGATAGGCTAATTATTAGAATATATTGATATTTTTTTAATGGTAAAAATTACATATGGGTTTTAGAACAATTTAGGCCCTATAATTTTTGGGGGCCCTGTGCAGGTGCACAGCTTGCACCTGCCTTGGGCCGCCCCTGTGATCAAGTGATCATGCGTGCATTATCGTTACCAAACTCGACCAAGATCAAGGGAGGCCAATTTCAACATACTACTTAAACTCTGGCAGAATGTATATACAGATACATCACCTTTAACCAATTAATTGGTCACTTTAACACCCCATAGTTGAAAATGTTCGATCGAGTACTTAAACTATATAAATTGAAACTTATTGAGCACCTGAATATTGTTGGCCCCCTCAAAACCAAGCCCAATACAGTAGTGGATCCACAACAAAGCCCACGATCGATAAACTTAATGCGTATTAAAGTGCAACGATAAGATTGTGGCTTGCAAAGTAATCATCGGAGTAAACGGCTACGACATTAACAACAGAGGCGATATTCACGGGATTTGATGGAAAACTACTTGTAATATCCGTATTCATTTTAGGTCGCGTAAGTCGGAAAACGGGTTTCCTTCGCTTACAAACATTTAATAATTCGTTTGAATTATCAGTCTGATTTATTATATCTAATCCTAATTCTATCTAATTAAATCTAATTCTTTTAACCGAAAATATTGCCATCCAAATCAGTAATTGGAAAATCTACCTAAATCACCCTTGGCTAATTAGTTATCCAAATCTATCCGAATCTATCTTAAACCAAGCTATATAGATATACCCAAATCTGAATTAATCTCTTATATATATAAACATATCGCTAAACCGAACCCCTATCTTAACAAATCGCTCTCTTGGTAATTTCGAATCACGCCCCGATCAAAGCAACAACCAATCTTCCTCCCTGTTTGCGTGAACGATCTGGAGATTGAATCGGGTTACCGATCGAAAACGGACCAGGTAAGGCCTCATCCCTGATCGATTGAACAGTAGTCGATCGAACCTCTGTTTCCGTCTTGTCGCTTAACATTCCGTTCCGCGCTATTCTGTTTCTTCCTCGGGTGGTATTTCGTATCCGCCACCAACCAATCGCACCATCGTCGGTGACGCCTCATCCCCGTCGATAGCTCGGTGTCGCCGTTCCGGTGAGGTCACGCTCTCCCTATTTACGTATCTCCCTGTTTTTTTTTTCTCGTCTGCGTTAGGGGGCTTCGGGGTAGAGGCGAGTAGAGTCCGACGAGAGGGGTTCGGATCCGGGCGGAGCGTCGTCGTCAAGGCCGGCCAGGGGAAGCTCTGCTCGCGGATTCCAGTCGCCGGCGACAGTAGACAGGGGCGGTGGGAGCACGACTCTTCTTCGACACTGTCGGACAAGAAGGAGGGGAGCGAACCAGTCGAGCGAGGGGCTCGCGGGTCCGGGCGTGGGGAGGAAGAGAGGCGATCGGTGGCGTCGTTCGCCGAGGAGGAAGAAGGCGGGTTCTCGCCAGGTTGAAGATGACGAAGGGAGTGGGGCCCGCGTTGGAGTCAAACCTTTGGCTCGGTCAACAAAATGGTGAGGGAGACGGGCCGACTGGTTGGCCCAGAATCCAGTATGGGCAAGGGGGAATGGGCTAAAGTTGGGCCCAGTTCGAGTGTGCTTATAACGGGATTTGGGCTGACTTTCATTAATTCAATGTGGGTTGGGTTGATTAATGTGGATAATGGGCAGAAGAGTATATTTTTGGGCTAGGTTCTTTTATTTAATTATTTGGTGGGCTAAGTTGCTAGATAAGTGGGATATAAATTATAAGGGGTTAATTATCATATTCTAATATTTATTAATTAGAATTTTCGTAATAAAAGCTAGGTATATCGGCTTATATTTAAGTTAATTTTTCCCTTTATAATTCTTTAGGGAATCTTTCCGTTTGGGTTCGTAGTTCCGTCTTCCCAAGGATCCTTCGTTCGAGGTAAGTCGTATTTCGACTTGCTCGGTTCTTTTCTCCCTTGTTAGATTGCGTATCGATATTGTAGGACGGGTTTTGGGAACTAGTCCCGAATATCTTTTAAATTGTTTTGAACTCTTTGTGTGTTGTGTGTGTTAATGATTGTAAATGTGTTTTATCGGAAATTATTTTGGAACGTTTTCTCTGTGTTGGTACCGTTTTCGACACGGCCCATTGTAGCTGGTGTTGAGGAAGAGTTGGCTACTTTGACCCGTGTGACTGGGAAAATCGTTCCCCTTCAAACGAAAATTATTATCTGTGTGTTTTTGGGCAAGCGCTCCAGTGGAGGCTTAGCCAGGAGTTCGAAGGGAGTTTGGGAAGTGGAGTGGGAGGGCCCGCCTCTGCACTCGGCGCGGTGATGAGCGCCTTGGAAGTCGGAACGTGGACGAAGGAAGAATTGCATTGCTGTGTGATTGAGATTGTAAATGCGTATGTGAATTGTGTGACTGATATAACTAATTTAGGTATTGGCCTCTAGAGTTATGGTTGCGATTGTGGATTTGTATGCTGACTTTAGATAACTGATTTCAAAACGTTCTACAGTTTCCATATTCTTTCTAGCTTGGTAGATTAGACGCTGACCCTTCGGGGAACATTTTTCAGTTCCAGGTATGAATCAGGGAGCCGTGCAGGAACCGAGGCAAGATGACGGGCCGGAGCGGTAAAGAGCGCGTGTCATAGTGGGATCCGTTTATACTAGTTTATTATAATATTTAGAATATTGGTTTTAATATTTGTTAGACGGAGTTGGTATTTTGTTTCGGTTATTATCTTATTGGTTCAGATAGTTCAATTTCAGTAGGCGTTGTGACGTATTTGAATATTTATAATTTTCGGGGATTCATACATGATTACGTTTTCTAAGTTTTATTAAATAAAGGTTGGATGGTTTATTATGTTTTCTCGTCGTGCCCGAGTTGTAAGGTCCTAAAGTGTAGTTGTCAACCTAAATAATAGTACCTTGTAAGGTCTATTCCCTAGTAGCGCCTCGTCGAAAGACGGGGTGTTACACTACTAAGCTCTCAATGGTCAAAGAGGAAAGGGACGACTATAAAAGCACACCCAAAAAGGGAGAAAGGGGACAAAGAATCATACATTCACCATCGTTAAATCTCATTTTTATTTGTAATCCATTGCTAATCACTAGAAGCATAATTCGTATTATCAGTTCCTTGAGCAACTCAGTAAGGCCTTGTTACGATCATGTTACCATTTCAATACAATTGAGCTACTCATCACCTTCATAATCTATTACTTTCTTTTACATTCTTATTTCTAATCTATCTTGTCTTAAGGGTTTAACGTGTTAAGACTTCTTGTTGGTTGAGTTTCCCTCATTTTAATAGGTAACGCATTACGTGTTTATTCTGCCCAAAACAATTGGTGTCCATCGTGGGACCCAACTAAAGAAAGTCGTTGAGAACAGTAAACTCTACCCACGCAAGATGGAAGGAATTCATACTACTTACAGCCAAGTCGATGACATCGAGAACAACGAGATCAACCAGGCGTCAATGGCCAACAAACTGGAAACAGGTTAAGAAGAGATGAGGTAACTTCTTGGGATGGAAATGGAAACCCCACTACCTCCACGGCTGCTGAACACGGGATGACGGTCGATTCTGATGTCATCGCTGAACTTCGTGCATCTATGCTCACCCTTCAAAAGGATCTAGAGAATCAGAAAAACGCTCACATTAAGTTTACCGACGTATATGAGAAACAAATCGAGACTTTAACTAGCGAGCGTAATTTGCTTCAATCACAAGTACAATCAGCAACAAACCGACAACGTGTTAACGGGGCTACGGATGGTGTCCCTCGCCGGTTGGACATGGACGATCCAAATCTTATTACCCCAGACGACGTCAGGCCAATAATTGGTTATCAGGTAAACAAGAATTCTTTAAGGGTCTCCAGAGAAGATGTCGAGGTAACCCAATTACGTGAACACCTCAAGGTCGTGGAGGACCAAATTACTCAGGTTCCTGGAGCCCCACAGCCGATAGCAGTAGAAAGGCGATACGGATATACTGATTACCCCTTTGTACCCACTATCGCAAGAATTGACATCTCTCGTAAGTATCACATTCCCGATGTACCTAAGTACGAGGGGGTTACAAATCCGGATTAACACATTGCTGCTTTCAAACAAGCTATGAATATCAGTACGATTCCTTTTAAAATGATGGAAATCGTCAGTGCCGTTGGTTCGGTAACACGTTATCCGGACCAAAACACAATTGACATTCACATTTACCTCTTGGAAGTATCTCATCTTTTGCCGAGTTGGTTGATAAATTCATGGTCAGATTTGCAAGTAGCCGACATGCTAAAAAGCGCTCTAGTGATCTGTACCGCTTGGTCTAGAGAACTAGTGAGTCTTTGAAAGATTTCCTGAACAGGTACAATGAAGAGTTGGTCATCATAGAAGGGTGTGACGCAGCCACAACTGTGGAGGCATTTCGAAGAGGCATCTCAAATTGTAATCCCGGTCTATACTGTGAATTAACTAAATATCCTTGCTCGAATTTCGATGAGGTACAGGTAAAGGCGTTAGCACACGCATGATTGGAAGAAGACGACCTTTTTACAAACAAGACCGTTAGTCCCCACCGACCTGAGCGCCAACAAGGATGACGAGAAACCAAATATGTTCCATACCCTAACCTTTCTCCCAAACCGACCGTGAATACGACGTCTGCCAGGGCAAATGATCGATATGAAGATCCAAATCTCCCCCCAAGATTGTCCCAGAAAACTTTCGGGTAGACGCGACTGAAGTAGTTCGGACGCTCAACAACATGGGGGATATCGTTAAATGGCTTAGAAAGAGTAATGCGCCATCATACCAGAAAGATAAATCCAAATGGTGTGACTTCCACTTTGACCATTGTCATCGCACAGACGAGTGCATCGCCTTGCGAAAAGAGGTAAGTGACTTGTTATGTAGGGGGTAACTCAAGGATTTGATATCCAAAAGAGCGAGGGATCAACTAGAGTGCAATAAGGGGATAGCCAATCCGCCGCCACCCCCAAGCACACAAGAGTAATCAATGTCATCACTGGGGATCTGAGGTTTGTGGTGTCACCTATTCCGCAACCAAAAGAATTGCAAGGAGTACCCGAAGAGAGGAGCCTAGAATTTCCGTTCGAAAGAGCCATGATGTGATGCCCATCACTTTCGACGACATAGAAGAAGCAGAAATCCATCATGACTGCTTGATCATTTCTTTAACAATAGCGAACTTTCTTGTTAAACGAGTTTTGATTGATAATGGAAGATCTACTAATTTACTCATGTTGGATGCTTTGTACAGTTTAGGCTTGGGACTGGATGACATTACCAAGAAATCTACGACTTTGGTGGGCTTTAGCGGTGAATCACATAGCACATTAGGAGAGATCTCATTGCCTACCATCGCATGTGGAGTAAATTATTAGGTAAAATTCCAAGTACTTGATTGTCCATCACCCTTTAATGTTATATTGGGCAGGCCTTGGATCCACGAAATGAAGGCTATCCCTTCCACTTACCACCAATGCGTGAAGTTCCCATCGCCTTGGAGAATACAAAAAATTAAGGGAGAGCAAAAGGTAGCAAAGGAATGTTACTCAATTACTATGAGAGCAATGACTCCAAATGCTCAACAAGCCAAATTTGGTTGATCTTATTCTTATGTACTTGTTTCTAACTCTCTATGTATGGCTTTAGAACCCAAGAATTCAAAAACGAAAATGGAATTGGAATCTGATTCCGAAAATAATTCAATTTAGATAGTGTTGGGCTTGGGTAGCCCTGTCAGTTCGGGTAGGGTCGGGCTATTTCGGGTTCGGGTAGTTACAAGTCACGGACAATCAAGTCGAATTTTCGGGCGGGTCGGTCGATCCAACAGGTCAAGAATATCGAATTTCATAGGATTATCAAAATAATATTTTAAATAAATAATAATATTCTATAATAATAATATTCAAAAAAAATTATATATATTCTTGAAATAGAATAAATCGGGTCAATCCAACAAGTTTCGGATTCCAATTCTATCAGATTGGAGTCTTTTTTTAACCCATTGATTTTCGGGTCATGTCAAGTTTTGACCGCTCTAGACTTGGGGGATGAATTAAGAAATCAAACCCATTGCTATTCAGGTGACATTTTGGTTTACATTAAAATGGAAAATTAGATTGAAACCCATTTACTTCTTGTTTTTTTTCCTGAACCTGATATCTTTATTTCCCAAACTTGTCCACCAAACACTACTAATACTTCCAATATCATTTGACGATATCAAACAATAAACTAAAAGAAGCGAAATAAATTCCTCCACTTCACACTCTTATTCCTTGATAGCTAAGACCTCTGTATAAAGCTCTCCTCTGGTTTTTCTCCCTTGTGCTACATTTATCATGCTACCAGCAAAAGCTATATACACTGAAAACAAACACAAACTCCTAATAGCTTAGGGACATCCAGATCTCGCTTCTACCTACCATCTTACCGAGCTCATCACGTTCAAGTCTCAAACATTTTTCTGCTCCTTCAACTCCTTCAATCTCTTATATGACAGTGCCACTCGGGATCAAAGCATCCTTTATCACGGTCACAATCCCGCTCTTGATGAAGTACCCATCGGTTTCCCTGGCTGCTTCCTGCACGTCGTCGCTGTTCACAATCTGCAGTGGCCACAAGACAGCAACAATTGAAAGTAAGAAAATTTGCTCTGATTTGCTGATACAACTTCTTAAGTTATATTTGCATTTTAACTAAATCCAGTTATTACTGTCACGTAGCTGAATTTCAGTTTTCCTAGGATCTTTCGGGTGCATCCTCCTGACATGTTCAGGCTACGGGTCCCCCCATCTTAACCCCCCGGATCCTGCGGGACTTTATTGGGCAATGATGTTGATGTTGTTTAAAAATGGAAAAAAATAGAATGATTGCTCTCCTATTTTCTTGTTTTTGAGTGATGATATTTTCCTCTATTTCACACTCCTATTTACTTGTTTTAAACTCTGATTTGGGTTTCTCCATTAGTAGATGCTCTTAGTACTTGGAACTCAACAAGAGAGCTTAATTTGTACGTGTAAGGTAGTGATCAAGAAGAGAGAAGAGAATATATCAAAACCTTGACGTTGTCCCCAATACGGGCGTTCTTGTCAATGATTGCCCTCTTGATGTGAGTGTTCTTGCCAATGCCGATTGCAACTCCGCCCTTTGCAGCCAGAAACCTCTTGTCAGAATCCGTCTGCAAGTTTAAACCTCTTGTCATCATATATATCCTTTGTTCAACTGCCAGGAGACTGGTTTTTTTATTTTATTTCTTTTGATTCCTTACCTCGTAATAATCTGCACCCATTAGGAGTGTATCTTCTATGATAGCACCTTCTGAAATGCATGACCGAAGCCCGATTACAGAATGGTGGATTTTGCAGTTCTGCAGGTATAGTAACAAAAGAGATCCGATTATGTCAATAAATTTGAATTACAATAAGAAACGGTGATGATTTCTTAGCATTGATCACATATAGTGTGAATCATTGATTGACCTAGTTGAAAGAATTGTACCTTTATGACACAGCCTTCTCCAATCACAGAATCAGTAACATCAGCATCAAGCATCTTTGAAGGAGGTAGATACCGTGGTTGTGTGTAAATGGGAGCAGAACGGTCATAGAAGCTTAAAAATTACACCAAATCAGATCATCATTGTTAAGTATTAGAGAACAGCAATCAACTTCAGGAAAGTGCAATTAAGTACCTAAAGTCAGGGACTGGCTTTTTTGTGATGCCCAGATTGGCATTGTAGAAGGCTTCAATGGTACCGATATCTTCCCAGTAACCATCATACAAGTAAGCTTGAACCTGAGCATATAAGGTAGAGATTTATATTGGCAAAGTGGTTAAGAATTAAGGAATTGCACAGAATGCAGAATTGCAACATACTCTCAACCCAACGGAAGTAGCACCAGGAATAACTTCACTCCCAAAATCATTTGCTCCAGGAAATTTGTCCCTGAGCAAATCTAGCATCACATTTTTGCTGATCACATATATGCCCATACTAGCAATGTATGGCATCTCTTTAGCTCTTTCATTATCAAGGCCTAATATGGTTGTATCAACCTGAAAACCAAAAAAAAAAAATGCAACAGCAAAATTCATGTATTGTCAGTTTCAAGTAATAGGTTATACAAGAATCTAAAAATTACTGTCAAAATGCATAGATGCCTACCTGCATAGCTTTCAATTGCTCGCCCTTTGGTTTCTCTGCAAATTCAATGATTCTCCCTTCATCATCAATCTTCATCAACCCAAATGCAGATGCACGCTTTTCATCTATTGGGAGTGCAGCCACAGTGATGTCAGCATCCGTCTCTCGGTGAGCCTGGATGAACCTTTCATAATCCATGCGGTACAAGTGGTCACCAGCAAGAATCAAGTATTCAAGCACATTTTGCTCCTCAAATAGCCACAAGTATTGCCTAACTGCATCCGCTGTACCCTGTGATCATTAAAACATAAACAATATGTTAAAGTAAAATCCTGAATAGTTGTTAGGATAATTTCATAAATAAAACCGAGAGTGCTATGAATTTAACACACTAATAGTAAATGGGTGTATTGTAACATTTTTATAAGTTGATTTACCTGGAACCAATTTGGGTTTTCTGGACTTTGCTGAGCAGCCAAAACTTCAACAAAACCTTCATCCTTGTATCCTCCCATGCTATTAGCATACGAGCGTGAAAGGTGACGGTTAAGAGACGCAGAGTTGAACTGTGTCAGAACATAGATTTTGGAAATGTTGCTGTTCAAACAATTGCTCACAGGAATGTCAATCAGCCTGTAATTTGCTCCAAGAGGAACAGCAGGCTTTGCTCTCTTCTTGGTAAGAGGGTAAAGACGAGTACCAGCACCACCTCCAAGAATAATACCAAGAACACTCTGCATAAATAACAGTTTTGCTCAGAAACATCATTCAATTTGAAGTTGCATATGTATAAGAAGTTTGTGCAATGAAGATGTAATAAGCAAGCATATATACAAATCCAAAAACCAAAAGTTATATCATGATCAACACTTAAAAGGTTCAGAATATAAACACAACTAGGTCCACATTTATTAAGGTAAGAGATGGAATTCCCCCCCCCCCCCCCCCCCCCCCCCCCCCCCCCCTTATGACATAACATGAAAGCTACTAATCAAGTGGCCATCATTATTTAGCACATCAAGGCAAGGAAGTGCTGGGAAAAGTGTAGATGATAAGATGATCACCATTTTAAAAAGTTGCTTACCTTTCTACTATCCTACAAGATCTCCAAATAAGATTTACCAAAAAGGCCTGGTCAATTCCACTTCTAAAAGACAAGTAGAAGTTCCAATCCTTTTAGGCTTTAATGAACATTCTTATATAAAAAAAAATACAGCACGGATCTCTCTCGGACAGTGCCAAGTCGAATTGTTTTTCTCAATATGCAAAACAGGAAGTAGCTCTGAAAATGGCATCTACCATAAGTGCACAACGTCGCACAGGCATTTCAAAACATTAATGAAACGAAATCTCCATTAATTTCCGCTCCAAAACTTCACTCAAATAACAACAAACTCCCTATTAAATGTGAGAGGAAAATTCTACCAAAAAAAAATGTGAGAGGAAAAGGACATGATCAATCATATATGCATTAATCACAAGATTGAACCAAAACAACATCTGAAAATCACAAAAAATATCATAATCAGATTGAGAGGTTTTACGCGGCTAGCGTCGGGGTCGAGACAAGTCTTGGAGTTCTTCGAATCCGAAACGGCCTTGGGAGAAACGACAATCGGAGGCCTCCGGCAACCGCTCGACGGCCGCCGGCTCGGAATCAACGAATTCGACTGTATCCTGTCTCCGGTGAGGCTCGAAGACGAGAATGCGAGACTAGCGTAGCTCGATTTCGCCTTTCCGGTGGAGTTCGACGCCGAGGAAGACGTAGAAGAAGGCGAGAGGCTCCCCGGCACTCTCAACGCTCCAATCGCCGCCATAGCTGCCATTCTCTCTCTTTCGTTTCTCTCTTTATGCGATTGGAAAGTTTCGGAGTGGAGACTTGGTAGTGAGATCAGAGGAGAGTGGCGGAATACAAGGGAGATCGATCCATGGAGAGTGTGATCGAGTATTTATGCAACGCCATGGCTCGCCTTCTGACGAGTATAATGCATTTTTGGGTGGAAAGTCTACCCCTGAGTTTCATTGATATTACGATTTTACCTTCGATGATTTCTGGTACAAGGGCATAGTGGTAATATTATTGGTCCAGTGCTTTTACACTTTCCTTCTCAAAATAGTGAATCTTAGAAATATCCTCTTTTAAATTTGTTAATATATCTTGAATATTTTTTTGATATGATAAGGATTAGGGTCGTCATAAGTACTACTCGTGGGTTGCCTAGAGCATCCACGAGGGACGAGAATTGATTACTACTAATTATGGAGAAAAATAGGCAAATCGTCGCTCATGGGGTTCGAAACGGTGACATCGGAGTACTACCCTAAAGTCTTAAACGTTGAACCAAATGCCCAAAGGCTTAATATATCTTGAATATGTTATTGAAGGGTATTTGTCAAGGGGTTTAGGGCAGAGCGAGCCCTTTGTCGGGGGTAATGCTCCACGACGGTGAATTCGGTAGACTATGTTTTCTATTAGTGATTTATTATGATTTGTTTTAGGTTTAAGATCCATAATCAAATTAGAGTTTTATAAATCGCTATATATATACACATAAAATACATTATTACTATAATTTGTTCTCATTAGCTTCCATAATATGAATTCGGTTTCTCGACTCATATATAGCCAACACAATGTTAGTAAACCACGTCTTAGTTCTGTATTTTTCATTAGTCTTTTATCATTCTCGTTACAATGAAATTAATTAAACGAGGGTATTTTTTTTGTTACAACCATAAATAGACAATAAATAGTTTAATTTTATTTAGACAAAGCAAATGTAAAAGAACAATTTGGTTAGGTACGTGGATTTTGAAACAAAATGAAGAATATGCCCCTGAATTTGGTGGAATGGACACAGCTGACAAGCTCACATGTAAATTGATCTTCGAAAATTAATATTTCTAAATTCAAAGGAAACTAAAATGATCATTTTTTTCTTCTTCTTGTGGAACACTTGCAAAATAAAACGTATAGAAATAATAAAAAGAAAAAAGAAAAAGAAATGGGCAGCCGTGAACGTCACTTCATGAAGTGTACGGTGGGGGGTCAGTAGTAATCTGACACCGTCAGATTTACTCCACAAAACGACAAATTAAGGCGCCGTGGCTGTCTCGCTAGATTTTTTTCTGCCACTCTTGCCAGCTCAGCAGACTTTCTCCTCCCTTCATTTTTCAGTTTAATAATTTTATAACTCTTTTGTAAATAAAAAATTATTTCCAACTCGGGAATCTGCCCCAACAGAAACTCGTGTTATTGGGGCCTTCCATGAACAGGGTTATATTTGTAAATGTCTATAAGAATAACAAATTCAATTTTATTTTTTTGATTTGGCAAGAATTAGGGTAGCCCAATCGCCGCCGTAAGAGTTTAAACGGGAGACCTCATGCATAAGTGCTGAGACCTTAACCAGCCGAAGCATGCACCAAGCGCGACGTATTCAATTCATTTAGCTATACATAACCATGGGTTGCTTGATTGTTTTTTTTTCCCTTTTGGCTCATCCTGTTCGATCGATCAACACTATGTTATGTTCACATTAGGGCCTTTTTCACTTTCCCCACAAAAGTACTTTCTACTCAAAAATTACTTTTAATATTCTTAAAATTCGTACAACTCTCTCTACTTTTTACGTTTTTCAACGTTAAAAACACTTTTCACCCAAAAAAAACCCTTTTTACCCACAAGTGAAACAAATCCTAGATGTTTTATGATTTTATTTTAAGAAGACTCTTCCAATATTAGTTTTTTCATACATATCGTCAGAAAAAATTTAAACTTTAATCTCTTGAACAACACTTAAAAAGTTTAGAACCACTTTATCATTAGATCAACTGAACATTGATATGAGTTGCTTAATATACTTGCATAATAAACTCAAAAATTTTAAAATATAATTAGATTTTGAGTTATTAAAAATTTATACCATAAAAATGATAACAATTTGAAATATGGTACATGAAATAACTTAAAACTCCACATAATTCCGTAATATAATTTTAATCTCAAGAAAATAGGATGTTGAACTTAAATTTTTCTGGGTCTAACGTTAATATATATGATTTTTTTTATCTCCCATCTGGTTAAATCAGCTAAAGTTGCTCTACTTTCAATTCGAATACTATAGAGATTTTTAATTAAAAACGATCCTCCCATTTCAATTTTTCCATATGCACTGTTAAGGAGATTCGATAAACATTTAAGAAAATCAAGCATATTATTCCACTAGACCAACTAGTGATTGATAGTATAGTAGTAATAAGGTTAATTTTTTTTTTTTGAATAGTAGTTGTGAATACAAAAGAAGAGTGATGGGTTTGTACTTATAAAATATGGTCAGAAACATAAAAGAGAATGGGAGGGACAATATCATGGTCGGATTCAGAAATCTCAGGCAGGGTATGGGGTTCCCCAGCCCATAGGCCATAAATGAAGATCCAATACTCACAATTGAGTTTTCCTCGGATGGGATCATGTGAAACCAACGGTTCTCCCCTTGCCAATTGCCCTTCCTTCACGTGGGCCAAGCTCGCTCACATGGTCACATGTACAACAATAACAAAGTTAAAACGCTATGGTTAGGAATGATAATGGGTCGGGTCGGTTTTTCGGGTCGGATCAAGTTTTGACAGGTCTAAGTGTATCTATTTGTTATTCGTCGGATGGATCTAGTATTTATTAAATGATTAAAAGTTATGATTTGATATCTTATAATATACTTTTATGTATTTGTATATATATTATAAGAAAATTCTTGTTTATATCACAAATAAAATTGAATAAAAAACATATAAATGAGTTTCTAACACAAACAACATTTAGTTGCAAGATAAGAACAATGTTGACATAGTAAGGTTTAACTATACTCCGTATTATATATTTGATTTGCATGCTTAATGTATATTATTTTTCTGGTATATGGGATCGGGATAACAGCTGAAGAATCGTCATTTGTATCATCTATCATCCTACTTTATTCAGGTTCTCTCCCATTTTTTCGGATTAGGGAACTCGAATATCAAGTGCAAGTGAGATTGCCATGGATGCCCCAACACTCTGTGATGAAGATTCAATTAGTTGTTTTTTTTGTCTTGACTTGTGGCTAGCCTGGTTTGAACAGTCAGTTCTTCTGAGCTAAATACTCCATGACTTATTTTTTAGGGAGTTTCTCCTCATATTAGTCCCTTCATACATGTCGCCTGAAGGATTGAGTTCGGATACATGGCCAACACGTATAGTCTAGCATCAATTTATCACTAGACCATCTGAGTATCGGTAGAGTGAATCGCCTATTGAAAGTAATTTAACAACAGCAGACCCCATATCCTAATAAGTGAACTAAGTTTGCATGTGAAAGTGATTTAACCTAGAGTTTGGGGGCCATCTGAGATTGAGAAGAAAAGAAAAGGTTACAATGACATGTTTCCTTTGCTACTTACATTACACTTCATCCTATTGAGTAGTTTCACAGAAAATTTTGAACCATATGAGAATACCACTAGGTTCACATTCAACCAAAGCAAAAAACAAATAAACAAACAAACATTGATTTAAACACAAACAGCATATGAAGCACATAAGCAGACCGGAAGAGCATGACACAGCGCGTTTTCAAGAACAGCACCCACCTACTTGAGAAGACGAGGATTCTCTGCCCGTTGAGGCTCCTGGAGCCCCTCCATATCCAACCTTAATGCCATAAGACTGAAAGGAAGCATACAAAACGAACAAATCTAAGTATGAACATTTCAGGGTATTACATTAGTTCCCAAGATACAAAGTTTGTACAAGGTAGCTAGGAGTAAAGGACTAAACCTCATTTGATACATCAAATACTCCATCCTGGATCTTCTTGTAGATTGCAGAAGCAGTTTTTATAAATGCCTATACCGAATAATAAAAGTCAAAATAACAGGATCAAAATGCAAAGTAATTTTTTTCTGGTTGAAACCAAACTATTATGAAGAGGAAAAATTCAGCATAAGAAATTAATATAATCACTTACATCCTCAACATTTTGAGCAGTTTTTGCAGAGCACTCCATGAAAATCAATCCATGTTCCTTGGCAAACTGTTCTCCTTCCTCTAAACTCACTGCTCTCCTATGAGCAAGATCACACTTGTTGCCTACAAGCATAATCGTCATATTGTCATTCGCATGCTGCCTTGCATCTTCCAACCAACTGGAAAGATGATTGAATGTCTCCCTCCTATACAGAAGGCCATGACTAGTTAGTTTTAGCCATCAATTTCATCAACAGATTCATATTAAGCAAAGATCAGCATGCAGTCTCAAATCACAAAGCTACACATTGAGAAACTAATGACTTCATGTGCATAACATCAGGTGAGTTTTACCTAGTGATGTCATATACCAAAAGTGCACCAGCAGCGCCTCGATAGTAAGACCTTGTAATAGATCTAAACGACTCTTGACCAGCCTAGAAAACAAAATGCAACTCTCAAGATCACAATTTGCAAATCTGGCTAGGTAGGCAAAATGAGTCATGTCACACGATTACAAGAGGTTTTAAGACAAACCGTGTCCCATATTTGCAACTTAATTGGCTTGTTTTCGACAGTGATCATCCTAGCCCCAAACTCCACACCAATGGTTAAGTCATGCACTGGCTGAAACCTCTTATCAGTAAATTGCAATAGAAGACATGACTTCCCAACTCCTGCAAAGCCACAGGTATAATAATCACATCAATTGATTCCCACATAAGCAAATACAATGTCATTGAGTATGTTCAACAAAAAAATTGATTCTCTTTGTTGTTTCAATCAACACAAATTCTGACATCTCTAGAACTGAGAGTCCCACGCATGATCCAAACATTAGAATCCAATTATTCCCCCAATTCATCCATGGAACACAATTAATTTCACAACCGATCATCAATGGTATCAACGCACATGATGATTCGCATACGAAATGCGCTCAATTTTCAAAATGGCAAACAAATAATCAGCATATCATCGATGCGGCAAACTCCAAATAAACCTAGAAATGGGAGCAATTGCCCGATTTCTTCAATATGGAGGAGCCAAATCTTGAGATTTAAACAAAAAAAGATGAAATTACCGGTGTCTCCGATGACGATATACTTGAAAAGGTAAGCGTAAGACATGGCCGGTGCTCAGATCTGCGAAATTTCAAATAACAAAACGCCGATTTTGAGACGATGAAAAGAATTTGGGGATTCAAACGCTTTTGATGTTCCTGATTCGCTTTTTCTTCCTCCTTGAATCGTTTGAAAGGGGGAAGACGCCCTGCGAGCGAGAGAGAGCGCGAATGTGAGAGAGATGATGACTCCTGCTTTTTCCAGATTTGTTTTTTCTGTAATGGTTTTATAAAATAAAAATTGTTGTAATCGTTTGTGAAGTTTAAACCGGTTTTATATCGTTGATACTGTTTGCACGCAACTTTTTTACTAGTTGCAAATTGTGTGGACTCGCACAAACAGTTTGAGTGGAGTCCACAAAAACAGTTTGAGTGGAAAAATACCCCTTCTACCATTTTTTTATAGGGTTTAATCGATTTACTTTTCGATTTTTTAAAATTTTTATTTATGTCATCTATCTTAATATATTATAAAGCAGAATTCAAGTCTGTTGTAAAATTTGCGTCACGTTACATTTTTAAATAAATTAATGTGAAATTATATTTTAATAGATTTTGTAACAACTTATAGCATTCTTGCTATATATACTAAATAGATGACATATTTATATAATTTTTTATGTATATAATTTTCTATCTATGGATTATGTATTAGTTTAGTACAACAGATAACATATTTATGTAATTTTTATAAATAAATCTATGAGATGATATTTTTCATATTAATTTAATATTTTTATCTCTTAAAAAGATTTAGGGTCTTAATATATTTTTTATCTTTTAACAAGGCTTGAGCTCAAAGTATAAAATTTATATCTATATAATGTTATAATTTTAAATAATAAATTTTGTTATGATGATATATTAGTATTTTGAGAAAAAGATACAATTTTATGTTGATGACTAAGATTATTTGTAGATGTTGAAAAAAATTCGAATTTTAATTTAAATTAATAAAATTAGATTTTCTTTATCTTTTCATGCATTTATATTAAAGATTTTTTCTTAACTCAAAGTTTGATAAAAAAAAATTACAAATCTTGATGAATACTTGTTTAAATTGATAAATACTTGTTTAAATTGAGTTTTGATAAAAAAAATACAATTTTATCTTGATGAATACTTGGTATTAGGGTTAATTATTAGAATTTTATAGTTAGGGTATAGAATTTAGGGTTAAGGTTTAAGGTTAAGGTTATAGAGTAAATGTTAAGGTTATGGCTTAGGATTTAATGTTCGGGTTAGGATTTAATTAAGGTTAGAGTTATGATTTAGGGTTATTAGTTAGGGTTAATGTTAGGGTTAGAGTTTAAGGTTGGAATTAGGGTTTATTATTAGGGTTGATGTTTAAAATTTAGAATTAGGATCTTGGATTTGAGGTTTAGGTTTATAGTTAGGGTTAAGGCCAGGTAGAGTATAGGGTAAGTATTAGGGTTTATGATTAGGGTTAATGGTTTAGAATTTAGGGTTATGATTTAAGGGGTTTATAGTTAGGGTTAAGGCCAGGTAGAGTATAGGGAAAGTATTAGGGTTTATGAGTTAGGTTTATGGTTTAGAATTTAGGGTTATGGTTTAAGAGTTAGAGTTAGGGAGTAAAATTTAAGGGTAGGATTTAGGATTATGGGTTAGGGTTTAATTTTTAGGGTTAGAGTTATGATTTAGGGTTATGGGTTAAGGTTAGTGTACGATTAAGGTTAGGATCAGGGTATTATTAGTGTTAGGGTTTAAAATTTAGGATTTGAGGCTTAGGTTTATGGTTAGGGAAAGTATAGATTTTAGGGTAAGTATTAGGGTTTAGGGTTAGTGTTTAAGGTTAGGATAAGTGTTTAGGTTTCAATTGGTATTATGTAGTCGGACAGTTAATTTGATCTTTATCTATTAATAGATAATGGCTAGATACCATATTGTATGTGTAGATTGTTTCATATAATATCACATATTAAAAAATAAAAAACAATTAATATACACTTATCTTAAAAGTTTTAATTAAATAATTAACATTACTAAACAAAAATAGATTTATAAAGATTGAAGGGTTTTTAGGGTATGATTTTAGATGTTATTAAAATAAATAATGTATATTGATATATAACCGAAAAGGCGATCGGCAAAATACTAAAAGAAGGGACGCGAGAAGGGGCATCTCTCTACTCAAACTATTTGAGTGTACTCCACTCCAATTGTTTGTGTGGAGACTCCACTCAAACAGATTGTGTGGTGCAATTAGCCAAAATTAGGTGTGCAAACAGCATCAGCCTTTTATATCTATTACTATTAGTGAGTTAATGAGATAAAACAAAACAAAGTGATCAATCAACCTCTCAGATTCCTAGTGTCGTGGATGATATTGATACGTAATTTATATTGTTATTTATTATCTTTACAAAAAAGAAAAACATATTGATGTTTATAAATTATTGTTGAGAATAATATGTTCGTTGAAATTACACGAGTAGTATAGTAAATTAACTATTGAAAATCGTCTGATTTGGACCATTATATAGAAAAATCTAGTAAAAAAATGGTGTATTTCCATTATAAACTCTAGAAAATTTTGTTGTCTTATGAAAAAGATTATTACTTGCTTCAAATGAAGAAAATCCTCATTGATGAAGAAAAAATATTTAAACTAAACTAATAAAAATGGTAGTGTTGACTGCTGTGAACTCAAAAGTGTTATGTTATGTATGTAATGTAATAGATATATTTTAGTTAAAAATAATACTCCTTTAATTAATTAATTAATTATTATCTTTTAAAATTAGTATTTGAAAATAATTGTTATCCTACTTTTTGTTTAATTATAACATTTTATATATTTTATAATTTTGACTTTTCAATAAATTAAGGTAAATAAAGACCTATAAAAAAAATAAAAATTGAATTATTTTTTATTTTTAACCTAAATTAATTAATTACATAAAAAAGATGATTAAGTCAATTTAAGCTTTTTTAGTTTGTTCTAAAAAATCGACAATAATTAATTAAAAGAAAAAATAGTTATTATTTGATCTCATCAAATCATATTTTTTATATATCGTCGAGTATATAATGTAACTATAAAAATTGTGAATAACAACATAGTAAGAGTACGTGGACACAATCAACCATCATCCCTAAGGAGGTTCTCAAACGCATTGAAGCCTTATGCCGTTCTTTTCTTTTGAGCGGAAAGGTAGATGGAAAGAAAGCCCTAATGGCTTGGTGACAAAATCCTATGAAGAGGGTGGCCTCAACTTCAAAGAACTTCTTGCTTGGAACAAATCGGTGCTCTTTAAGCTAGACCATGATATCCACATGAACAAATCGTCCCTTTGGACAAAATGGGTTGCCCACAAACACACCAAAAGAGTGAATTTTTGGAACTTGAGGCTCAAAAGCTCCAATTCGTGGATTTAGAAGTCACTCCTCAAGCTTAGGAAACCGGTGGTTGAAGCGATTCAAGCGAGGGCTACAAATAATGATCCAACCAGCAATAGCACCATCACCCTACCAAGTGGTAGACTTGACACACGGGCCTTATATGATTTGCTACAAGATAGGGCCCCCACATTCGCTTGGAGCGAGCTTATTTGGACCCGAGTGCGATCTCAAAAATGGTCCTTTAGGTTTTGGCTTGCATACCTTGGGAGGCTACCAACCTCTAGCCGACTCAAGGACCGTCGGTTTATAAGCAATGACACTTGTGTCCTATGTGGGGATGAGGCTGAGACTTGCGAGCATCTTGGGGAAAGTTGTAGCCTTGTTCAAGAGGTCATGGATCGGGTTTAGACTTGGCATGGTATACAAACTCGGAAAGATATTTTACAAGATTGGATCGATTGGTTCTTGGAATCACCTAGGTATGATAGCTACATCTTCAAAGCAAGGTTCTTCATACTTCTTGGCATAGTTTACCATGTTTGGGATGTTAGGAATGATGTGATTTTTCGAGGGGCCATGGCTAACTCCACCGATTGTTCCATGAAAGACCGTTCAAGCTTGCAAATCAAGAATCTCCTTTACATGCAAAACTAATGGGAAGAGATGTGCTAGACTTCGCCGACTCATTTGCATGTGAGTTACACCACCTTTTGCACTTTTGCACTTTCATACCCTTCTTCCTCCCCGCTCTTTCTTGGTTTGTGCAACCCTTATGCTTGCCGACTAAGGTGCTTGATGTTGACCTTTGATGGGTTTGTTGTTGTCTTAAGAAGCGCCTTGTTGGACCTTGTTGATATGGGTCTCTTTGGGGGGGTCTTTACGGAGACACTCTTTTTTGCCCATAGTCCTCTAGGGGGTTTGGGGGCTTTGTCTAGATCCTTGTATAGGACCCCCTTTGTGGAGGTTTTTTTGGCTCTTATGTTCTCGGGGGTTGTAGGATCATGTTGATCCGATCGCACTGTATATTTTACGCCTTAACCCTTAGTTTGGTTAAGGAGCTTTTGTACTGACCTTCTTAAATAATTACCATATCTTGAAAAAAAGAGTACGTGGACACAAAAACATGTCGACGACATTCAGATTGATTTCGTATTTCTATGCCTTTTCAAAACTTTGCGAGTACATGCAAATTTAAAATATCCATAACAAAAATAAGTCTATGTACAAACTAAGTCAATCGGTAATCAACCTCCAACAATTCATTATTATCTCGGTTCGACATGTGGGGTAGGGAGTGCAATGTTGGGGCCGATAAAATTATTAAGCTGAGCCATGCACAACATCTCTACCGACCTCTTTTAGGATAATTTAGAATCTCATCCGCAAAGATGCTCTAAAACAGCCTCCTTAAAGGTCTCCTAATTCTTACCTTATCAAAAAAAAAAATCCAACGGACCAAACCGAAAACACACAAAATTATAATATTCATAGCTTAATAAAATACCAAGTTTTGAACCCAAAATATACAACGCAAATGGGCCAAAAGCGTAATCCACTTGATCTCGATCACATTGGGCCAAAAGCACAATGGGCTCTTCTTAAAAACTTAAATCATGTCCAGAAAAAAAAAATTACGTAGGTTGCGTTACCTGTGTATCATCATGTCGGGATAATTTTAATGCGAATTTTATGTCAGTTTTTGTTTGCCAATTTTTAATTTTCAACTCCAAAAGAAATACGGAGTACTTATTTTATGTGACTACTTTTTGTTTTAGAAATGTTTTATGTGAATATATTTAGCTTACCACAACTTTATCTTAACCCAATCAAGTGTTTTAATTATTGGATTAAATCTTAATTTAAGCTTTCGATTAAAATATTGTTGAAGAAGATGTTGATCAGTAAATAATAAATTAACTTCCAAATGGTCGTTAAATTTGATAATTGATTTAACGACTATATAGTAGCAAATTAGAGGTCATTTGATCGCTAAGTTGGTCCGCGATATTGCTACCACTTGGTCGCTAGAATAGATCGTCGCTAATCGGTTAAGAACCACTTTTAACGACCATAATACCGTTAATATAGCTAATATTTTATGTGGTCGCTAGAGTAGATCGTCGCTAATCGGTTAACAACCACTTTTAACGACCATAATACCGTTAATATAGCTAATATTTTATGGATTCAACGACCACTAAGTGGGTGGTGGTGGTTTTACATACTAGAATTGGTTTGGTGGAGTATCGTGGATTGTGGAATGAGCAAAACTCAACATATCATTCGAGTATGAATCCCTCTTATGAGGATTTTATTTAAAAATTCAAAAAGGGTCAACTAATTAAAAATTAGGAATCAAGTTAAAATTGAAATGGTTGGTAATTTCACCAGTACTTAATGAGTATCTTACTTTATCCAGAAAAATGGGCGAAAATTCGTATAAAGTAGCGTGTGCATGAAGCTTCGTCACTCATCGCCCTACTTAATATCAAAGACGGATCCGTCATTGTTCGGAAGTAGGGGCGGACTTTAAACGAAATAATAGAGTAATATATGGAGCTAGTATGTAAGAATTAACCTCGAACATATCAAGTTAGTTCAAATTAATATTGCCCCAAACTTCACTTGGTTCGTCTTCCTCTTCCATCGCCGACAAACTTGCGAATATCCCTCCATCTCTTCCTCGCCTTCCGGCCTCACCTATGTAGCGCCTAAAAAACCAGAACGATTGTCTAGGCAGTCCTAGACAGGCTAGACGGCTAGACAGGTTGGGATCTTTTAGTGCTTATGCACCTATACGGAGTCTAGACGGGATCTAAGCAGAATTTTTAGAACAATGAACGATGGGTCGAGTAGCTTACGCCTAATCCAACCTAAATAATCATGAATCAGGCCTATGACCATATTTGATCTGATACCATGACACGATCACTAAAGCAATTAATGGAAGGTCTCTACTCGCACATGCGTAATAAGCCCATATTCGCCAATAGTGTTTAATTCAAAAACTAATTGACAAGAAGAGAAGTAGTCTAATAATTTATTGTTAAAGTCGCGGATCACTATAAATATGGGGATCCACCAATTCACACGTGCACATATGCGTATTAGGCCTAATAAATAAGTCCGATGAAGTTTCATCCTAAAATCAATTTAACAATAGAAGAATAACCCAATACTTTATATATTGGACTTTAATTTATTCTTCAAATTTCAAATATAGAAAACCTTTTGTTTTTTCCACACACCCTCTCAAATACAATTGTCTGCTCCTAATATATCAATTACACTTAACGCCATATTTTTAGACTAGCTAGCCCTTTAATAGATTAGAAATCGGGATCTAAAACCGAATCACTCTAATATCATATTAAAACTCGATAGGCCATGTAGAAAATCCACACATCCATCTATATATACATGATAGGCCTAACCCATAACTTATAAAGTAAAAAAATTCACAAAATTTCTGATATAAGATACTCTCTTTCACACTTGGCATCTAAAATTTCAAAATCAATGGGTTTGAAACTTTCAATATATAATCTCCGACGTCCAGCCTGCATGTACTAATCTTTTCTCGTATTTTATACTACGTAAGATTAAATTTAGGGGCTCTAGGGCGAAATAAAATTTAGGGGCCCCTTAATTAACAAATAAATGGACCTTTTTTTAGCCCATCAAATAAATGGGTTTTTCTATACAACTTTTATTTATTTTTTATATTAGATAATAAATTATAGCCTTTTTATAAATAATGAACTTTTTTAACATTAATAGGTCTATTTTTACTAGTAGTAATTTTCTTGTTCGGGGCCTCTATATTTTAGGGGCCATAGCGACCGCCCCTCCTCGCCGTCCCAAATAGCCGGCCCTGCAGACTCTTGGGGATAACATCATTTACACATTTTTTGCAAGAAATTTTATTTCTCAATGACCTAACTCCTGTATTCCATGCAAACAGAAAAAAAAAAGTATAAGGTCAAATGTCAATCAATCTTTTCATGAGAATATTGTGGCAATGTAATATGTAGATATGATTAAATATAGATTTGGAGTGCACATATATAGTATATACTAACCTTGTAAATTCAATCTGATCTGTATTTTACATAAAGTCTTTGTTTTTAATCATCCAAAGTTTTCTAATGATTAAATCAAATGTTATGAATTATTGAGAGCACCAAGTACTACCTGTTTTTACGTAGTAGGCACAATGGCTTTAATTGATTGTGGTCCATTAATCCTCATTTATATTATTATTGTTTCTTTATTTCAAAACCAACTATTAGGCGCAATTTACATTGCTTAACTTAGCTTTTTTTTTCGCCCTAGGACATCCTGACGGATAAGGGTGTGCAAATCTGAATCAATTGCAAGCGGAGTAGAGAAGACACATCAAAAGGAGCCAACGATGTCGTTCGTCACAGAATTACACTCACGATGGACATGAACGATACTCCAATTATAGAACCAAGCCGACAAACAGTGAATGTCCAAACGTAACGACTCAATCTCCCACGGGAAGCGGCAGTCACCAAGAACGGCCTTGACACAGCAAATTATCACCTTCAATCTGAATTTTGGGGATACCACGACTAATAGCCTCGATTTTACGTGACTGGTACACTTCATTTTTATAACGATTTTTCTAAGCTAAATCAATAATTTTGTATTTAAAGTATTTTTAACCTTTTTAAAAAAAATTGTACTTTATAAAATAGGGTTTTAGTTGATGTATCCAATTTCTTATTTATGCTCTTGAACATAGGATAAAAAAAACCGTTTTTATAAAGTTATTTTTTTCCCTTAATCTCATCTATGTCAGTTAACTATATTATATAACGCCTAAATTCGCTGGCCCACAAGAGCACACAAGCTTTATGTCACATTAATTACATACATATATGCCTAGTTAACTAATTGTTACACTTTCTACAAGCAATAGAGAACTAGACGTGATCAAACTTGACATGACAAAGATAATGATGCACATATTTAATTTGTTGCAGCGTATGAACCACGCTAAAAAAGGTGAATGTAACCTTAATTTATATAATTCGATCTTTTTTTTGGGTTTCTATTATTTTGACAAGTAAGACATATCACGTGCACTTTTAGTATTAGAAAATTTGAGTAATAATGTTATTGTAGTGGCTATCAAATTATATATGCATATATGTGTGGCTCCATTATAATTAAAAAGTTCTATATGAGAATAATTCGATAAAATGAGAATAAGGCATTAATTCACTTAATTATTTTAACACATTCTTATATATTGATATATAAAAAATTGCATACCTAGCTTGCGCCATTGTTAAACAAAATTTTAAAAGGAGAGTGTCGCCTCTCCTTCAACAAAAAAAAATATAAAAATTTAAAAAAAGTAATAAAAAAAATTCCATTTTATAGAAAGATCTCTAACATACTGATTAATTTTAATGTAACAACTCTTATATAATGTGCTGCACATTATAAGAATCGATCTTCATCAGAAAAGATTTGTATGATTTATTTTTGAGGATCATTTAAGATTTTTTATTTTATTTTTAGGGTTTAGTGTTCAAATCATGTATTCTTATTGTGTGCAAATTATAGAAAAATCGTTAAGAAGGTTGCATAATATTTTGTTCATTATATATAGATGCCGTTTTAGAAGCTTAATTTTGTTCATCAATATATATCTTTTTTTACATGCTCCGTATTTTAAATATGATCTGTTTACATTTAATAAAATAAGAAGCTAAATTTTGAATATTTATATCTCCGATGTAAGAAGTAAAATATTTATTTAACGGCATTTTGGTACACTATAAATTTCTTGTATGTGTCCAACTTGAAGAGAACAAACATATAAAATGAACAAAAAATAATAATGTTATAATTTTCTAAGTTATGCCACAAGGGTATACTCATGATTAAGAATCTTTAAAATAAAAATATATTGTTAGAATTTATATATTGTTATGAAAAGATTTATGAAAGCAAGATCACTTTAATTTTTGGGAAAACACTTAAACAAACTTTATGAGGACTTTTAGATCATTAGAAGAGAGGGAGGGAGAGTAAGAACTTTAGAGAGTGTATTTCTTACTCTACTTTGGTGCAAGTTTTACAATGGATGATGGCCATATTTATAGGCCAAGAGTGGGGTAAAACTTTGGTAAATCTCCATGATTTATGCATGGAAATAAGGAGGTGAAGAAGGTGAATAATTCACCTTGTACAAATTTTCCTCCATTATACACTTGTTCATACATAATATGTGTAATACATGTGTGTGTAAATAGATAGCTTGTAGTATGATAATTTGGACTTCATAAATTTGGACTTCATAACACTCCCCCTTGAATATTCACCTTCTTTTCATGGAGTAGGATATGGGTAGACGGTGCCTCATTAAAAACCTTGTCAGGAAAAACCCAGTGGGATAAAAACCTGAACGAAGGAAAAAAGAGTGCAACCATTGATCCCATTGTACGCCTTGATGCTGCCTCATTAAAAACCTTGTCAAGCAAAACCCAGTGGGATAAAAAACTTGATCGAAGGGAAAAAGAGTGCAGCGCGTATGATACTCCCCCTGACTTCAACATATGTCTCGAAGTCACATTCCAATTCTGGATACCAGTTCTCCAAATTTCTTGGGGATTAAAGACTTTGTGAACAAGTCAGCCAAATTGTCATTTGATCGAATTTGTTGGATGTCCACTTCACCAGCTTCTTCCAATTCACGAGTGGAGAAGAATTTTGGAGATATGTGCTTTGTTCGGTCTCCTTTGATGTAGCCCTTCTTCATCTGAGCAACGCATGCTGAGTTATCCTCATATAATATTGTTGGATCATCAGTCATTGGTTTCATTCCACTTTCTTTCTGGATGAATTGAATCATTGCTCGAAGGGACACACATTCTCTTCCTGCCTCATATAGTGCAATCAATTCTGCTTGATTTGATGATGTGGCAGTCACAGTCTGCTTCGTTGATCTCCAAGAGATGGCAGTGCCTCCGTATGTGAACACATAGCCATTTTGAGATTTGGCTTTGTGTGGGTCAGACAAGTACCCTGCATCTGCATATCCAATTAAGGTCGCATCCCTTTGGTTACGATAATACAACCCAAGATCATGTGTGCCTCGGAGATAGCGGAATACATGTTTGATCCCGTTCCAATGCCTCCTTGTGGGTGCAGTGCTATACCTGGACAACAAATTTACTGCAAAAGCAATATCTGGTCTTGTATTGTTAGTTAAGTACATTAAAGCACCAGTTGCACTTAAATATGGTACCTCAGGACCAAGAACCTCTTCGTCCTCTTCTCGGGGACGAAATTGATCCTTTTCTACATTGAGGGATCGAACTTCCATTGGAGAGCTCAAAGGGTGTGCTTTGTCCATGTAAAATCTTTTAAGAACTTTCTTAGTGTAATTAGACTGATGGATAAAGATTCCATCCCTTAAGTGCTCAATTTGTAAGCCAAGACAAAGCTTCGTTTGTCCGAGATCTTTCATCTCGAATTCTTTCATCAAATATTTCGCAGTATCTTGAAGCTCATTTGGAGTTCCGACGATGTTTAAATCGTCAACATAAACTGCGATAATAGCGAATCCCTTTTCGGATCGCTTGATGAAAACACATGGACAAACGGTGTCGTTCTTGTATCCCTCTTTCATGAGGTATTCACTGAGGCGATTGTACCACATTCGTCCAGATTGTTTTAGCCCATACAATGACCTCCTCAATTTTATGGAAAACATTTCTCGAGGTCCACAATTATTGGCCTCAGGCAGCTTGAGTCCTTCGGGGACTCTCATGTAGATGTCTGTATCAAGTGATCCATATAAATATGCGGTCACGACATCCATGAGGCGCATTTGTAACCTTTCAAAGACAGTCATGCCAATTAGGAATCTCAATGTAGTTGCATCAACTACCGGAGAGTATGTTTCTTCATAATCAATTCCATGGATCTGAGAAAAACCTTGTGCTACAAGCCTTGCTTTATACCTTACAATTTCGTTTTTCTCATTTCTTTTACGTACAAAGACCCATTTATAGCCGACTGGTTTCACACCATTTGGTGTATGAACTACTGGTCCAAAGACCTCTCGCTTTTCAAGCGATTTTAGTTCTGCCTGAATAGCCTCTTTCCATTTTGGCCAATCATTTCTTCGTCGACATTCATCGACCGATTTTGGCTCAAAATCATCATCTTCAATTACAATATTACTAGCCACTGAGTAGGCAAATACATCATCGACAATTACATCTTTTCGATTCCATTGCGTGCCTGTTGACACATAGTTTATGGAAATCTCAAAGTTGTCGATATCATTATTCTTGTCTAGAATATCATCCTCTGTTGAGGTATTCTCATTTTCAATATCTTTGCCTTTACCATCATTCTCATGATCCATTGTGGCTTCTCCTGCTATACCCTTTTGGCTTCTTGCCTTTCTCGGTTTCAAATCTTTTGAGCCTAATGGTCTACCACGCTTTCGGCGTGTTGTAGACTCGCTTGCGATGGATGCATCTGGCAATCCATTGGGTATTTCAATTCTTGCTGGAGCATTTGCTGCAGGTATATGTGATTTAGTTACCTTCTGTGTATCAGTAAATGCATCTGGTAACTGATTTGCTATATTTTGCAAATGAATGATCCGTTGTACTTCTTGTTCACACATTTTTGTTCTTGGATCAAGATGGGATAATGCGGTTGCATTCCATGTGATTTCTTTCACATGTGGGTCCCCATTTTTCTTTTCTCCCCCTAAGGCTGGGAATGTATTTTCATCAAAATGGCAATCAGCAAATCTTGCTGTAAATAAATCACCAGTTGTTGGTTCAAGATATTTGATTATCGAGGGAGACTCAAAACCAACATAAATTCCCAATCTCCTTTGGGGTCCCATCTTTGTGCGCTGAGGTGGAGCAATAGGGACATAAACCGCACATCCAAATATTTTTAGATGTGAAATATTTGGCTCCTTACCGGACACAAGTTGCATAGGGGAATGTTCATGGTTTGCACTTGGCCTTAATCGAATTAAGGTTGCTGCATGTAATATTGCATGTCCCCATGCCGATGGTGGTAATTTTGATTTCATCAATAATGGTCTGGCAATTAATTGCAATCGCTTTATCAATGATTCAGCAAGACCATTTTGTGTGTGAACATGAGCCACTGGATGCTCTATATCAAGCCCAATTGACATACAATAGTCATTGAATGTTTGAGATGTAAATTCTCCTGCATTATCGAGCCGGATTTTCTTTATTGTATAATCCGGAAATTGGGCCCTCAATCGGATTATTTGGGCAAGGAGTTTAGCAAATGCAACATTTCTTGTTGATAGTAGGCTTACATGTGACCAACGTGTAGATGCATCAATTAGCACCATAAAGTATCGGAATGGTCCACATGGTGGAGCAATTGGCCCACATATATCTCCTTGGATTCTTTCTAAGAATGCAGGATTTTCACTTGCAATCTTGTTTTTAGAAGGCCTGATAATTAGCTTTCCAAGTGAGCAAGCAGTGCAATTAAAATCACTGGACGGAAGAACCTTAATGTTCTTTAATGTATGTCCAAGTGAGCTCTTTATGATTTTGTGCATCATTATTGCCCCTGGATGACCCAATCGATCATGCCATAATGTGAATGTAGTTTGGTCATATGACCTTTTGTTAAACATTGCATTGACCTCAAACGGATAAATGTATGTATGATATAATCCGGAGGTTTGCGTTGGCATCCTTTCGAGAATCTGTTTATGGCCAGATTCATGTTTTATGATGCACAAGTATTCTTTCCCATTTTCATTCATGGTTTCCATATGAAACCCATTTAGACACACATCTTTAAAGCTTAGCAAATTTCTTCGAGATTTACTCGAATATAGTGCGTCATTTATTACTAGCTTTGTTCCCTTTGGGAGTAGAATGACAGCTCTTCCAGAGCCTTCGATGAGTTTTGACACACCGGATATTGTAGTGACATTGCCTTCAAAGTCTCTTAATTGGGTAAAGTATTCTTTACTCCTCAAGATGGTGTGTGTTGTTGCACTGTCCAAAAGACATTGCTCCTTCCCATCGGGTTTCACTTTATGTGAGTCCATGTTTTTCTATAAATATAAAGAAAAAGGAGAATTAAGGCATTAATAAAAGTTTCATATATTATACAAGGATAAACATATTATACAAGTTCTATTATACAAAGCCTATTACACAAATCCTTACGAGATAAAGGTTAAAGCATGGGATATAAAAGACATTGCAAGTATTATAAAATAGCATGGGAGATAGTAGAGATATTTAGGGGCTCGTGCTTTTCATTTAAGCCCCTAAGGCATAGCCATCATCATTCTCAAGGTTGAGAAAGTCATTAACATCCAAACTAGTCACTGGTGACCCATCCACATCGTTATTATCGATGTAGTTGGTCTCGGTAGCCCTTTCTTTATTCTTTTTAGCTTGGTATAGCTTCACTAGGTGTGGAGCTGTGCGGCATACCTTTGACCAGTGACCAGTCACGCCACATCTGTAGCATGCTGATTTGGATTTCTGGGAGGATCCTGATGGACCCGTCTGGACCTGTTGCTTCACACCCCCTTTGTAGCCATGGTTCTCACGGTGATTATCGTGGCTTTTGTTGTAGACTCGGCCACGCCCATGGCCACCACGGCCACCACGGCTCCCATAGTGACCACGACCTCGTCCACGTCCATTGTTACGGCGTGATTGCTTGCCCACGTTCATTGTCGTTCCTATCATGGAACGCTTTGTTCATAGCATTTGCTTCTGGGGCAGCTGTTGAGCCAGTAGGCCTTAGGTTGTGGTTTTTCATTAGGAGCTCATTATTCTTTTCAGCAACCAACAATACTTTCAACAAGTCAGAATATCTTTTGAAATTTCTTAATCTATATTGTTGTTGCAATAATATGTTTGAAGCATGCATAGTGGAGAAAGTTTTCTCCAACATCTCTTCCTGAGTGATCATTTTACCACATAGTCTCAATTGAGAAGTGATCCTGTGGATAGCACTGTTGTACTCAGTGATGGACTTAAAGTCCTGGAACCTTATAGTGTTCCACTCATGTGTTACTTGTGGGAGCAAAACTTCATTTTGATGAGCATAGCGCTCATTCAGGCTCTCCCACAATTCTATAGGATCCTCCACAAATAAGTACTCAGTTTTGAGACTCTCATGAATGTGGTGGCGGAGGAACACAATGGCTTTCGCCTTTTCCTGTGGGGTGGCATTATTGTTTGCCACAATTGTTTCCTCAAGGCCATTTGCCTTGAGGTGAGCCATGGCATCTACCCTCCATTCGAGGTATTTCTGGCCCGATAGGTCAAGGATGTCAAACTCCCTCTTAGCAATGTTTGCCATTAGTTGTTACATATAAAGATATGCAAATTAAAGGTTAACATAATCAATAATATAATACATGAGTCGTGTCTAAGACGATTGAAGGACATGTCATATCAAATAATAAATATATGCATGTAGATGATATATTCGGAATGCATAAAGAAAGATTGCGTGAGTCAGAGAAGTAATCAATATAGATATAGGCATAGACAATAACGTAAGACAAAAGTAAGAGATCATATGAAATGAAAGAAAATTATAAACGGGAATTTTAAAGTTTTAAAGTCCTTAGAGTTCGAGGTCCTTTAAGTCCAAAGTCCGAGGTCCTTTAAGTCCAAAGTCCGAAGTCCTTAAAGTCTGATTCCCTTCATCCCCCTTTTCACTTTTTCACTTCCGACCTTATCTCCTTCCTCCACCTCCATATTCGACCACCTTTACCAAATTTTTCTTTCGACATTCTCCATGGCCGACGACGAGATTATGCGTCGTCTTAGAGCCGGTAATAGGAGATTTTTGATTGAGCTTTTCATTTGCCTTGTTCTTATTGTGATTACCAACATCATGCTCATAATTATTTTGGTTAAAACTTACTTCCAATCCAAGTGGTGAAGTTGAAGATTTTCGAAGGAGAAATCGGTTTAAAGGTAAGCAAATGTAATGTTTTGTTTGTATCTTTTACATATCCAAAAGCATGATTTATTTTTGGTAAGAAATCGTTTCAAATCTAGGAAGAAAAACGAGTTTCTGATGTAGAAGATCCCAAATCGGGCAACTACAGAGCATACTCCTCAAAAACAGTTTTAGGAAATAAACTTGTTGTATGATTAAGATTAGAAAGAGATAGAATTTGTACCTTGGTGATTAGTGAAGCTCAATTGGTAATTAGAGACTCGTGCTGATAACGTGTTATGAAAAGATTTATGAAAGCAAGATCACTTTAACTTTTGGGAAAACACTTAAACAAACTTTATGAGGACTTTTAGATCATTAGAAGAGAGGGAGGGAGAGTAAGAACTTTAGAGAGTGTATTTCTTACTCTACTTTGGTGCAAGTTTTACAATGGATGATGGCCATATTTATAGGCCAAGAGTGGGGTAAAACTTTGGTAAATCTCCATGATTTATGCATGGAAATAAGGAGGTGAAGAAGGTGAATAATTCACCTTGTACAAATTTTCCTCCATTATACACTTGTTCATACATAATATGTGTAATACATGTGTGTGTAAATAGATAGCTTGTAGTATGATAATTTGGACTTCATAAATTTGGACTTCATAACATATATGCATTATTTTAATTTTTTATATATTTATATTTAAAAAAATTAAGATTTTTTAATTTAAAACAACAATCTTTAACCTATGTACAGTATTAAGAAAAACAGATAATGCTATATGCTTGAGAATATGAAGAAAAGAAAAAAAGGGTATCTCTCGTTTATGCTTAGAGATGGAATAAAGTGTGATTCCCCAAATAATTGAAGTTAATATCCATATAATCCGATTGTAGATCGGAAGGTGGATAAGAACATCAAATCATGGGATTTTGATTCCATTTAATTTGCAAGAGGCAAAGAAAAGAAATTGAAGAGGCACTTGAAGCTTAGAATGGGAGGCCCCGCCTAAATGCCTAATATTAAGGTCCCGTGTATAGGGAGAATCGTGTTCTCCTAACCAAACGCACCTTAAACCTCACCATCATATTAATTTCGATGTGTTAAAAAGTGTTGAACTCGAAATGAATTTTGTAACCCTCACCATCATTCGGGACGAGTATTTTCTAGGATTGTAAAGGTCTGTTTGGATTACAACCCATAATACATTATTTTGTATTATAATACAAAATTTTGTATTATAATACATAATGAATGGTAATTCAAACAGGCTTTAAGTTTTTTTTTGTCCGATATGATTTTGAATGGTGATAGATTAACAAGTATAAATTACTACTCCCGTATCCGCAAATAATTCATATACAAGACTAAGGGTATGTTTAGATGATGAGATTTGATGAGAATTTTAAGAAGGGAAACTATAAGAATCACTTTTCTATTGTTTGGCTTAATTTTAAGATGAGAATTGATGAGATTTCATAAGAAAATTTGAAGAAAAATGGTGAAAAAATGAATATCACCAAATGTGTGGAATTTGATGGGAAACTAGAGATATATGATTCAAAATAAGGAAAAAAAAAATAATACTCACAATTTGTCGTTAAAATATAACTCTAGCCAAACAAAGAAAATAAGAAAATTCCTTCAATTCTTACCTTTCATTTCTCTCAATTTCTCATATTTTACAATCTTTTCCTTTCTTATCATTTTTCAATTGCGAAACATGTTGTACATTTCTTATAGAATCTATTAATAAAATTAATTAATTATTAAGGATTGGGAGTTTGAGATTTATCAAATTAATTATCAAAGATTTCTTAGCAAACATACCAATAACATTCCCTCGGGTCAATAAATGATCAAATATATTTAAAATTTCCTTACAAACTATTTAAATTACAACTTACATAAGACGTAAATTGGGGGAAGTGAGTCTCCACAAATCAACAAACCTATTACTACCACCAATAGTGGCTTAGTCTCCACCCACCATGGGTCATGCCCGTGCCTCCTTCGTTGCCAACCACCAGTTTCACCGAGCTCTTGCTCGCTCCTACCTCTTAATTATCATTTACGAATTGGGTACCAATGGTTAAATGATAAACCCTAAAAATTGGGTTAAAAGTAAGATTTTTTTAAAGATTAGGTCAAAGCAACATCGTCTTATTTTCGCCTCTAATCTTCACCTAGTTCGTCCTCCTCCTCCATTGAATCATCGGCAAACTTGCACAAAATCTTCCGGCTTCGCCTCTTCCTCCTCCAGACCTCTTCACCTAGTTCGTCTTCTTTCTCCATTGAATTGCCGACAAACTTACACACAACCCTTCACAAGCTTCGACTCTTCCTCCTTCAAACCTCCTTGCCTTTCACTGCTCGCCTCTACCTTTTTTCCTGCCCTAGTCTTCCCTATGGAGGAGAAATTGCTCTTGGCCTTCGTTACATAAACTCGTTGCTCTTCCGATTGGAGGTGGGGGTGGCTGCCCCCGCCAATTCAGACCCGCCCATGAAATCCACAAAATAAATTTGTGTGAGCGAGTAAAACAAACATAGTTAGCATAATTATTTTCGTTATTAAAGGTATTTCTTAAATTACTGCACATTTATTATTATTTTTATTTATTTTTCTATTATTAAAAATATGGTAGTTGTGCAACTTAATGGAAGATTCTATCCTTCAAATATTATAGAATTAAACTTGGAGAAGGGAGGAATATTCCTAATTTGGGCTCTAAGCAATCTGATTAGCCCTAGGATATGTAGAAAGTCGACCCCCCTGATTTCCTTTTTCTATTATAAATACACGCCCTAGGCGTGTAGAGAGAAACACATGTGCATATCGACATATTCTGAAAACTTGAACAGGCTAATATTCGATTAGCTCAACTGTTCAGGGATTCACTGTTCTCTCGTTGTACCTCGATGCTCGAAACGACAGACCGCTCTTTTGACTTAGGCATCGGAGGTGGATTAGGAGGTTCATGCCCCTGTGTCCAATGTTTTGCAGGTTTTAGGTCAGAAGACATGGTTGGGAGCGGAAGAGGAAGGAGTTCACAATTAGTGCATTAAAGACTGATTTTTTGTGCACTAGCAATTTGATTATCATGTATGGAGTTGAGAACCTTATGTATGTCTTATTCCTTGTGTACATTTTTATTATTTCTCTTAGTCTATTTATTAATACCAAAAAATAAAAGGGTTGAAATCACATACGAACGGACGCTTATGTGCGAAATACATATAAAGTTGAGACTTTTGATGAAGAGAATTTAAAGGCACATATCGTTTCACTTAAAACAGAAAAAATACGAAATTGATGAACTTTTTGCAAATTATTTACGTATTTTTCAAAAATGAATACATGGGATGCACGTTGTGCATCAAAACAGGTTTTTTTGTACATCAAAATTGGTCAGATGTACATCAACATCTTATATAGTGTTTGATTGTTTGTGCATTAAAACTAGTCGCATGTGCATCAAATCAACCGTTTTATGTGCATTAAAATGAGACGTTTGTGCATCAAAATAACTAAAAAGTGCATCTTATTTGTTTTGCTTCAAAACTGGTTGAATTTACATCAATAATATGTGCATAGATATATCTTTGTGAATCAAAACCAATTGTATTTTCTTATTTTCCAAATGTTGGATCGATAACATCTTATTTATGTGTTGCAGTAAAACTAACAGTATATGAATCAAAACTAGCTTGACTACAAGCGAAAACCTTATTCATTGCAAATAATTAAATAAGGTAAAAAAATAATACGCTATTTTTGTGCGTCAAAATCGATACACATTTAACTAGTATGATGCATATAAAACTATTTTTATTCACATTTAAGGTAAAATTGATGCACGTGATGCGGGCCCCTAATATGGATTTTTTCAAAAAATATATACATATTGTTTTTATCCTTTTGAATGAAAGCCTAATCTTAAATTTCGATTATTTTCAGAAAATGAGATTCGTTTTTATTTCGTAATTCGTATAGAAGCGATCATTCACATCTGATCCATCTGACCATCTCCCAAACCAAAAGCATTATTGTTACATGATACAGGCCTTGTTTCATTTTCTCCACAAAAGGCCTTTCGATTCAAAAACTACTTTTAATATTATTGAAATATTCATGCAACTCTTTTCACTTTTTACCTTTTCAAAAAAATGAAAACCACTTTTCACCCCAAAAGTCATTCTTTATAAGTGAAACAAGCCCGATCATTGTGCTTGCACCTAAACAAAAAAAATCACCATGTATTTTAATCTTTTTTCTTACCAAATGCAATTCTTCACATTACCACTTGTCCACCTTATTCCCACATTTGTACCAACTTTTTTTTCCCTCCACTACAACCGCTTTATGATATCTTCTCCCTGCAACTACCTTTAAAGAAAGCTCTTCAATTCCATCGTTTTCGTTGACATCTTGTAAGATCAATGCCTTCAAATTGGTATAATTGAAAGCTCCGATGCCATTCTCGGCATCAACACTTTCCGCAACAACTTTAAGCTGGTATAACTATAGAAACACGTCAAATTATTTTGAAGGTTGGTAACTCCTTAATGTGTATTCTACTATTGTACGTTGCTCCCTTACGTTGAAGCCATTGCGACATGTCAATCGGGTCGGGTCGGATGTTCATTCATTTCGGGTTCGGTTTCATTATTGGTCACGGGTCAATCGGGTCGGGTTGTAGCGGATTTTCGGTCGGGTCGGGTTGACCAGTGGGCCTAAAATATCATTTTTTTATGATTATTAAAATTAATTTTTAATTAAATACTAATATTTTATTTATAATATATTATTTTTATTTATTTTAATAATAAAAGATATAATAATTTTCAAAATAAATTTGAAAATTTTATAAATATACTAAATCGATCAACTCAATGGGTTTTGGGCCGGGTTCTATCGGTTTCGGTTGATTTCGGGTTTCGGGTTCAAATTTTCGAGTATTGACCCTAAAATTATCGGGCGGTTCGGGTCGAATTAGCGAATTCGGTCAATTTTTGACAGCTCTATACTAGTGCAGTGATTGCATCTTTAAATCCTCAAACCTGCTTGAATTTTTAGTTCAATGCTTATTTGTTTGTAGAGTTGAAGCCACATTGCCTTTAGTTCAATGCTTGAATTTTCTCCTTGATCTCTTTATATTGCCTTTTTGCATTTTATTATGTTAATTGTTTGATAATTTATGAGATGTTTTCTGATGTTAATTGCTTGATAAGTATTAAGGACTGGAATAAGATATCACATAAAATTATTACGGATTCGATCTAATCCGATTTTTTTGAGCCAGGCAAGTTTTGAACATCCCTAGCTACTACAAAGTTTTTCAAACTTTGCGATGAGATATTGCATGATATTTACATTTACCTTTCCATGTTACGATGCATGCATATGAATGTATTACATTAAAGTTAAATGGGTATCGGCTAGCATTTTATTCTTTTGATAATATTTGTCATTTGGTGACCACAATATTACAACAACACCTTAGCATCTTAGTGGATCCACAAAATTAAGATTTAGGCATATAGGAGTTAAAATGTATGGATTTATATCACGAATAAGTTGAGAGTATGCTTCAAAAAAACCTTTAAAAATGAAAAAAAAATTAACAAAAGAAAGACTGGAACAGCAAGTCCAAAGCCCAAATTATCAGAGCAACTCATCGCTAAGACATAAGCTCGATATATAGGAAGGTAAATTGTTGTCAAAGTCTGTGGGTCCGATATATAGGTAGGTAAATTGGAGATGTATCGGTACATGTGCACATGTGTATTATGGGCTTACCACATAAGTTTATGGAGTTTAATCTAAAATCAATTGGATTTAAGAAGTGGGACCAAATGGATTTAAGATGTGAGATAGGTTATTCCCAATACGTCCCAAGTGCAACTGGGAAGGGCAGTTGACATACGGTAGGTTAAGTAAAGGTAGATAACGGGCGGGTACCAACTCGCTAAGGCCAACCCAAGTTACATAATGAGCCCAAAACCGAACCGCCCTGATATCATGTCAAAGTCTATAAACCCATTAGGTAAGTAATACAACTTAATACATTATTTATGACGATCCAAAAAGGAGTTATACCTTTACAATTGGTGACCTCAACATTATATACGTACTTTACATTATATTCTTTATATGCATTTAGGGACAATGTGGAATCTTGTTATTGTTCTTCAATTGCCAGGAGCACTTATTGGGACGAAGATTTACATGCATAAGATATAGTACAAGTGCAAGTACACGTTTTTTTTTTTGTGTGTGTGTTGAGTATGAGGTAGCCCCATATATGACAACAATTTGATACAGTAATTCGGAAGACGTTTTTATACGACATAGGATTCTATTCTTTGCATGTAAAATAACAGTACTTTTACCACTCGACCTGCAAGTTAAAATACCCCACTCGACTCATCTATCATTCGTGAAATGTTCTATTTATCACTCAAATAACTCGTCACCCGCTGGTTATGTGGGTGACCAATTTACCTGTATAATCGTGTAAACCGTTGTATTTGAAGTTTATAAATAAATTGTCATACATAAACTAAAATAAATATCCATAATCCATACATAAACAAAAACAAAGTCATAAGCAATAAGTATGAAAATGGAGTCAAAGATGGGTTACAAATGGGCTTATTTATCAAAGGTCCGAAATGATCGAGTTATATGAGTGACTTTAATGGCCCATATATATTAGAAATTATGGGCCAAAACGGGTTATATGTGTGGTTTGGGTGAAACGGGTGATGGGTTGGTTGATGGGTGGGGTTATTGGGTGATAAAATCTCACCCTTACCCGACCCATAACCCGTTTCGTCCGTCACCCGAACAGCCCGTTACCCGCTTTGATTGGGTTTTCACCCGTTTATTTCGGGTTTGGTTAAACGGGTAAGTCGGTCACCCATGATAATTGACAACCCTACACCTTTGTATAAGGTAGGGATAAAAATGTGACGGGTGATTGGTTGGTAGACCATTTTCATCACCCGACTCGTGAAGTCAATTGCCAACCCAATTCATCCAACTGTCATATATCCGTCGAGTTTTTTTTTGAGAATTAAGTAATTAACCGAAACTTATAATATATATAAAAAATATTTTTCTAGCATACAAATTTCAAAAATAAAAGCTATTATGTGAAAACATATATACATAGAATTGTTGATATTATAGAATTATTCACAAATATAACAAATCATCAAATACCCATTTTTTTACATAAATAATACACGATAAAATGAATAGAGACGGATGACGTGTCGGGTGGTGGATCGAATGTACCTTCACCCACCTCATTCACCAAACATTCCATTCACTCATCAATTCTAGACCTGTCAATCCGGTCAATTGAGTCGGGTCATTTCGAATTCGGGTTGTATATATTGGATTCGGATCGTAACGGACCATAGGTCAAACTGGGTCGGATCGTTGTGGGTTTCGGGGTTGGGTCGACCCGTCTAGATCAAGAGAATCAATTTTTTTTTTGCAATTATTTAAATATTATTTGTATTAAAATAATAATATTTAATAATAATATATTATTTTTATATATTTTAATAAAAAATCAGTTCAAACTTCGCGGATTTTTAGGTTTTAACCCAATCGAGTTCGGGTCAACCGGTTCAAGTTTAAACTCGATTTCGAGTTTAAATTTCCCGGTTGAAACCCGAAAATTTCCGGACAGATCAGGTCGATCACTTTCGACGGGCCTATCCATAAGCCATCAACCCCGACTTGTATTGAAGTTTCATCCGCTTATTAGAATCGGGTGCTCGAATGGATCGGGTATTCATGGATAATTATCATCCCTAATCTAGGGCGGAGATTAAAAAATACAGAATAAAGGGGTCAAAAAAGAGAATAAATAAAAGGTTAGAGGTCAAAGACGGGGAAAGCAGTAGTCGTGGTCGTAGCTTGGTCCAACCTGACACGTCCTCGTGCTATCTCGATTTGCGTTCCCCTATTATTCAGGTTTGACTCAGACACCCACTGACACTAAAATCCACTCACTCTAATTTTCCAATATTTTTATTTTTGCCCTCTTCTTTCGTCATTCGTTCATATACTCGCTCTTTAAAAAAACAGCAAAAAATCTGTCCAATTTGGTCCGATCCAACCTTGAATAAAGTACTTACAAGAATCATTTTATATCGTTTGTTATTTATTTCGATTTTTCTAACATATATTTTGAGGACATAGATTAAAAATTATATTTTAAAATTTTGATACATTCTTAAAAAAAATTAATAAAATATTATGAATTTTATTTTAAGGAGTTTAATTTATTTTTAGGGCAGATTTTAAAAAATCGTTTATTATTTAATTGGAAGTAACTTTTATCATAAAGTATTTGGTTTAGTAATACTTTGTTAAAGGAATTATTTTTGAGGGTGGAATCTTTTTTTTTTATATCTATTGCATAAGTGTATATGATTTTTTTTATTGTATTAAGATTTGTTACTTTTTTTTGGGAAATTCCTTTTGGTACCCTTAAGTTTTTGTCTTTTCTTTTTGGTGCCTAAGAAAAAACTTATTCCTCTTGGTACCCCTGAGGTTTTGCCTTTTCCCGTTGATACCCCTCTCCGGTTCAAATTAGCCAATTTCAAGCTTACCTTTAATCACACTTAAATTAGTAGGATTTGACTATTAAAACATCAAAATTCATAACCAAACTACATCAATTTGAATTTTTAAACAATTTTGTAAACAACCCAAATTGTTTAAAAATTCAAATTAATGTAGTTTGGTTATGAATTTAAGTGTTTTAAGAGTTGAATCCTACTAATTTAAGGGTGATGAACATAATGGTAAGCTTGAAATTAGCTAATTTGAACCGGAGAGGGGCATCAATGGGAAAAGCCAACACCTTAGGGATACCAAGAGGAATAAGTTTTTTTCTTGGACACCAAAAAAAAAGGCAAAAACTTAGGGACACCAAAAGAAATTTCCCTTTTTTTTTTGGTAGAAGTTAGATTTGTTACTTTTTATCATATGGTGACCCATGTTACTATCCATTAAATTTATTGACAAAAATTAATTAATGTATTTTTTTTCTTTTTAATTTATAGATTGAAAGTCAATCAGTCATCAATTAGATGCAGGCAGTAAGTCATTGCAGATTATACATGCATTCTGCAGCCAGAAAAATAATTTAGGGTTGCACAATTTATTGTATATTTATTGAAATAATTTAGGAGTACAATTTAGGGTTGTTTTCCAAAAAAAGAATATAATCTTTCAATAGTTTTTACATTTTTTTAATTTTTTTCTTTTCTTTCATTGTTCAAAAAAAAAACTTGTCATCTTTGAAGTTTTGATTTTTCCTATTAATGCTCTTTTTCAGTTCAAATTAGTTAGAATTTAAATTCATCATTGTGTTTTTCACCCATAAATTAGTAAGGTTTTATTATTAAAATATCTAAATTCATAACTAAACTACGTCAATTTAAATTTTAAAATAATTCTTTATTTTAAGAGATTATTTAGAAGATTGTTTGCAAATTTAAATTGAAAAATTCAGTTATAAATTTATGTATTTTAATAGTTAAATCCTATTAATTTAAGGGTCAGAAATATAATAATAAATTTAAATTTAAATAATTTGAGTCGGGAAAAGATGTCAACATAACAAGCTAAAACCTCATAAATACTAAGAAAATAACTTTTTTTATAAAATATTAAAAAAAAGAAAAAAACTGATAGGTAACAAATGAAATTCCCTTATTTATTTTACCTTTGTAATTTTGAAAAACACACTCATCTTTTAGCTCTCTCAATCTTAAGAAAACGTACTCATGCGTCCACTTCCCTTTATGCTACCCCGCCGAAGAGCCAACTAATTAGCTATTATGATCTACTTTAGCACTCTTATTTTATTGTATAAGATATTATAATTTATGTTTAAATTAAATAATAAAATTTATCTATTAGTTTAATTTGATATGTATATAACAACCCTACTTCTAAATATAAAAGGCTCGCCAGGTCAAAATGTGAAGAAATTTATTTCCTGCTATAGTGTTGTGACACTTATAAATTAAAGTTAGATTTATACATGATTAAGGATTATTTATGTTTTAGTCAGAAGATAGAGACATAACACAAGCTTGCAATCAAGCCAAATTAGGCCTAATTTAACTGCCCAAGACATACAAACGGGTTGTAGTTAATTACTAGCTAATGATAAATTTAGTTGTACAAATGACACTAAATTTGAAGTCGTGTGTGTATTCTAATCATGAACTTGACCATCTTACTTGTTTGCATGTGATGTACGTGAGTGAAGCCATATGTTTGTACTAAAAATGTAATTATTAGTCTAGGCCATGTACACACCCAAGTGTTGAAAAAAAAAGTTAGTGTCATCCATTGTAATTCACTAAGTTCATGACAAAATTAGGACTCTAATCAAATCAAGCTCAGCTCGGCAGCTGAGCTGAGTTGTGAATTGCTCAAGTTCGGTTTGGTTTGATTTCAAAAAAAAATTTGAACTTTGTTCATATAAATATTTACTGAATTCGAGTTTAGCTCATAAACCTCTCATTTAGTTTCTTTGTAAGATAAGTTTGTGAACAACTCATTTACTTATATATTTTATACAAGAAAATTAAACTTAATATTAAACTACGTATTTTGAACGAGATCACTAAAACTAAATACAGTGAAACTTATTCATGAACGTATAAACTAGTTTGTTATAAACCTATAATCGAACTTTCTCATGAACAAATAAACAAAGTTTACTTGTACTCCTCATTTCATGTATTTTCCGAACTTTAAAATTGAGCTTATGCTCAACTCATTTATAAATCGAACCTGTTAGAATATGTTCATCCCACATCTGAAAGTTGGAAGTAAATTGGACTAATATATAGCTTAGCGGATTACTCATCCTATTGCTAATTGGTTTTAGGATGGAACCATGCTGGACTAATATGATATCAGAGCTATTTGCCTAACGGCCTCTCTCGATCCTGGGCCCGCCCCGTTATATTGTCAAGTGTCAACTGGGCCATTTGCGGGGTGTGTTAGAATATGTCCATCTCACATCTGAAAATCAGCGAATTACTCCTCTCATCTCCTCCTATTATCAATTTATTTTAGAATAAAACTCATTGAACTAATATAACATAACATGTGAGAAAACTTGTGGAATCAAAACACCGAATTGCTCTCTGTTCATTTACAGAGCCCACGTACTATCTAGAATCAATAAACAAAATTGTTACACTATTTGAGTAAATTTTCATAAAACATTAATATAAGTATCTACCAGTATATGCAATGCATGCATGCATGCAATTCTTGTTGGTTCCATGTGGCCAACCTGCATACCTACTACGTACTAGACCTGGCCTTTGATTCCATATTTCATGTGTCAGTCACGCCCAAAACTGAGATCATCAGATCACCCACAATTTGGAATTCAATCCTACACGCATCTCAACTTTTTTCACCCAAAATTTCACTCCTCCACATAAATTAACTCGACGTGGGTTTCACCCCGAAACTTACTAGGCTAAGACAAACTAGTAACACGTGCGACCTAAAAAGTTCAGTTGAACAATCAATGACAGTGTCCGTATGTGCATATATGCAAAGCTTAACATATATACTAAGTACCTCTTGTCTATGGTTCTTAACACTAAGTCGTTTAAATATTTATCCAGAAGTTTAGAGTTCGAGACTCTCTAAGTCTCTAACGGTGTGTATGTAGCAGAGAGGCTTGAGAGGACCAACACCCCTAATGGGGTCCCTACCCAGCTCCGATCCGAACATAGGCACAAAGTGTCGAACTGGGCAAGGCCCAACCCATAAAAAAAATCTTAACGTATATGTTGTTATGTATTGTTAAACTATGTTTAAATTTAAGAGACGTAGAAAGTGGCATGACATCTTATCCATAAGGTTACTTTGCATAATGAGAAATCTCGATTTTTAGCTTCTAAGTCGTTGAACCGGGTTCAAGACGTACGGGTTGTAGCTTCCCCGGAGTGAAACCCAATTTTTGAGGTAGCCACTCGATTTTGGGCTTGATCTAGCTGCTTGGGGTTCTTATTGAATTGGGACTATTTTCAAAGGCTTAAGTCCGATCCTTATGATCCAATTAACTTTGAAGGTTGATGAGAAGCTCGCGTTTTAATCCAAACGCTATGTTTTGAGGCTCCTCGCTTACCCTAGCGTTAAATGCCTAAGGAGGAGATAGAGGAGCTCATTCTTGCTCGCAACTCTTCCAGAGAGAGAGAGAGAGAGAGAGAGAGAGAGAGGAGGAGGAGAGAGCCCTTGCGGTGGAGATCTTGTTGGAGAAGACAACGACGATGAGCCTATCTCATAGAGATCCGTGGTCGGTGACTTCAAACTAAGCTCTATCTCGAGCTTAGTTAGCCTAATAGGGGGATGAAACCCTATTTTAGATCCCTTTCTTAGATTCGTTTGTTATACGTTTCTGTTCTTCTTATTCGTGATGTTTTCTCTACTTTGTTGTTGTATTTACCACCTTGTTGGAATTGTGTAGCTGTTCTTGTAACCTTTTGAAAACTTAATAGAATTTGAGTGAGTCTTTCTGAACTGGGACCCTCGGACATAGGGTTCTTTGAATCTGAACCGAGTCACCATGTTATTGTGTTCCTCTTGTTGCCGTTTAAGTTCTTTTTGTGTCTTTCATTTGAGATCTTTGGTTCTTCGTTAGACTTGAAATTAAGGTTACAAGTTTATCAAAGTGGTACCAGAGATTGGCAGTGGAGATCTTGCTGGAGAAGACAACAACGAGCCTTTCTCGTGGAGATCTGTGGTCACTGACTTCAAACTAAGCTCTATCTCGAACTTAGTTAGCCTGATTGGGGGGAGAACTTCTATGTGAGATCCCTTTCTTAGATTCTTTTCTTCTACATTTTTGTTCTTCTTGTTCATGATGTTTTCTCTACTTTGTTGTTGTATTTACCACCTTGTTGGAATTGTGTAGCCGTTCTTGTAACCTTTCGAAAACTTAGCGGAATTTGGGTCGGTCTCTCCGAACTGAGACCCAATGACGTATGTTTCTTTGAATCCGAACCGGGTTACCACGTTATTATGTTCCTCTTGTTTCCGTTTAAGTTCTTTTCGTGTCTTTCATTTGAGATCTTTGGTTCTTCGTTAGACTTGAGATTAGGATTACGATTTTGTCATATGTTCAATGAGATTTCGTTCTAAAAACAAATATTTATATACTAGACTTTGTTATCTTCTTAATTTTCAATATAGGACTTCATTTCAACAATTTGATAATGATAGTAGAAGTAACTCAGTAAAATATATCAGGTTTACCAATGAAATGTGCATGAAAAATAATTATAGAAACAACATATAAAAACAGGTTCGGTAAAATCCCTATTTGTTAAAGTCCGGTGGGCCAATATAACGTGGGGGTCTACACGTCCATTCGTGCACATAAGCGCGTTATAGGCCTAGCATATAAGCACATGGGGTTCCATCCTAAAATCAATTGACAATAGGAGGAGTAACCCAAATGCTTATATAGTAGGCATTTATCTTTCAATTTTTTTAGATGTGGGAATCTCTATTTACTTCTAGACTATCCAATGGCTTAAGCTCTTCACTTAGAAAGTGGGTCTTCCCACCTAGAAAGTGGGTCTGAAATTGGGTCTTCCCTATCCAATGAAATTTGCATGACAAGATATTGAGATAAGTGGGTCTTCCCACCTCGAAAAATCATGAAAAAATATAAAAGTATATAAGGAAAGGTAAAATCTCTATTCAACGTCTTAAGCTTTTTGTGTTAGAAAGTAGATCCCGACCTCATATATGAAAATAGTCTTAAACCCACCGCGTTAAATTTAATACTACATTTTTAATTTGTCAAAAACCGCTGCAATATAAGAAATGGTGGTAGTTGCTTAATTTTTTGCAGCAATTATGTCATAGGTGATAGGTCCCAAAACTGCCACATTAGGTCTAAAAATCGTTATAATGGACCTATGACAATGCAAAATATGTGACAGTTTTCAACTGCCATAATAGCTCATTTGCAACGGTTTTATTATATCGGATTTTTTAACCTATGCCCTTAGGGCATAGGACAAACTTCTTGTTTTGGAAAGATTTATTACTTTTATTTATTTAGTAAATTAAATCTTTTTTGCTAAGAATTTAGACTTTTTTTTAGGATTTTAGTTTCCAAAATCGGTATATTTATTTTATGCCCTTATGACATAGGTTAGAAAGACCGTTATTATATTTAGATGCGGTTTTTAACATCTAGCTTACATCGATAATGTAGTGGTGAGCTTTAAGAGAAAGACTTTGATATCTTGAATGCTCTTTTCTTTTTCTTCTTCTTCTTATACTTATTTTTAGTGGTGATAAGTGTAGGGAACCTCAACCGAATCATTCTATAAGAGATGATTCTATAAGAGTCGAGTTTCACGAGCAATCATAACATGACTTATATAACTGCTTACTCACTTGATATTGTATCATAGAACAACCTTGATTTTGTAGGTTTACCTGACTTATATAACATGCGGGAATAATGCAAAATAACATTATTACAAAATGCTCGATACATATTAATGATACTAGTTCCCGTCGTACCCTGCACGACTAAATATACTAAAAATGAAAATAATGTAAATTCTTATAATTTTTTAATCAAATTCAATTCTTTGAAATCTTTTAAATAAAAAGTTGAAAAGATAAAAAAAAAAAAGAGTAAAGATTGAATTTTTAAAGATAAAAAATCTTCTATATTTACATGAATAAGTCAAAAAGTAAAATAATGAAAAGATAATGTAATTGTTTTTATCAAAATTCAATTTGGACAAGTAATTACCTAGATATTGAAAATTTTATTTTTTTAATCAATTTTTCATTTAAGATAAACTTGTTACATATATAGATGAAAAGATAAAGATAAATTAATTTTCTTTATTTTTAATTAAATTCGAATTAAATTTTTTATTTCACATAAATAGATATAAAGGAATGTAATTGAAAAAGATAAATCAATTTAGATAAAAACTAATTTGTTAAATATAAGGTGGGGCCAAATCGTAGATTTTAATGTGGGAATAACATGTATGAAAAATCCTAGGTGGCACATGATAAGATCTTATGTGGCATATAGTTTATAATTTTGTAAAAAAAAACATGTATGAAAAATCATAGGTCTCCCACTCTCACTCCCACATGATAAGATTTTAGTAGAACCTTTAAGTTAAATAAATTATCATATAAAATATAAACTACATGTTATTACAGGATAAAAATATACTTAATAAAAAATGATGAAAAAATATAAATCAATATTGAATTTTTTAATAGTACGAAAATCATTTATATTTATATAATAATTCAAAAAGGAAATTAAGGAAAATATAATAATTTTTTTATCAAAATTCAATTTAGGCAAGTAATTATTTCGATATTGAAAGTTCTATTTTTTTATAAAATTTTTATTTAAGATAAATCTAATACACAAATAGATAAAAGATAAAGATAAAATAATTTCTTTAATTTTAAATAAAATTCGAATTTTTTTTCAAACAAATAGATAGAAATTTAATTGAAAAAATAAATTATTATATCTATCTTAATATATAATATCTAATGTTCTATATTTTATTTTAATTTTAGATAAAATATTTTAGGTATATCCTAATTCCTAATATATAGTAGATAACATCTTTATTTTAGATAGAATATTTTCTATATTAATTTATCCTATTTCTATATTATCCTAAAATAATATCAACATATATAAATTTCCAAAATAAAAAATCCTATGTGGCAAAATCATAAGTGACTTAACGTGGGAACAACACGTAGGAAAATCTTAGGTGGTGTAATGCGGTAGCTTTATTCCTTGCCTCTTTTATATATATACATAGATTATATACAGGGGCCGACTTACTCATTACACTACCACACGCTGAACAATTGTAGTATTTACAATTGAAATTGTTTAAAATGCATAAATCAATCTATAGTTTTATCTTCTTATTTTCTTTTTATATAAAAAAGGGTAAAATACAGAAAATTACCCCTTATTTTAGGTTATTTACAAAACACCACTCTTTATTTTACTATTTACAAAAAACCATCTCATATCTTAGAGTGTTTGCAAAACCTACCCCTTATTTCACTTTTTTTTCACAAAAAAGCACCCATTTTTCTATTCCGTTTTCATTGAGCCATCCCCATCCCCTTTTTCATCGATTGTACCATCAAATTAGAATTAAAATACATAATTGTTCCTAGGTTAAAGTATCAAATTGATAAACTTTGATAATTACCCCTACTCGACCGACAACTATTGTTGCTCGAGAGAGAGAGAGAGAGAGGTTCGTATCAAGAATGATCATGATCTGCGATCTTGTTGGTTTTCTATAAAAGATGAAATAAGGGATGATTTTTTGCAAATGCTTCAAGATAAGGAGTAGTTTTCGATAAATAGTGAAATAAAGGATGTTTTTTGCAAATACCCAAGATAAGGGGTGGTGATTTTCGTATTTAAACTTCAAACCAACGGCCTCCCTAAAGGTAATTACCGTTGTGCTCACACCAACGGCCTTTCCAAATTTGTTTGTTGTTCCTATGTCATTAAGTTTAAACGGACTAGATATTTTAAATCTAGATTATTAAAATCCTTGAAATTAAACTATTGAAAAAACTCAAAAATAATTTGAACAAAACCATGCCATGTTTCTTATGATATTCCATTTCCTACTTTAGCCAATTAACCTAACTTCTTTAAGCTTTACTGCAAAACAAAGGAAGAACACATACACAAAAGAAAAAAAGAAAAAAAAACTACTAGCATTACAATGTAAAAGAATATCTAAAACCCCATTCTCCACTCTCCACACCCACCACTTTCCCTTTCTCCACTCTCTCTCTATATATAACAATTCAAGGTATCCATCTTTCAAGCAATCAAGCCCCATATTTGCATTGAGAGGGGCTTCTAGTTCTCTCTTCCCCACCATTTTTCTGCTCCAAAAGCAATCTGAAAATCCTAAAGTCAAGTAAAAATCCCACCTTTGCTTTCTTCCCATGGCCACTCTTGGTACTTTCTGGCTTCCCATTTCAGTGGCCATGGTTGTTCTTGTTCTGGGTCTCTTCTTGAACCACTATTTACCTCTGTTCTCAAAGCATGGACTTGGCCTCCCTAAAGGTAGCTTTGGGTGGCCCCTTTTGGGTGAAACACTTAGTTTTTTGAAGCCCCATGCTTCTCACTCTATTGGGATTTTCCTTGAAGATCATTGCTCTAGGTATGTCAAAACACATCACTTTTCAAAAAATGGTCATATGGGTATTGGAATTTGAGCTTTTTGCAAAGATGGGTAGGAAAAAGATTCTAGCTTTTATCAATAAAAATTGTGTTTTTGTATGGAAGGGTAAAAATGGTGATATGGGTATGAAAGATTAAACCTTTTACAAAGATGGGTAGGAAAAAGATTGTAGCTTTTATTTAAAAAAGATGTGTTTTTGTATGGAAGGGTAAAAATGGTGATATGGGTATGAAAGATTAAGTTGTTTACAAAGATGGGTAGGAAAAAAGATGGAGTCTTTTTAATGGTGGGCAATTGTGTTATTTTCAGGTATGGGAAAGTGTTCAAATCCCATTTGTTCTTCTCTCCAACAGTGGTGTCATGTGATACAGAGCTGAACTACTTCATCCTACAGAATGAAGACAAGCTTTTCCAGTGTAGTTATCCAAAGCCCATCCATGGAATCCTTGGTGAAATCTCCATGCTTGTTGCTGTGGGTGACACCCACAAGAGGCTTAGAAATGTGGCTCTTTCACTTGTGAACACCATCAAATCCAAGCATGAGTTCCTCTATGATATTGAGAAAACTGCTGTTCAGATTCTTGGTTCTTGGGAGGGTAAAGATCAAGTCTTGTTCTGCCAAGAGGCTAGAAAGGTATGTATGTATGTACAAGTTACAATGAAAAGTCCTGTTCATCATTTTTGTCTTGTTTTGTGTGAGATTTTTATCAATTAAACAAAGATAAACATTACTGGTGTCATGGAGCTACAGTGTATGCTTTTTCTTCTGTATGCAATCTCTACTGAAAAGGACTATACTTAGTAGCATGATCAAGAATTTTTATTTTCTTACCTATTTTGTCTTGTTTTGGGTGCCATCTACAGTTCACATTCAATGTGATAGTGAAACAAGTGCTTGGATTAACACCAGATGAGCCACAAACAGTTATGATCCTTGAAGATTTCCTGACTTTCATGAGAGGATTGATCTCTTTGCCACTGTATATCCCTGGAACTCCTTATGCTAGAGCTGTTCAGGTGATCATAGATCTTGTTGCATCTTTTCTGTAGTTTACTTTCCTTTTCAATTTCTCAATATGTATATAGTATCTTTTTATGCTACCTAAAGTTGCTTTTATTTAAGTTATTTTGTTTAGTGGGTGATCTTTCGGGCGCTTGGACAGGGTACCTCCATCTTGACCCTCAGATTTCGCTGTAGCGAAATCCCACTGGGTCAATGTTATTGTTGTTGTTGGTTTAGTGGATGATTTCTATAAAGAAGAAGAAATAAGAGAGGCTATTATTCTTTCAACATACTCAAGAGTTGTCACATAAGTACTATAATAACATTAAGATTGTATACACTTACAATAGTACAAAGAAAGTGAGCATGCTTTTATGATGATGATTTGTTTTGCATACATAGCACTAGCTTGTATATCTTTATATGATGATATGAAGGGTAAAAAGAGAGAAGGCATGCATGTGATGTGACCAACTTTATGGTGAAGGCCCCTCTTCACCCCTCCTTTAAATTTAAGTTATAATTATTTGAAGAAGGGGCTTTCTTTACAGGCTAGAAGAAGAATATCCTCTACTGTCAAGTCAATAATAGAGGAAAGAAGAGCAAGGATTAATGGAGGTGATGATGATGATAAGAGTTGTAATAATAAAAGGAATGATTTCCTTGACACTTTGCTTTGTGTGGATACCCTATCTGAAGATGAAAAAGTCAGCTTTGTGTTGGATTCTTTACTGGGTGGCTATGAGACCACTTCTCTCTTGATGGCCATGGTTGTGCATTTTCTGGGCCAGAGTCCTCTTGCTCTTCAACAATTGAAGGTAAAATTACTTCTTCTTTTTTTATTTTACAAGCAAAAAAAAAAAAAGAGCCACCAATTGATTGATCTTGCATGTTTAAAACCAATAACTCTCTTTGAACTTGCATTTCTTGTTTTGGTATTTTTCATGTCAGTTTGTCCGGTTATTGAGTTCTTTAGTCTCTTTATTTACTTGACTTGTCTAGTATATCGCTTATTCTTTCCTTATCAAAAATAAAATAAAATCTTTTAGACGCCACACATTTTATTGACGGGTTTTTAATGATTTCAACACAATTTTAGTGTATGTTTTTGTATCAATATTTTATTTTTAGAATTGGACCCATCCATGGTACCTCATTTTACAAGCATGTCTTTAGTTGATTTTACTTAATTTTCAAATTTTACTAATTCTATGCCAACCCAGATTAATTAGAACTAGGTGCCACTTAGATATTTTAATCCACATAGTTGAAGATAGTTCGGATTTGGATGCATCTTCACCTTAATTTGTCATGGGTTTTTGAAGGATTTATAGGTGAATTTGAACCTATTCTTGACAATTAGGGGCATAAAGAACATGATTAATTGTTTAGACCACAAGTTTATGAATTATGATATTCAAGTCACTTGAGAATATATATAAATTCAATTTTACGTCATGTCCTTTGTGTTTTATGTTCCTTTTTATGAATGCATGGTTGGTTGGACAATAAAGGTTAAAAGTTAAAAGTGAATAATGGATTGTTTATAAAGAACCCTTTTGATGTCTGAAGCCACATTATTAAGCAAAGGTCAAACAAACTTTAGCCTATCTTAAGCTCATTTATCTTTAATTTTTGAAATTTAGAAAGGTAATGATCACCTCTTTCTTTGTGCTTTATTCCAACCCATCTCTCTCGACACTTAATAAATAAAAGAAGTTGCAAAAAGGGGACAGAGTGCAATATATAATTAATAAAGAAAACCTTATGAAAGAAATTTAATTAAGCTTGATCTTCATGGGTTTTAATTAATATTCCCACCAATTAAAATGCAGGAAGAGCATCAGAAGATCAGAGACATGAAGCAAGCAGATGATTTTCTGACATGGGATGACTTCAGAAAGATGGATTTCACTCAAAATGTAAGCTAAATAAGTTCCAAGTGCTTGAAGTTGAAGCCTTTTTTTTTATAAAGCTTTCTTGTTAATTCTTTTTAGTACATTAAAAAGGCTTTCTTTTTAGGAAATGTTTTCCCTCTTTTTTTAAATGAGCATATATGTTTGGAAGCTTCTTTGCAAAAATGCATGCAATGATGACATGGTGTGTGCGTGTGTGTTTGTGCATTGTGGCTTTTGTTGTTTTAGGTCATAAGTGAAGCTCTTAGGTTTGGGAATGTTGTGAAATTTGTCCACAGAAAGGCTCTAAAAGATGTCAAATTTAAAGGTAAAGTTCCTTCCACTCATGATCTCCAATAGTATATATTCCTTATCAAATGGTTTCTCTTTATCTTCTTGTGTTTTTTGGAGTTACAATATTCAAATATACCTACTCTTACATAGATTTATTTGATATAAAATAAAACTAGATGATTAATTATCTAACTCAAGATCCAAACTAATTACTAGGGGCTCGTTTGGTTATATATAGTAGTACTAAATATACGAGATTTCGGGCATCAGTATAGATATCAAGTTATGCGTACAAATGATATCATAGTATTAGGTATGGGTATATCCTTTTTTTCGGAGATATTATGATGACACTCTACAATATCAAGGTGATATCGATATTCCATATACCAAATAGCAAATATCAATTTAATATTGATATTTAGAATATACAAAACATTATACATGAGTCATATCTATAATCATATATTGTTATGAATACCAAACAAGCCCTAAGATATAATTAGAAACCAAAATCACCTGAAGTTCTAGACTCACCTACCTTAGCACATAGAATTAATAGAAGCATTAGATTCTATTATCATTAAAAGAGTTCTCTTTTCCTAATTAACTCTTTCCACTTGTTTTTTTTCCTAAATTTAAAAAAAAATCAGATTATTTAATACCAAGTGGTTGGAAAGTCCTACCAGTATTCAGTGCAATACATTTGGACCCATCTCTTCATCCAAATTCCCTCGAGTTCCACCCTTGGAGATGGGAGGTATCATTTCATCTTCTTTGTTTTTTTATACACTTCTATTCTTAAATATTCTTCTATTTAATTTGTTTATTTCTCCTATGCATTCTTATCATATATGTATTGGAAATAGATCATATCCTAACATGCTAATATGCATATGTTCCATCCTTCTTGTCAGAGCTAGGTAAAAATACTTAATACATCCGAAATTCATATTTATTTACCGGGTATCCGCTTTGACACTAGTGTCACTAAAACCGGATATCCGCTCGAACGATTCAACACATGATATCATTGCTAGTTGAATGAGACTTAAAAAGTTTTGATCTTTTTGTAGAATGAGGATCAAACTTGCAAGAAATTTACTCCATTTGGAGGAGGATCAAGATGTTGCCCAGGTTTCGAGCTCGCCAAAGTGGAGGTGTCATTCTTCCTCCATCACCTTGTTCAAAACTTTAGGTAAACACACAAAAATTCTTACACAAACTTGTCTCAAATCATATCATTTTGTCTATAGTTAGTCCTAAACTTGATCCTTTTTTCGTGTAGTTGGACATCAAAGGAAGGAGACCCACCAATCGCGCACCCATACATCGAGTTCCAAAACGGATTGGTCCTAGACGTTCAACGAAGATCCAAATGATCAAGTGTCGCGTTAAGAGAAACCGGGTCATCGACAATGCAAAACGATGTAATCTTTGGTCTAGTGTGTCAAATTCAATGTAATTTTGTGTAATTGATCCACTCTTTTGTTTAATTTCTCTCCCTAGCTCCTTGATTTTTCTTGTTTGGATACATGAAAGGGAAGTGGGTTTACTGGCTATGTGCAGAGGACGGGGTATATAAATATATATGGGATTTAAGACTTTGGTTTTACCATGTCATAATGTAGTCATTTAGTACTTTGGTACCATATGATTTTTGCATTTATTTTACGCGGTCTATTTATGATTCATGTATGTAGTAGCATTGTCATTTCAAATCCGTCAAGAAAATCAAATCCAAGCCCATGGAGAAATGAGGTAGTGAAAAACGAAGATTGATTGTATGTAGGTGCGACAAATGGGCCAACAGGAGGGCCCAAATATTCATCTTGCTGACAGTGGGCCAGGTTTTAAATACAAATTGTAGGTATAATTTTAACATATTCAGGATAAGGGTGCGTATATTTTAACAACCTAAAAACTTGTCGTAGCTACGGGATTATACTGAGACGATGTTGTATTTTAAATTTGAGTTATTAAGGAGGCATCTCACCGTCGATGCACGATGCAATTGTTGTATGAAGGAGGACGAGACTCTTGAACATTTTTTTCATGACTGCTCTTTTACTAAATACATTTGGATTAAGTTGATGGGTAATAATGGCGATTCTTATTTTTTTGAGGTACCTTTTGCCTCTTGGATCAGAGCCAATATTTAAGGCAAGGTGGTTCAAGAGGGCATGGACTGGAATTCTTAGTTTGCGACAACCCTTTGGTGGATTTGGAGGTGGAGGAACAACCAGGTTTTCCAAGACTCTTTGGTAAGCCTAAATAACGTTGATTAGATTTTGAATCGGTCCATTGAGTATTGTGCAACAACTTTGAGAGGTGAGAGGGGGTCGGTTAATTAGGATTCGGTGTTGTGAGGACTGTCCTGTGGAGCTTCCTGAATTTGGGATAGATTAAAATCAATACCGATGGTGTTGTTGAGGAGGGACGTTTGGCGGTTGCAGGAGGTCTCATGAGAGATGAACAAAGTCGTTAGGTTAGTGGCTTTGTCCATAACTTGAGTTCTTGCTCTGTCCATATGTTTGAACTCTAGGGGATCCTCCAAGGACTCTGCCTAGCTTGAAACGTAGGTTATAGAAAAGTCACCTTGAAATCGGACTCACATGTTGCCATCGAATTGCTGACAAAGTTGTTAAAGAACAACCACCCTCTTTCTAGCCTAGTGACAAAATGACAATGCTTCATCAAAAATGACTGGACTATTCAGTTCCGACATGTGTATCGTGAGGCAAACTTTGCTGTAGATTTCTTAGATTCATTTGTGTTACATTGTTCTTTAGATTTTCATGTATTGAGTGCCCCGCCTAAGGGGGTTAAACTTATTTTACTTGATGTTAGGGTTTGGGCTATCATGTCGATCCTTCATAGTCGGGTCAATAAGAGCACTTTGACGAACTTGATGGATAAGTTCAAGACAAAGTTGGATGATTAGAAGCGTAATGTGCTTGATAAGCGTAATATGTTAGGGTTTGGGCTATCATGTCATGTGGTTGATTTTTTTTTCAATTTTAATGGAAATCCCATGTTTTTGCAGGTCCCTTTTCCGACTTGAATCCGCTATAATGTGCTTGATAAGCGCCGAGTGTACTCGGTTGGGGAGTGGGGCGAGGTGTTTGCAACAGCCCTTTGGTGGACTTGGAAGTGGAGAAATTTGAGAGTCTTCCAAGGTGAGTCAACTATCTTGGATAGTGGTAAGTTTATTATTAGTCAAGTTAATGATTATCATGTTGGCGTTAAGTCTCTTGGTAGGAAGATAGATGTCCCGATCAAATTTAGGGACGACATTTTTTGAAAATGTCCGAAAGCCGGTTGGATCAAAGTTAATGCCAATGGAGCAGTCAACCAGGAGGGCGTGGCAACGGCTGTTGGGGTCATTTGAAATAATAAAGGACATTGGATTGGTGGCATCGTCCATAAGGTTGGTTTTTGTTTTGTTCCTATGGCAGAGTTATGGAGTATATTGTAGGGATGTCGACTCGCTTGGCCGGGAGAAGGGTTTTCAGAAGCTGATCGTAGATTAATTCTGATTCTAAGTTGGCCATTGACCTCATTGGTTAAGGCCTTAGAAGTTACCGCCCGTTATATAGTCTGGTGTCCTAATGTCAAGGCTTTCTAAGAAGGGACTAGCAAGTGTAGTTTTGTCATGTGATGTCAATTATATGGCCGATCGTCTTGCTTCTCTTTGTTTTTCCTTTCATGTTGGACTTCATGTATTGTCTGTCCCACTTGAGGGGATTTCTGTTTTGCTTGTTAATGATGTCTCATGTATGGTCGTCGTTTGCATACTACTTAGCCCTTTTTGCTTGTTTAATAAAATTCCTCATTAAGGAGACGAAGAGCGTCGTCTCTCCTTCTACTTAAAAAAAGGGGTCAAACTATTTCATGTTTGATGACTACTTAACCCATTTTTTTATTTTAATAAAAACCTCGGAAAGTGCATACAACTAATTTGATCATTTTACTCCTCTACCTCTTTTTTGTAACCTATGCCAATTAATAATGCATTTGAAATTAATACAAACATTTATAGGACTTATCCCTTTCAACTAGGGGAAATATCTTTCAACTAAAAAATGATGGATACCAATATTATCTTTTTGTCAAAATTAATCTAGCATTGCTTTAGGATAAACCTTATCAACGAGTTATAATTGAATTACAAGCAAAAATTATTGCATGAGACATCAAACATTGACCATGTAGAAAAGTGTTAAAGTCCGATGAGTTGATATTAACAGGGAGGCAGTGCTTACATATGTGCAATGACCTAACATATAAATTTAATAAGACTTTATCGTAAAATCAATTAACAATAAAAAAATATATTATATAATACATCAATTTTATATACTAGACATAGTTTTTTCTAAATATTCGATGTGAGACTCTTTATTTTCTCATAAAAATAGAGCAATAGAAGATAAAATCTAGCACCACGTATTATAGGGATAGGAATTAGCCACACAAAACACAATAATTCGACTCAATCAATGTAACTTTTTTTATCAACTTTTTTTATTGGTTATTCTCTCGCCATTTTTTATCTGTAATTCCTTGTTTAACTCAAAAATCCTCAAACATAAACGTACACGAGTCTTCACTAAAACTCGCACAAAAAAATAATCAAACGACGTCTAGCTCTCTCAATTATAATGTCCTTTATTTATCATAAAGACACTTATAATGTCCTTCATTTGTGGTCCCAATAAACACACCAATTTGATCATATCCGCACTCAGAATCTATCTATTTGAATTACATTCGATAATGCATTATTTTACATTATAAAATTACACTCAATTATATATTATTTTATATTATAATGTAAAATAATGTATTATTGAGTGTAATCCAAACGGACTCTTTCTCACATGATTGAGCACAAAGAGGGTGGTGGCCCGTCGTATACATAGTGCGGTGTATCCACGAACATCGGCACACAAGGTGGCAATACGAACCTCGGGTCTATGGTGGGATTGGTGGCACTCGCGGCAACCTTATTCCCACCAGAATCCGGTTTGATCGGGTTTATGGAGACCACCTCGGTGGGCCCCACCTTCTTCCTGACGGACTCGATGAGCTTGACCATGTCGAGCCCTTCTCCCACAAGCTCCATTTCATCTCCATCCGACCCTTTCCATCCCACCGATTCAATCCCTGCATTTAATTACAATACCAAATAGTCTTGATCGATTACTTAATTAGTCGGAACTTGGATAAAACACTACCTAATTAATCAAATCCGGATTAATTTCGATCATGAATAAGCTTGGAAATTACATATACAAGTCTCGCACTGAAATAATAATGGGAATGAATGATCAAAGCAGAGACGGATTGAAAGGAAGGGCACAACTTATCCGACAATGTTAGTAGACTAAGAATCGCCGATGAGTCTAGTTAATCGCTACTCTTAAATATACACAAATTGATACTTATTTATTGACAAAATTTCATTTTATACAGTATATGACACTTCATAGTAAAAATAGATATGAAAGCATTAAATGTGAATGGAAAAAAAAATGAAACTATGGAAAATTAAACCTTGATAAATTACTTAAAAAATTGAGTAATCAAGTATCTAAACTAATTTATTTTTATTTTAAATAATATAAATTAATTAAATTTACTCATATTTATTCTAAAATTCGAAAGACATATTAATAATAATCTCGACCAAATGAGGTGGGTCCATCTTTTGATCCAAGCCAAATAAATAATGTTTTTGACAATAATATATTCTACTCAATTTGTATACTAATTAAAATACTAATAATTACTTAAAATTCCTTATAATAATGCCCAAAACATATATAAATTTCAGAGGGAATGCTAAACAAAACCCATGTAAAATGATACAAGAATTTAATTAGTTTGTTATAATTGTAAGTGTAAATAGGTCCCAAAAAACTCCACAATTACAAAGCTTTTTTCCATGGAATTTTAAATCCACAAACCCAAATTATATACACAAATAAAATTAATTACAAAATCTCATCTTGTGCGACACAAATGATGTTACAATGAGTGAATTAATGAAATGTACCTTGAGCACCGACGACAACTTTAAGGGCTTTGTTACGGCATTTTTTATCCTTTAGAGTTACCTTAATCACTGCCTTTTGCTGCAATATTCATTCCAAAATTACCAACACCACATTAAACCAATTTTTTTTACTATAACAATAATTGTTTTAAAAAAAAGGTGAACTTACTTACCTTCATCTTTAGTATATCTTCTCTCCGGATGCTCTATTCTTTTGTTGTTTTTGTTGTTGGTATCAGAAAATAGAGATTGGAATGCCCTTTTTATATGCACCATGTGAAAATGCAACATAATGTGAAAATAGAGAAGTTTGTTTTGGAGATCGAACAAGTTGAATTGGTGGTCGCAAGATTCAAAGTCAAGTCAGTTAGCTTCCATTAATGCATGTACTATGTGTTGGAAGGTTTTTTTTTTGGTCGGAGAAGGGTTTTTCTTTTATACTCAAGAAAATACAGTAATAAAAAGGAGAAGAAGAATTGAGAAGGAGTATGTTGTTGACTTGTTGTGTACTTGTATTTCCGTGAGTTTCACATACGTACATTAAGGTTTCAAAATGAGGGCTCGTTTTTTTTTTAAGTCATCAGGCATCTAGTTAAATAGCTAAGTCTCCGTTGGCACTAATGTTTTGGAAGGGTTTTTTTTTTTGGTCGGAGAAGGGTTTTTCTTTCATACTCAAGAAAATACAATAATAAAAAGGAGAAGAAGAACTGAGAAGGGTTTTTCTTTCATACTCAAGAAAATACAATAATAAAAAGGAGAAGAAGAACTGAGAAGGAGTATGTTGTTGACTTGTTGTGTACTTGTGTTTCCAGTGAGTTTCAGATACGTGATACGTACATTAAGGTTTCAAAATGAGGGCTCGTTTTTTTTAAGTCATCAAGCATCTAGTTAAATAGCTAAGTCTCTGTTGATACTAGTGTTTTGGGAGCTTATCCCCGCTAGCTGGAGCGGAATTTTGGTCATTTTCAGGAAGCTTCTATACCCAAACTTCTTGTTTTTCTGCTAGCGTTTTGGAGGTAGTCGTATAACGCTCCTCGCTGTCGAACAGATGCTAGTCTCTAAGGTTAGTACCTAGAGGTTTTTAGTTCGACTCTCATTAGTAGTGCCCTTTACCCCCAAAAAAAAGTTTACAATTTTTGGACATCTATTCAAATAACTAAACTTCCAATAATAATAATCAAAGATTTTCGATTCAACTCTTATAGATACAACCTATATTTTATGTCGTCGGTCTTTACAAATTACAAGCTCATATACTGTATACAGGTGGGACATCGGATGATGCAAGTCAACCACAGACTAGTACAATGTCCTAGCTGTTTGTCTAGGACAAATTAAGTCATGGATGGTGATAGGATTCCAGCCTAGTCATTTCATTTAATTTCATGTTATTTCAGTTTGGTCTGTAATTAATTACTGCTTTGCCGTTAGTGTGCTAGGAGAGTTAGTTTTAGAGTCAAAGTTTGTTTTCTACAAGTCAGTTAGTGGGATAGTGTTTAGGAGCACTACTTAGTTTATGGGTTAGTGGTTAGTTAGTTCACGTTTTTCTTCTCTATTTAAGTGAAGTCCAGTTCAGTTTGTATGTCAGCATTGGAAATATAATTGAAAAGAGTCGTAGGAACTGTTTTCCTGCAAAATCTTCCTCTTGCTAGATTCTGGCTAGAGTGGTATCTACCAATTTGGTATCAGAGCCCTACCGATCCGTCATGGTGAATACAAGAAATTCCTCAAACCAGCCACCACCACCTTCCCCAAACCAGCCACCACCACCTCCCTCAAACACGCCATCTCCGCCACCCACGAACCTAGAAATCGCCCAACAACTGGCAGCCCTAGCCTCTCGAATGGAGGTGCTGGACACCGTGGTTGCCAAGGTCGCCAGTTTGGAGGCCAATTCCCAGCCCATCGGGTCTAACCCGAACCAAGATGGTACTCCTGAGAGTTCACATCGGGGCGGACAAAGAGTCCGTGCAGCGGTTGACAGCCTCGAGGGCTCCAACCGTGACCGGTCTAGGATGCAGCGGGCCTCCCAACGTCATAGATATTGGGAAGACCATGATGAAGACGACGACAACTACCGGGGTTATCACGCCAATCACCGTCCCCGGGCAAAGATCGATTTCCCGAAATTTGATGGTGGAGATCCCCGTGGATGGGTTTTGAAAGCCGAAAAATATTTTCGGTACTTCCAAATTCCCCAAGAGATGAAGGTTGAAGTCGCTTCGATGCACCTCGAGGGAGATGCCCTAGACCTTTATGCTTGGATCAACGGTGAAGCTGAAATTCTGATTTGGGAGGATCTTGTTCGGGCCTTTCAAGAACATTACGGACCTCCTGAATTCCAAAACCCTGACGAATTCTTGTGCGCCATCAAGCAGACCGGCTCCGTGTCGGAGTATCGTCTGGATTTTGCAAGGCGAGCGGCGCGAGTGAAGGATTGGCCAGAAACCGCTCTCCTCGGTGCTTTCATCGCAGGGTTGAAAGATGAGTTGAAAACAGAGGTGTGTATTCATAAGCCCCGTTCTGTTTTCAAGGCTTCCAACTTGGCTCTTGAGTTTGAAGCCAAAGTGGGCCAAAGCCCAAATTCCACAAGTCAACCCATTCAAAACTCACGTCCAAACCTAAATCAGAATGCCAGCCTCTTCCCAAATCAAAATTCCACGGCATTATCTCAACAAACCTGTCCGCCGAACTCCTCCACCGCACCGGCAACGACCTGGGCTAATGAACGCCAACTCCGACGAGAAAAGGGTCTCTGTTTTCGCGGTGGCGAGAAATTCGTTCCCGGACACCAATGCAAATCATCCTTCTCGCAGATGGAATTTATAGAAGGAGGTGAGTATTTCCCGAACCAGGATTCCATAACAAACCTAGCGTTTGATGCTCGAATTGATGATGGTCCGGTGGAAATCTCCTTCCACCAGATAACTGGCCAGATTGCAATCTCCACCATGAAACTCAAGGGTGTGATTAATGGGCGTTCTGTGCTGATATTAATTGACAGTGGGTCCACCCACAATTTTATCTCTGATCAACTTTGTAAGGAGTTGAAATTGCCGACCCAAGTCGTCCCCACTTTCAGAATCACCATTGGTAACGGAGAGGCCCTCACTTGCAATCGTGTGTGTCCGGATGTGTCAATTCAATTACCAGGATTGACGGTCACCCAAGATTTCTTCCCGTTTAACATGGGGAATACAGAATTGGTGCTCGGGATTAAGTGGCTTGCATCATTAGATACGATCGAGGTCAACTGGAATGAAATGTTCATGACATTTTATTGGCAAGGCAAGAAGTACAAATTTCAAGGTGAGAAACCTTCTTGAGAGGAACATGGTTAAGCGCTGCTTTCGACTTGAGGACAAGTCGAATTTCCGAGGAGGATGCATTGATAGGATTCCAGCCTAGTCATTTCATTTAATTTCATGTTATTTCAGTTTGGTCTGTAATTAATTACTGCTTTGCCGTTAGTGTGCTAGGAGAGTTAGTTTTAGAGTCAAAGTTTGTTTTCTACAAGTCAGTTAGTGGGATAGTGTTTAGGAGCACTACTTAGTTTATGGGTTAGTGGTTAGTTAGTTCACGTTTTTCTTCTCTATTTAAGTGAAGTCCAGTTCAGTTTGTATGTCAGCATTGGAAATATAATTGAAAAGAGTCGTAGGAACTGTTTTCCTGCAAAATCTTCCTCTTGCTAGATTCTGGCTAGAGTGGTATCTACCAGATGGGGTCATAATTAATGTCGTATACCCAATAGAAGTTATCACTAACCTCTTTTTCGGCAATCTGAATTTCAGCAATCTTCGTAAGAGCATAAGCGGGGAACTTGAAGGCAAAGGAGTCCTACATCCAATTCCCATCGACCCAATATTCCGCAACTGTCTTTGCAAGCTCATCTTCGGACAAGATATCAGTAGCAAGGTCTTCAAGTGGCGCCTGCATTGCCCAAGTATGAGACCAGAATAACGTGCTTTTACCATCTTCGATTGTAGATCTCAACCCTTGGAAAAGAGTTCCCTTTGCTTTGACCACACCATTCCAGAGATTGGAAGCACCCGCTTTGTGTTGGAACATATCTCTATCACAACGGCCTTGGCAATATTTCCCTCTAACAACTCTTGACCATAAACTGACAGGTTCCTTCAGTAAGCGCCACCCAAGCGTGGACATATAAGCATTGTTCACCTGGCGCATGTTTCTCATGGCAATACCACCATTTTCTTTGGGTTGTTTCATTTCTCCCAACTCACAAGATGCACTTTTTTCGTTTTATCAGTAGAACCCCACACAAAACTCCTAGTCTTCTGTTCAATTTTATCACATATATGCATTGGCAAAGTTGTCGTTTGCATAGCATAGTAGGGCATACTCTCAACTTCTGATTTAGCCAAAGTAATTCTACCAGCCAGGGAAATTAAATACTAGTTACAAATATTAGGATGCTCTTAATATTTTTTTTTTGGCCTTGCCTTTTGGCTCGCCCGGTTTGATCGGTCAAACACCACTCTACATCCAGACCGGGTACTTCTTGACCCCCATTTTGGGGGAGACTCTCCAGTCTCTCCCAATGTCAGTTTCTCTATACATGCCGCCAGTGAGATTTGAACTTCGAATCTCTTGAACAACACTTAAAGATGCTCTTAATATCTTTTATAGAAACCTTTTTGTTTACATGTCTGTAAGTGTATAAATCTTGTGGCAGATAAAATTGTCAAATTTGTACCTTTCTACCCATCTTCATGATAGATAAATCATCCAAAACTTACGACTCCCATCCATAAGAATGTCATTGGTATTGAATATTAATTTTGATACCAAATGTTTACCTTTTAAAAAAAACCAATTACTAATATTCGTTATATATATTAGCTCTTGTATATAATTAGCAACTGTTTATTATTAGTTGTTTTCAAAGGAAGTAAAAAAGCTAGTGAAAAATACTAGAACGATAAGTATATCTACTCTGTTTCGACTTATATGGACAATATGACCAAGACTGAAAAAACCTATATAAAATCACCGATGATAGAGCAGACTATAATATAATAGTTATTTCATTTCAATTAAAAGTATGTATAAATATGCTCGCTAAGCATACTTAATTCATGAAATCAACATGACATTTATATATAACAAATTGTTTAATTATAGTGGTTCATGTCCCTAAAAAAGTTACGAATGATAAAAATGCCTACATGACAGAGCAAATTGAGTGGTCCTGATAAGAGGGAACATCGTATAATACACCAGCATATCCATACGGGAACCACCAAGGCGGCGGTAGAGGCAGCACCGGAAACTTGTCGTCGACCTTCTTCTCGTCGGCCACCGTGGCTAGGGTGATGATGTGTGCACCGTCCAACTTCTTCCGAAGAGACTTGACAAGCTTAATGATGTCCACACCATCTCCCACCACTTCGATCACGTCTTCCGATTTCGCTTTCCATCCTATGGATGTTATCTTAGAGCATGATTCTGCACATATAAGTACGTACAAAAAATGAATGAGATGAAATGATTGAGCCATGTTTGTAATTAGAGAAAATCTTAGGTCATGTTTGTAGTAAAGTAAAAGTATAGACCTATGTTGTAATTAGCATAGAAAGTCTTATAGAGCAAAAACATTTATTTTAGGGTCATATTATGGAGCATTCTTAAAATTAGTTTGCAACTTTTAACTTTTCTGAAATTACAAAATCAGTCCAAACTAGTATTATTCCCGTACCTTATACGGGTATATTTTAAAATAATTTTATTTCTAACTTATTATTTAAATATCTATTCAAAATAAATTTTCACGATTGAATCTTATTTTCTTTAGTAATAAAAATTATAAAATTTTAATTTGTTTAGAAGAAAAGAGTGGATGGTAGTTTTTGAGATAGTGGGGAAGTGGTTAAGGTAGAAGTGGATTAAAAATGAGAAATAAAAAATCAAAAAATATTTCAAATTTGCCATGTGGCTCAAATTTTTACAAAGACTTGGTTTTTGCTTTATATTTGTACTAGGGTAGATTTACTTTTTCCTCCTTCCCTTCTCATTCTCTATTGTACACAACTCTAATTCAAATTTAAATCTCTTCATACTCTTATTGTTTAAAGAATATCGAGTAACAATGAAAGAAACTCCGAATATGAGTTACGTAATCGAAATTACATGGTACGTTCACCATTCATACAAGCGTTTTTTTTTTCGCAGTTGTTCATGCACGTGCGCGGATTGTGTGCAAAACAATTGTGCATGCAATTTACAAGTGTGCATAATAGCAGTGCACACACGAAGTTTGTGTGCAAAGAAGCAGTGCACGCAGAAAGATTGTGTGCATATAAGAAATGCACATCAAGTTGTTGCGTGCAAAATTTGTATGCACACGAAAAATTTGTGTGCTTCGCCCGAAGGCTGCATGATGAAACGCGTAAAAGCCGGACGAAGGTCGAAATCAATGAGCGAGTGAGCGAGGAGAAGTTTGAACGTTAAAAGAGGATTTTAAATGGAGATTCAAAGAGTTTTGAGTGAAGAGAGGGGAATTGTGAAACCCTAGTCTTCTTTAAAACGAGACTTTAATTTGAGCTTATTTTGTAATAAATAGAAAATAGAGAGTTGTAAACTAAAAAGGTGGGGTGTTGCATAGCTGGTATGTTATTTTAACTCCTTTTTTTCATCAAATGGCTAATAATTCTTGACATATTGTGCTACAATTCCTGAATTTTTTGTTTTTGTGGTTGGTGCCCTCAGAAAAATTCTTCTAGATGATATTTTTGAGCTTTTAAATTAGTCCATTTCATAGTCTAACTTATATTTTTTTCATTAAAATTATAAGAAACATCGTTTGTTTCTACGAAAAAAATATTTTATATTTTATTAATTTAAAACCCGATTCTAATTTTAAAATTTTAAGATGAATTCAAAAAATATACTCTATAAAAATATTTAAAATTACAATTTACAAATAGATCACACTTTATAATTTAAATAATATAAAATAAAGGACTGTTTGACAAATATAAATTATATAATATTTTTATAGAGTAAATTTTGTTATTATTATTCAAGTAGTGAAAATTTATATTATATCAACATATATGTATATATGGAAAGTTTTAATTGATATGATGAAATTGTCACAAACTACTACATAAAATCTACTTGATAAATTTAAATTATATAATGTATTTATTTGAAAATAAATTTTGAAATATGTAGGGTTTGATCTTGATAAATTTAGATTTTATACATAAAATTAAAATACATGATAAATCTAAATTCTATAATTTCTTTCTTACTTTCTTTCTTATTTTGATAGGGTATGTTTTTAAAATTTATCTTAATAGTTTCAAAATTAGAATTGTGTTTTAAATTAATAAAATATTAAATTTATCTTTTTATTAAAAACAAATAATTTTTCTTATTATTCCAACAAAAAATCATCATTTATGACATGAATCGAACTAATTTAAGAGTTTAGAGCTACCATATATCTAGAATATTTTTTTTCTCATGACACTTAAGTGACTTAACCAATTTTTTTTTTTTAAATACCAAACGAAATATTCCAAAAGAAAAAAAAAACACTCGATCCAATGTAAAGCTTAGAAAGAAGATTTAAACAATTAATAATTTCAAATATATAATTAAGGTTTAAAATTATTTAAGCAATTTCTTTTAAAAGAATGGTGGGTTATTTTTTTTATTAGAGTAATAGCTTCAATTTTTTATAAAATAATAATCATTTTCCAATTTTGTAAAAGAAAATTGATCGATAATTATTTATTTATTAGGGTAATAGCTTCAACTCATAAAAAGAAAAAAAAATACTCCATTTTGATCTAAACTTGAAAAAAAAGAAGAGTTTTCTAAATTCTAAGGCCGGGCTTAGAAAATTAAATCGATCTTTTTGATAAATAACTCCATTTTGATCTAAACTTGAAAATTGGTCGATGATTAAACTCCATTTCAAGTTCAAGTTCACATCTAAACTTTTAAGTTTATATGTGAACAATTTTCAATTTTCAATTTCACCAAAAAATAAACAACATAAAAATATCTTTTGATTATTTTCAAGCATAAAATTAAATGTTTATATGATTAAAAAAAACTATTCGTCCATGCAGGAAAAAAAAGTACTATAAAAAAGATCGATTTAATTGGGACAAAAACGATGTGCTTGCTTCTAACAAAGTGTGAGATCGATGAAAATCATCATGATTCATGAACATGCAAAGTTAAATTTATGAGACTAGCATACATGTGAGTACGTACGAAATTAGGGAATGTTCGATCTGGATTAGCAATTAATTAAGTAAACAACTACGCAATTAGTACTAATAATACCACTTACTATGAGCACTAGTAACCACCTTCAAGGCTTTCAAACGTTGCTTCTCGTTCTTAAACGCGAGATTAATCTCTGCCTTTTGCTGCATAACGTTATAAATTAATAGCTACCATTAGCCAAATTAAAAAATGAATAACTATTATATTAGAGTAAAGATAAATTTTGGAGTAAGCATGGTATACCTTCATATTCCGCAGCTTAATTAATAAATTCTGTTTGAATTGGAGTTGGGTTTTGTTTTATTGTTTCTAAATTTTTGGTGTGTGCCATTTTATAAGAACTTGGAGAAACCTTAAGGAGTAGAGAGATGGGTCCTATGTCACCATCCAAAGGTTGCAATTTGTAGGGTTACAATGTTTTGTTGGTTTTATCATTTATTGGTCGGACCGTTTCGGTTGTCTTCCGAAAGATGGACTATTATAAAGTAGATTAGTAGTATTGTGTAGGGACAACTTTGATTCAAGTTTTGGTTGTTGTTTTCTAAGAATTTCCGAGGAATTAAGTAAATTGTCGGAACGGTATTGGAAACTCGTATCTTATAACATTGGAACAACGATTATTTCCTCCAGTTTTAATAATGATTGATAAACACTATTAGGAGGTCTAGACTAATGTGTTTTATTCAAGTATTTCAAAGGAATTACGGGTCAAAAAGAAACTACAAAGCTATATCCAGATGTTCCCATCAAGGGAACTCTAGTGCCACATGTTCCTTACCAAAGGGAACTCTCAAGTTAGTCGAAAGACAAATCAGCGAAAAACTCGAACACCTGTTCTAGACAAAACAGAGGGACGGTTTGTGCATCAGACGGAACCCATGCATCCAATGGCTTGATGAGTTTCAAGAGTTGACGAAATTTGAATCAAGTCACATGCAAAAAAAAACACATTCTTGGAGGGTAAGACACTAGCATTTCGGACAACTGCCTATAAAGATAAAGATTAGGATGAATAGTGAGCTTGCTACTCACTTTTCTAGCTAAAAGCATAAAAACCAACCCCTAGAGTGAGTTCAGAAAGAAAGAAGGAAGATCCAGAAGAACTCACCGACGACGGGAAGAAAGGAGTTTCCAGGAGCAAGGTAACTAAGTAGTCGAATCCAGGTGTAAGGTTTGGTTTACTTGTGTTAGTTGAGTTGTTCGCTTATGAACTTAATTGTGAAGACTCATTAGTGTTTCTAGAATTCGAAGACTGCTAGGAATAGAGAAATTTGAGTCTTGTCTGTTGTAACTAATTAAAATATAAGTGAATCATTCAAAACCCTCTAGTAAATGTAGAGGTTTACCAACACAACTAGTTGGCTATTATGGATAGGGCTGAGCATCGATTCGAAACCGAAAACCGAAATTCCATTTTATGTGAAACGAAAACCCCGAACCGAATTGATTCAGTTTGGTTTTGGTTTTTGTCGGTTTTACATAAATAGAAGGTTATTCTTTGGAAATTTTGAACCGGACCGAAATTTAACCGAAAATCGAACCAAAACCGAACCGAAACCGAAACTTGGAAAATTGCTAAACCAAAAACCGAACTGAATTATATCGGTTTCGGTTTGGTTCGATTCGGCTTAAAATTTCGGTTTGAACCGAACCGTGCTCAGCCCTAATTATGGGGTTCCTTGATAAGAAACCGTCTCTTTTGCCTTATTTTCCTGCTTATTAGTTATTCCGCAGACTAGAGACCAACCTTACAATTGTTTCCTACTTTTTAATAACGTACATCGATCCAACATAAATTTTCTGAAAATTTGCGATGTGAGAAATTTTTATCTCCACATAACAATCGCTCATATAAACCCAAGGACTTTCTAGTTTAATAACTGCAGGCTTAATTTCATAGTTTTTTTTTATCATCACTGAAATTCCGTAAAAAAAGTTTTTTTTTTTGACGTGAATAATACTTCAGTCTTTTATAATGACCAATCACGGCTTCTTAATTGAGAGTACGACTATGAATGCTTCTAATTTGTTGGACATAGAAAAGTAGCCATGTCAGTGGCGTATGGAAAGGGTCGTGAATTTAATTGATTTTTTCAAAGGTCAATAAGCATGTGTTTATCAAGATTTTAAAGTAATTATTTATTATATATTTTAAAATAAGCAATATTTATTGCAAAATGAAGTACTTAGCTAGCTAACAGTCTTGTAGAGTCAGCTTATAAACGAGAACATGCAAAAGTAACATCAATAGATAAACTTTTAAACTATTTGATAAATCAAGTGGTTAATAATTCTTGACACATTGTGCTACAATTCGTCTCCTTGAATGGACTTTGAGTTTTTTTAGGGTTTTTTTCCAACTAAAAAAGCAAAGTTAAGCCGTTGCAAAATTTTGAGTTTCATACTTTTAGTTTTTTTTCCCATAAATGAGACAATCTACCTTAATACATTATAAAGTAGAACCCAAATCTGTTGTAAAATTTGCGTCACGTGGTATTTTTGAATAAATTAATGTGAAATTATATTTTAATAAATTTTGTAACAACTTATAGTATTTTTACTATATATACTTAATAGATAACATATTTATATAATTTTTTATGTATATAATTTTTTATCTATAGATTATGTATTAGTTTACTACAATAGATAACATATTTATATAATTTGTGTATACATAAATTTTGTATATCTTCTTTATCTTAAAACAAGATTTGAGATCCAAACATATTTTTTTTTTATCTATATGTTGATAAAATATGGGGCACAATCTAAAATATTTTTTTTTTATAAATTACATATTTTTATTACGATATTATATACAAGGGTTTAAAATCTTATATTAATATCATAATTTTGTATAATATTTAGTAAAGTTATCCCGTGAGTATCACGGGGATTCAACTAGTTATATATAAATAGATTGTTTTTTAAGTCTATAAATAGATTTATCTCTGAAAATACTCAAAAGTCTATAAATCTAAAATCAACGCTATCTTGTAAATTTGATCGACATAAATGTATTTACACACTGAAAATGAAATTTTCTGAAAACGTAGAAGTCAATTTGATCGGCCCAGCCCGATATCGTACTGAGCCGTTGACTCGGGTCCGAGTCCGAGGAGTAAGACAAAAATTTAAGGGGTTTAGTCTTGTGAACCGGACCCATTATACTATCACTATGGTTGATTATTATTAAGTCTAATTTCGATTCCTTTGATTAATTCAAGAATGTACAGCGATAATTTAATTATTTTATTCTACTGATCTAAATTGTTAAGAGACTAAAAATGATATTTTTTTTTGAAATTTGTATTTATTTAAATTTAATTATTTTTTCAATAGGGTTTATTAGTTTCCTATTAGGGTTTTAGTTCCCAAATTTAGTACTCTTAATCTATGCCCTAAGGGCATAGGATAGAAAAACCGATATTCTAATACATTATAGAGAAAAAATTATTTCCGTTGAAAAAATTATGTCACATATTCGTATAACATAACCTGCCTAAATTAGCTTTAAAAATTATTTTAATAAATATTCGGTTTTGGTTAAGAGACTAATTTTAGCTTTAAAAACTAAGGGCATAGGTTAAGAGTATTAATTTTAGGAACTAAACCATAATAGGAAACTAATAAAACCTATTGAAAAAATAATTAAATCTAAATAAATACAATTCCAAAATATATTACCATTTTTAGGCTCTTAATCTATGACATAGGTTGTTGGAATTTTAGGGTATGAAAAAGGAATAGTATGTTTCAAAAACAAGTTGAAGTGAAAGTCGATCCTTGTTCATACAAGGTGGTTTGAGTAGACTTCGAAAGGTAATCTCGTGAGTAGACCCCGAAGGGTAGTCTCGTTGGGCGTAGGCCCTAAGGCAATCACCATCGACCCACTTAAAACATTTTATTAAGTTACTTGGATAAAGGCTACGAGTCACTCGATGAGATCAAGCTTTCCTTCAACGAATATTGCCTCTATTCCATGCCAAGGGATTCCGCAATATCATTGTGGGATAAAACGCACCATACGAAACAATAGACATGTTGGCAAGACATATATATCAAGATTAAACGTACCTTATTCGAGTCCCATGATTCCTCTTCATTCTTCACTTGAATGAAATCGTCTTCCCGTAGCTTTTGAGGTTCTTCCTTCACTTGGATGAACTCTTCATGCCACACCACTTGAGGTTCTTCTTTCACTTGAACTCGTGAAGAACGATCCTTGATACACACTTATGTGTTTGATTTCTCTCGTAAAACACTCGACTAAACTAGTCTAGTCTTGATCGACTACAATTGTTGAACTCTCACCGATTTTGTATAGACTCGTGTGTCTTCTCACATGTCCAAAATGGACGACCAACCCCCTTTATATAGGCGTGTATTTGCTGTCCAAAAACTGCCTAAAAGGTGGTTACCAAGTCGGTTGAAGAGAGGAGAGGCCGAGAGGATTTTTAGGAGAAGTTGTAACCACTTTTCCTTATCCATTACCCTCTCTTTCCTAGTCATCTTAGGTGTCCAAAATTGCCCCTCATGGAGTCTAAAATTGCGTCCAAATCCAGCCTATAATGGCTCAAGGAAATGGACCAAAACTCCATCAAGAGATCCAATCCAAAAGCCCAAAGCTTTGTCCCAAAAGACAAGGCAAGAGGCCCATGCTAAGCGTCCGTGCTTGCAGCCCAACCAGCCCACACGCGCGCCCCATGGGCCGGCCCACCAAGGCCCACACCAAGCTAGCATAACTAGGTACTGGCTAGGTCACTTACCTAGTGTAGCTGGCCTTAGCTAGTTGAGCTGGCTTGAGATGCATTTAGACCTGGGTTCCGGTTCGGATGAACCGGCGGTGCAGAAACCAGCGAAAAACCGGCCGGAACCGGAGGTTTCGATTCCTGGACCACCGGGTCCGGTTCCCGCTACGGTTCCGGTTCCGGTTCGTCCACCCCCGGAACCGGTGGTTCCAAACCGGGTGGTTCCACTAATAAAAAAACTAAAATAGTGTAACCGCGGTCGCGACCCATTGGACCGAGATCGCGGTTTTCATTCAGAGGTGAAAAAATAGATTTTTTTATTTTTTTTAAATATTTTCGGTTCCGAAACGAAACCGGGAGAAACCGGCTCCGGAACCGGGGAACCGGCCCATGCCCAATTCCGTTTTCGGTTCCATGGTTCCGAGGAACCGGAACCGCCGGTTTGCAAACCGGACCTAGGTCTGGCTGCGTTGTAGCTCGTTGAGCTGACTTACAAGCTACTTGAGCTACTTAGAGCTTCCATGAACTAATCCCTAGCTACATGAGCTTCTTACTAAGCTTATACTTTGAGTCAAGAGCTTTTCCAAGCTTCTAGAGCTAACTCTAAACTAGTTTGAAACTTCAATACTCCTTTCTAACATACATAGCTATGTGCCAAGCTATTCTCAAGCTTTGGTTCTTGCTTTGAGCATCTACCAAGCTTTAGAGAAGCTTCCTAACTACGTTAGAATATGCACAAAGCTATAAGACTCTTATAACAAGCTCAAATACATACCTTAGCTCAATCGCAACCACTCGACGCCTTGTGCCTAAACCTTAGGTGCGCCGCAAGCTCCTCGCATACATCCTAGGTGCTCTCCGCTAGCACCATGCAGCCATGGTCGTGCCAATGCAATGTCCAAGGCGCGCCCCAACCACCAAGACAAGAACCTCACAAGCGAGCACCGACGCGCCTTATCCTTGCACCGAGCCAAAGCCGTGCAAGCGCGCCCCACATGTATCGGTGCATCTCCACCGAGCGCCAATGCCTCGTGCCGCTACCGAGTGACGACGCCGACTAGGCGCGCCCTCGTCGAGTGTCGTTGCACATGAGGTTTTTGTTCCTTGGCGTTGACATGCCTTAATATTGGATCTTTCTTATACATGACTAATTCTCTTTATCATATCATGGCAAGTCACATGAGTCAATTTCCAATCGACATTTCTTAGTGACTTCTTTACCTGAACATGCTCTCAACAAGATTGATGACTTTTCACAAATTAAATCACCAACATTCCTCCCCCATTTGAGCAATGTCATCAAAACTCGAAGTTTTAAACAAACTCTATGTATAGAAGTAAATGTCGCAATCGATTGAACTTACAACTTGTATCAATCACAATTATGCACTAAAGAATCGTGGTGTTTCTGAGAATTGAACCACATCAACTTGTGTAAGTACACGTCGTGAGAATTACACATGAGTTTCTTACGTTTATTCTTAACTTGACGCTTTTTAGAAAGGCTTTTTTCGTCCCATATCCATTCACATATGTTTATAGACGAGTCATCCTTGAACTCTATCTTGGAAGAAGCCTTATACTTCCACATATGCTTAGTTGAATTTTCTAACTTACCCTACATAGCAATTTCCAAAAACTCATTAATGAAAACTTGTTTCAAAACTATTTTCATGTAGGTTAGAGCAAAAAACCTTGATGGGAATTTAATATGCTCTCCAACCCTATGTCTTTGACCTACCACATTGAATTCTGCCCTGCACCTTTCGATGAGGAATTGGGCGTGCAAATCATAGAGTTTATTAGGATTTTAACCCCATCCCTCGAGTTGAATTTAACAACAAAGGTTATGTTAAACCTCTCAGTACGAGAGTTCAACAATTTTATTGTGTGATTAACAAAACTCAACCGAGTTGACTCTAAATATGAATTATTCCTTAAGAATAATATCCCCTCACACTTAGATGTCGAAATCCGACACCAAGATCGAATTTAGCAAAGTTGCCTCTTGAGACTTCTCAAGAACGAGCTCCCATCACCAAGATTAGGAATTCATGACCAATCGTCGACTAAAGGTCTTCCATAACTAGGCGATCCAACTTGCTTTTATACTTTCCATATAGAAAGTACGTCCACACATCCAATGCCTTAAGCATCCTACTCATATCTTTGACAAATGGCCATGTCAAGATATCAACACCCTTTATCCACTTGAGCGCCCTCAAGCCATGGCACACCTTATTGAAACTGTGTATCCATAGATCCATAGGTGTTCTAAACATGTGTATAATCGTGGAATTTCATTCCCATTCCAATGTTTTACAAACCAAGACGACTTCACATTGGCATCTTCATAATTTGTCAATGAAGAACTCCATAGACAAGATCATTATTGTCTCATCCATTTCATTTGGTTTTTACCAAATAAACCATGTCATTTTCATATAGACTCATTAAACACGTCTACTTTATAGCTTATATTTTACACGGAGTTTTATACAATTATTGTACTGTATTATTTATTTATATTTGTTACATTTTAATTAAATTAATATAGGCAAATATATTTTAAAAAATCTATTGTATCTTATTTATAGAAAACTATCATTCTCAAAAATTAATTTTTAAGAACTAATATTAGACAAAATATCTTTAAAAATTAATAAATATCTTATCTAAGAAATAAAATAAAATCCCTAAACATCTACCCAACTAAATCCGATCTTATCTGTTGCCTATCCTTATAATTTTTTTTTCATCTTAACTTAGCCTAATTTATAACCACGTTTAACGCCGAAACCTAGACTTAGTCATCCTTCCTTCCTCCTCGTTCTGCCCATCTCCAAGCCGCTCTGGTTCGCCGCTCGAGAAGGATGATCCCCGGACGACCTCGTCGGTTTGACTCATCGGCTCCATCGTACCATCCCGCCGCTGGTGGAGCCGTGCACCGGTAAGTAGCATCCATCGTACTCATATACTTAAGCTTTTTTGTTAGAATAGTAAAAGATTAGGCTGCACTAATTAATCAACATATGATACGTTTTATGGATGAGGACGAGGACGTGAAGGTCTGAATTTGATAAGTACTACAATGATACACATAAATAATGTAGTCCCGTAATCAAAGTAGTGACTTTATTGTAGCTGCGAGATATATGTTCAAATTTGACTACCTCAAACGACTACAATAAAATTAGTGTGTTTGAGATCAATATTTTAATCTACGAGTACGATTTACTTCCTTTTAAAGTGTTTATGACAACTAGGCTATCTCCTACAATCATAATCTTAGACAGATTTATAATGCCTAGCTACATTCCTTTAGATTACGCTTGGATTATACTCTAGTGATCGTTTGCAAAAGTATTTACCGAAATAGTCTTTCTATTATGATCCCGAATAATATTTCCTGCAATTGCCAATCCATTTTGCTTTTTAGATCCATCAAATTTAAGTTTTACAAATATCTGTTTTTTGCCATTTCTGATCTCCTAGAATCTCGACCGGTTTGTATCTTTGTGCCACTATTATCATTAGTATGTGTGTCTTTTAGTTTTTTTCACATTGTTATTTGTGTTTTTATGAATTCTTCAATGGTTCTAGAGGGTTGATTGATTAAATATGTTCTGTTTTAATAGTACCATATGTTCCACCAATCTATAATTCATTTAGTAAACTTATAGTAAGAGTTTATTGAGTCTTTTAGTTTTTTTTTTAATTTATCATCATGCATTGATCATTTCCTATATTTGAGCTTATTAGCCTATACATATATTGAAGTATGATAATTGTACAAATGTTTAGAGTTTTACTAAAACCTAATCCAAAACTATATAATTACTAGTTTTTGGGGCGTGCGTTGCACGCCAGGAAAAAGGGAAGTACAATTTTAGTTAATATGATTCGAGCACGATTTTCGAAGAATATATATTTTTTACAGTCTACCCGAGATTACTTAAGAGCTAAGCAACACCGACACAAATTTCGAGGAACATTAAAATAACAATTCGAGCAAGAATATATATTTTTTACGGTCTACCTAAGATTACTTAAGAGCTAAGCAACACCGACACGATTTTCGAGGAACATTAAAATAACAATTCGAGCGCGCTTTTCCAAGAATATATATTTTTTACGGTCTCCCCGAGATTACTTAAGAACTAAGCAACACCGACATGAATTTCGAGGAACATTAAAATAACAATTGGAACACGATTTACGAAAGAATATATATTTTTTACGGTATATCCGAAATTACTTAAGAGCTAAGCAACACCGACACGAATTTCGAGGAATATTAAAATAACAATTCGAGCACGATTTTCGAAGAATACATATTTTTTACGGTCTACCCGAGATTACTTAAGAGTTGAGCAACACCAACACGAATTTCGAAGAACATTAAAATAGCAATTCGAGCACGCTTTTAAAAGTAACGGCTGAGATTTCAAAATCTACGTTCTTTTAAAGAATAATATAATAATAGAAAAATTAACGGCTCAGATAAGGGACTTATAAAATTAACGCTGAGATTTCATATTCTACGTTCTTTTATAGAATAATAGATAAATGGATAAATCATGTATTTTGTAATTATATGTGAATAAATAATGTATTTTGTATCAATAAGATACCTGTCTTGGTTTATAAAACAACCTTTTCATATAAATGTCAAAATTTATCTAATATGCATATATACTTCTCATGTCATTTATTTTTTCATATTGATTAGATGTACATTCTACATTAAAATGCATATATTTTTTTAACAAAGAGGGATTCAATTTACCACAAAATACATATACTTTATAACAACATGAGATTCGATTTACTAAATAAGTGGATTTAGATTTTTTTTTTTAAAAATGGGTCTGATTTATATCCAAAAGTTTTAAAGAAAGATCGTATCTCAATGAATATGAGGGGTGTCTTTATCCTATAATGCAATTTCCACCAAAAGTCAATAAAGATATGAATTTAATTTGATGTGGCCTTGCGCATATATACACGTATAAGAATAATTAACTTATGCCTTAAGAATATAGGTTTAAAAAAATCGTTGTGATTATTGTATGAACGGAAGTCGTGAAGACTATTTCAACATATATCTGGGTTCTGGTTCAGCGGAAAACCGGTCGGAACCGGAACCGTCCAGAACCACGGTTCCTCCACCCTCGAAACCGGAGAACCGGCGGTTCCACCAATAAAAAAATAAAAATAGCGTAACCGCGATCGCGATCCAATACATTCAAAGGTAAAAAAAAATAGACTTTTTTATTTTTTTAATATTTCCGGTTCCGAAACTGGGAGAAACCGGATTCAGAACCAGCCAGAACCGGAACCGGGAAACCTGCCCATGTCCGATTGTCCGGTTCCGGTTCATTGGTTCCAAGGAACCAGACCCATGTCTATTTCAACATCCCACATCTGAGATATAAGATTTGGATTTTTACTCTATAAATCATATGATTTTCACATAACATTGCATCCAATAGGTAAATGATCGATGGTGGCTACTTACAAAGGTAGAAGTTTTGCTGATGGCACTTCCGACGGCTTCCACTACGAGGTGCGCCTGGTCGCAGGGCGACCCTTGTGGCGCGCCCCACCAGGCAAAAAGTGGTGGTGTGCCCGCATCCGAGTGTCCGTAATTCACGGACAACTGCAATCACACTCCAACACCTTTCGGCTAAACATGGGCAACACAGAGGGGCTATCTCATCTTTCGGAAGAATTCTACACTTGGCTCGATCTCGAACTCTACACTTGGCTCGATCTCGAAGTTAAGACGCCATCGGAAGCCAACATTGACGCCTTGGTACTTGTGGATACATGTTACCAGTCCTACAAGGCTTGGCCTTGCAGGTCTCCGGGTAAACTTACCGTGACTATACGTATTAGAGAGGCGAGCGAGAAGGAGGAAGTCGAGTGTGCAGTGTGCTGGGAGGAGATTCCATTCCCGGCCACACTTCCATGCTCTCATTGTTACCATGAAGCTTGCATATCCACCTGGCTCAAGAAATATTCCACGTGTCCTTTGTGTAGATATCTCGTGAAACTCCAAGATATAAAAAGATAAATAGAATTTTTAGCAACTTTAATGGGTAGAGGGTTTAAATCATCATATGCCCTTTGTTAAAAAAAAAGCTACCTTATAAGCTCAAATTTTATTTCCGAGCACAAATTGGCTATTAGGAGGAGTATGAAATCAACTGCCTAGAGCACCTATAAACGGGTGACAACTGTGAACAATTTCTAGAAAAAAAAATCATTGCTTTGTTGTTGGTGGGTCAACTGGCGTCGAAACGCCGACCTCAGGGTTCTCCCCCAAGAACCAACCGTTAAAATGGGCTCCTCACCCATACAATGAATATTGTATATGATAGTCGCTCTCGTTTTATAAAGTCCATAATTTTCCGACCGATTTCACAATATATAATTATATAAAATATTAGTTCTATCCCAATATATAATTCTTAATCTTATCATTACAACTATTTAAATAAATAATTTATATCCTAAAATTTCAACACCTGCTTAATTAAACATTTTGTATGCTATAATCATTACCACACGACTCCATATTTATCGGTCCAACTAACTCCATCAAAAAAAACCCACATACAATGTCGATATAAAATTTTGTGATATATTCAGATTTAGACTATCGAATTGGATCGGTATTCTGGAATTTGAGATATCACATGATCACAATTGTATTAAGCACAAAACAATAATAAGTTTAATTTTACAGAATGTCTCATAAACTTTAAAAAATTATCAGGACAGCACACTTTTTTACAGTGAAGCAACGTACACCATCTACAACACTCTCGTGAATTAAAAACGCTCTTCGGCCTTCACCTTTTTGAAAGGAGCTGACACGTGGCTGTCCCTCGTGTTGCGTGCTGCCACGCCACCCCTACAAAGCCACGTCATCTTCTTGGCTGAAATAGATCAGTAAACTCAAAGAAGAGGATGGAGAATTCAGGGAGTAAAGCAACAATGGAGGTGCCAGTTGGGTTCTTGGCCAAGCTCTGGAGCTTTCTCTGGTTCTTGCCCTACTTCTTCTTGCTCCTGATTTTGGGCAATCTTAAAGGTCATTTCTTTTCTCCCTTTTTTTCTTCATTTTTTTAATTTTTATTTTGTTTTTCATGTTAATATGTTGTTCTATGTGGATCATTTGCAGAAGTTGTTACCATTGATTGTGTTTATTCCTCTTAATTTTCTGGTTTATCTTGTTTTTTCACAAATTTTAATTAGCAAAATTAGGTTTAGGTTGTAATCTTACATGAGAGTTGCTGTTCAAACTTACTATGTTCTGCTGTTAATTATGTATTTACACTATGTTCCAAAAATGCTAGTCACTCTGGGCAGAGAGGGGTCGCCTAGTGCCTAGTCGGCTTGAACGGTTGCATAGCCCATCCTAGGTAAAACCCTAGCTTATCGGCCCACCGAAATTTATGACTAGGAAGTTGAAATAATAAAGTTAGATGATCAATGTTCTGAATTGCAACAAAGGGGATCAGCAATATTAATGTTTTTCATTCACAATGTGTCACTATACTGAATAAATTTTGTAACATTCATATTTCTTGCAATCTGACCCGAAATTTTCGCAGCATTGCTTATCGCCCCAATTGTGTTTGGCATTATCGGTGTTGGGAATTCTGCAGTCATCATTGGGCTCTGGCCTGCTCATCTCATCTGGACATACTTCTGTGTCTTAAAGTATAGATCTTTCTATAGCTTGATTCGATCAATTTTCGAACATTGCTCTGTTCAATGCAAGTATCATTTATTTATGTTATTTGGAAAACCGATTCAGGACGAAGAGGATTGGAGTGGTTTTAAAGAGTCTGGCAGTGTTGTTACTGCCTCTTCCTTTATTACTCTGGCCCATATTCGGTATCATTGGGAGTGTACTAGGTGGATTCGCATACGGGTACTTTGCACCCTTGATTGCAACTTTTGAAGCTGTTGGGGAGAATGTGAGTGACAAGTTCTACCATTGCTTCATGGTAAGTAAAACTTGTCACTTTCTTGACTCGCTTCTTTGACCATGGTTTAAATTTCACCATAGCTTTTCGTATTTCCTAGGACGGGATTTGGTCGACATTGGAAGGAAGCTGCACTGCTGTTAGAGACTTCATTGATTTTTCCTTCCACTCTTACTTCTCCTTAATGGACGAGTTAATGGACAACATTCCTTCGGATACGAAGACTATAGATATAAAGTGAGGGAATACGAGACTCGTTTATATGATTCAAATACTATTAAATAACTAACATGGCCTTGTTTTCAGGTTGTTGAGAGTACCCGGTTCTTTGCTGGTCACACTCGTTGCCTTGCCTGTCGACGTGCTTTCAATCACAACGGTTGCATTGTGGAAGAGCCCGTACATGCTGTTCAGAGGATGGAAACGGCTTCTAGAAGACCTTGTTGGAAGAGAAGGTCCGTTTTTGGAGACCGTATGCGTCCCGTTTGCTGGACTCGCTGTCTTGCTTTGGCCAGCAGCGGTTATTGGGGCGGTCATTGCTGCATTCGTTTCTAGCTTCTTCCTCGCGTTATATGCTGGTGTTATCGTTCATCAGGTATCTTATTGCATATGATTACTGTATATAAAATTTTGATGGTATGGCTCATCAGAAATTGTATGTTTTTTTCCAGGAAGATTCGATTGAGATGGGATTTGCGTACGTTGTGGCTGTCATTTCCTTGTTTGATGAGTATGCAAATGACATGCTTTACTTGAGAGAGGGATCATGTGTTCCTAGGTACTACTCCATGAACGTCTCACCCCAGATCTAGTACTTTTATTTTGATTCTGATAATTGTAAATCCTTTGGACAGCCAGGCCAAGATACCGAAAGAATATGAACCCATCTTTACTGGCCAACCATCAGAAAGACGAGTCTCAATTCAAGGACGCGAACCAAGGGTCAAATACTTTAAAGCTGATGTCGGAACGCTCTAGAACGCTGAAGGGGAAATTCCAGCAGTACAAACCAATACAAGTAATTAAGCTCTCATGTGTATTTTTTTTCTCCACTACTTTCTATCTTTGAATTTGGTTTCTTGAAACTTGACTTGTTGTTGTTATGCCTTAGATTTTGGATTGGCTGTTCAAGTCTTGTGAGGTGGAAGGCAGGAAACTTCTCCACGACGGATTAATTGATGTTAAAGACATTGAAGACAGTGTTGTTAAAGGAAACTGCAAAAAGCTTGGTGTTGTACTCCCTGCTTGGTGCATCTTGAAATGCTTGCTTGCCTCTGCAAAATCCGACTCGCCTGGGTTGGTCATTTGTATGTCACTTTTGGATTCTTTACTTTTTTTAGGCCTCGTTTGGTATGACTCCAATCGGATTGGAATTAAGAATCAGAATGATTTGTTTTTTGGCAGCGGAAGATGTGGAGCTGGTAAAGAGTACCTGGCCGAGAGACCAAGTATGGCAATGGCTTATAACACCACTCTTGATAATGAAAGAGCAGATAAAAAAGCTAAGCCTAGAAGAAACCGAAACCGTTTGCCTTAGGCAGCTGATTATGAAGTGCAACAACCAGAGGCCGGAAGATTGGGATGGCGCCGGGTTCCCATCGAGCGATAATGTGAAAAGGGCACAACTTCAAGCAATAATCAGAAGGTTAAGTTCTTTCATCTATGCAATGTTCTAAAAAACACTAGGCAGATCCTGGTGGAGAGGGGGCGCCTAGACGGCCTAAATGGTTGCTTATGCGCTCCCAGCCCGCCTGGGACCTTCCAACGCCTAGGCGGGGCATAGAAAAGATTTTTAGAACAGTGCATCCATGTCAAATTACTAGTTTTAGGTTCTTATTCATGTTGTAATCAGTTTATGGATTGTAGATTGCAAGGCATTGTAGCATCAATGTCAAGGATGCCAACTTTCCGACGTCGGTTCCAAAACTTAGTGAAGGTTCTCTACCTCGAGGCTGTCAAAACTGGTGACCTGGCCAACTATGTCGTGGAAACTTCTAGAAGCAACCCGGATGAGGGTGGAGTCTCTGGCGACAAACATTCTAAAGGATTTTATGAGTTTGAAGGGCAAAATATGGTTTAGAGATCAAGATTGTGTCATGGATTGTACGTATGGTCTTTAATATGTACGTGATTTGTAATATTGGAAGTTTTCAACCGTATTGTGTAGCTTGACTAATCTAATATCAAACTGTCCCCTTTGTTACAAACTTACAATTGAGTGGAAAGCACTATTTTATCCCTCAAAATTTGAATTTGGGCATGACTGAAAAAATCGATAAGTATGGGGCATTTTCTATAAATTTAAAAATTAAATGTGACTTGAGGGGAAAAAGCACGAGTTAGGGTGATGTACTGAAATTTCTCATAAATTGTTCACCCAAAACTCACAAGTCATTTGACATTTCATTCAAATTCACATCTTCCCGCACAAGGAGCGGAGCATAGAGCAAACGAATTTTCTTCCACTTCACTCACAACTTCTCAATTTCACAAACCCCGAAATTCGAAACCCTAATTTGCGTCTTAGATTTCTGTTCTCAAATTCGAAGGCAGATCCGCGTAGAGCGAGGAGGGCTAACAAACAATGGCGTCCAAGGATCCAGACGAAAATTGCAACACCGAGACGGAGGAGGAAACAGTCGCGCTGATGAGGAAGCGTGCCCGGAGAGTCAGCTTCGCCGAGACCACCGCCGTTCACTTCTTCGACCGGGACGAGGAAAGCGATAAGAGGCTCCCGAGTAATGAAGCTGCCGAAGAGGATTGGCTGCGGAGGACCGAAAGTGAGGAGATTCGGGTGCTTCTCCAGGCTAATGGTGTATCTGCTGAGGAGGAGGAGGAGGAAGAGGACGATGAGGTGCTTCCTAGTAAGCCGTTTTTCAGGCCTATTGAATCTCCTTCTCCCGCTGGTAGCAGCGCCTTTGGTTCTGCCACTTCCAATGATGGTCAGTTCTGCATTGATTTCTTCTTTTTGTTACATTTAAGTCTGAAAATCCGAATTGTTCGAATTGAGCTGTAGAATGACTTCAAATTGTGAAAGCTTTACCTACTGAATTGAATCTCTCAATCTGAAGAGTTCAGGAAACAACTGCAAGTAGACAACCATTCAATTGAGGCTTCCATTAGGTCAAACTGGCCGCAATATACTGGTTTGCAGTTGGGTATATAAATCTGTTTGGAATTAATCGGGTTAGCTAGTCTTGTTATATTTAAGGTTGGTAATGTGTTATATAGAATGCTTGTCTTCCGATTTAGGCTCCTACCCAAGTTAAATTACGCAATTAATAAGTGGTACCAGTTAAAATGTCACCTGAACATATTTGTTTTGTTTTCTTTTTTCCTTTTCCTTTTTTTTTTTCAAGAAATGTCTTCTATCTGTACTTCGACAATTATGTATTATGTTTAACATGAAAAAACAAGAAAGGGTTCACTTGTTAATATAGGAAAAGATGATATCAAGTTTGAAGCATGATAATGCTAATCAGTTGAAGAATATTTTGTTAATATAGGCTGTATATTGGCTTGAGTGCTAAAAAAATATATTATTCAGAATTACTGGAACCTCACCTCCAACATGGTCATGGACTCATGGGAGGTGAGCAGACTTGTTAGAACGTCAGTATACCAGGAAAAACTCAATCAGAAATTTTTTAGTTTTTCATATGGAAGATCTGATATATATTCTTCTCTTGCCTTCTTTCCACTGCATTGGTTTTATATGGAAGAACTGAAGTGTCCATTCTTCTCTTTCCCCCTTGTTATATGCTTGTTATGTGCAGAAGAAAACTTTTTTGGACCCATATCAGCAGATTTCATAAAACGTAGACTATCCAACTCAGCAGGAGATGATGAAAATCATGACATCACAATGGATTCAACAACATTTTCTATGCATTTTCGCAGTCTGGCAAAGTCAGATTCAGGAGGAGATATTAAGACCCCTACTGGTTTTCGGCTTGCATTTGGAGAGAGCTCTCCAACTCAAACTGCTAAATCTAATGTTGGAAATTCGATGGTCTTGACCAGGGTGAAGAGCCCTATTGTTCACCCGTCTCCAGCTGTTGAGAGAAGTACAGGCAGTTGCAATTCTAATGATATGAGTCTTGTTAAAGAAAATTTAGATAGATTTGACTATGGGCGATTGTCTCCTGGATTGGATGCACTCTTAACTGAAGGGCAAAAGGATGTGGTAGCTGTCCCTTCATCCAGCCAACTTGAAGGTTCAATCTCAATTGATGGTGTCCATCAGAATGGTACTCCTCTAAACCTGATGGACCATACACCTAAAATACCAACTGAGCCCGTTTCTCCATCTCATGTTCATGAGGAGGAAACAAATGTGCCCTATGCACAATCTCCTGCTGATCAGAGGATGCAAGATATCTTTTTCAATGAAGAATGTTCTCCCATGATTGGCAAGCTCAGCATTGATACCAATCCTGTTCAGATGAATGTAAGTAATCTTTTTAGTTTGGAATCTAATTGATATCGTGCTTTGAGAAGCTGTACCTTATCTTGTTGAATGCTTCCTAGCTTGTAACTACTAGTTAATTTATTTGTTTAAATCCCACATCATCATCTCATTTGTTTTTGTTTTTTATATTGGAACTTCATATATGCCACACATAAAGGTAATACTAGTAAGTCATTTTCAAATAAATTTTCCAATGGCAACAAAATATCTGAAAGCAATTAGATTTGTTAAGGGTGTAGTCACTGCAGTAAGTGTTCTGTGTCTATTTTTGCCTGTTGTTTGATTTGCATTGGGGGGGACGGGTTGTTGTCAAAAGAAGAAGGTTACAAGGGGACCGGGTATTACCTTAATGCTATCTGTTGCCACTTTTTCTTGAGAGAAGTCGGTGTTATTTATCACGGGATAGTTCGGGGTCAGAGGTTGGGTAGACCTCGGCCTCATGATTCATGTGGCTATCTACTGGGTTTGACATGGTTGAAAATGAAGAGCTTCTTCTTTTTCTTCTTCTTTTTTCTCTTTCTACTTTGTTCTTTTCTCCTTGCAAGAATACACCTTCCCCTCTTCTAGTTTTTGTGTGTGCATGACGTGAAGTATATTTTCTGATTGCAGTATTTAGTATTTACCTCTTTTGCTTTTGATTGATACTCCCAGAACACCTACAGAACAAATAATTGAAATCCATTGTCTCCTCAATTGAGGAAGCCTTTGTAGCTTGTTATAAATATAGCGCATTCTCTAAGGCCGTTGATATTCGTAGATCGTGAGTTCATTCCCTTGCTTTTGGGCGATGATTCGATTCTTCTGGAATCAGTGAGCACTGTCTTCAATAATTAAAAGTTTGAAAATATGCGATGTGTCTGATTTCCATTTTATATGATTTATTTTGTTTTACCTACTTTGCCTGATTAATGAGATCTTTTGTCTTTGTAGGATTTCTCTGCTGGCCGAGAATCTGTAAGAAATGCTGAGAAAATAAGAAAGCGGAAGGCAGAATTTGATCAATTAGCCCCTCTTTCTGATTTGAATTCTGAGAATGAAGTTGGACCTTTCTTGATGGGATCCATTTCTTCACTCAATGCTAAGAAGAGGCAAATTTTCAAAGATCTGACCAGTTCATCTGAGCATCTCTGGAATTCAGCTCTTTTGCAGAAACAACCAGGATCTTTTCATAAGAAGGGAAATGATAGAATCATTTTAAGTTTGCCACCACTGCCTGGGAAAAGCATTTCTAGGTTGAAATGGCTTAAAAATTCTCCCTCTGCTTCTTTTTACGGAGAAGAAGTTAATCATCCCAGAGTTACAACATCTGGCACTGCTTCCAAATCTTATTCTAAGACTAGCATATTAGATGGGAAAACATTAAACCACCAATACATGCATGTGGACGTTCCAGTGGCTTGTTTGGAAGAACAATTTTCAAGTGCAAGTAGTGAAAAGAAAAACATGAATAGCAGTGATTTCCAGATGCTGGATCAGACTGTAGCTATGAGACAAAGTCCAAGGGTTGGAAACGTAATTGAAGATCATAGACTACCAATTCCAACTACTGGTTCCATTATTTCAAAAGAAGGGACCTTTGCAGGAGCTTCTCCACTTCAAATTAGAAGTTTAGGAAAACAGGATAATGAACATCTCTCAGCAACAGTCAATGCTGCAGAGGTAAATCTACTTTCTTCAGGAAGTGATTCCTCATTGCTCGAGGTCACATTGAATGATAGGAAGTATATGAAATCTCTTCCGTCAGAGATGGACTTCGAACAAGCAATATTGGAATCTCCAAGTAATTCAAAAACTCTTTCAGAGTTTCCGAATCAATTGTATATGGCCAGCTCGAGCAACGACGGACATTCCTTTGCAACTAAAAACACTGCAGTTGGTTCAAGCTCAGTAACAGAAGAGGGAATGACAACCTCAGAATGTATGGAATATGAGCAAAGTAATGTGGAGACTCCAAAGCAGCCACTTACTTTCACTTTGAAAGAAGGTGGAAATTCAATTGCAACTTGCAATGAGGAAGACGACAATTCTACTTCAGAAACTGAAAATTGTGGTTTGTTGATCAACAATGGCATATCAGAGTCTGGTTTAGCCTCCAAGCTAAATGCTGAATCAGAAATTAGGATAAATGGACAAAAAACTGTCCTCAAGGATATTCAGCTAAATGGTCAAACTCCAGTGAGGCATGGAGTATCTGAACAGCATCAGTTTAATAGCTCTAATAAAAGCATCAGAACAGCTAGCAGAACAACCCTTGCTGGAGAGGAACTTCCTGTCGTATGTTCTTGTTTCTCTCGTAGTCAATAATTATTTTCCAAAGTTGGTGTTTGGCATCTGAGCACTATGTAAAGCAAAATAGAATGGACTTGGGCAATTTCATAATACTTGCATCTCCTTTGTTTTTGCATGTTCTAATACTAAAATGGCAATTTAAATTAAAACCAATAATCCATGTGGATATATTTCTGAAATAGAGTGCTGTGGTATATGTGCTATGATCATATGGGTAAGCCATTAATCGGTGTTGAAGTGTAAAGGATCCATTATTATTGCCATTCTTGTATGAACTACCATTCTTTCTTGCACGTTTTAGATTTGATCGACACTTTTTTTTAAAAAAAAAATTGCTACTGATGTTCAGAATTTGATGAAACAGAAGTCTCAGAGTTATCAGCAAGAGCAATATATCCACTCGTCCAAGGAGGACCAATGCAGCTCAGTGCATGATAATGAAGTGCTTAAGATGAAAAGGACAGATGACCCAACTCTTAGTTCTTATCAGCTTAGTCTAGAAAATGCTTGCGGTAATTTCCAGAATGGATTTGACATGCGTGATGAAAGCTATTCCTTAAAGATGAAGAACTTGGGTGGGAAACTAGGTGCAGAAAGGGAAGAAGCAGTTGACATTCTGCATAAACATCAGCATTTCCTGAATGATTCTAATCAGGCTGGAGAGCTTCACAGTGGATGCTTCAACGGGATTAGCACAGTTACACAAAATACTGAAGGTGACAAAAGACGACGGAGTTTGACTGATGTATGTATGCATAGTTTGATCAATGATTCACCAGCTCCATCCTACTTTTTTTGATGATCAAACTTGCTTAATTTACTTTGCAGGTATTCAGGAACTTCAACCTACTAACGGGAAAATGGCTTTCTTCATCAGTTAAAGAGCTTGATACACATTCGGCAAGTTATATTCTGTATATTTGTTTCAACTGAGAAACAAACTGAATTTATTTAACTTGTTGAAACTACTATTTACTCATTCTGTTTCTCTCTTGTAGGTTGAAAAATTGGAAGATATCATGGCTACTCTGCAGAAGTTTGCATCCAGCAAAATTTCATGTTCCAACATTTACTCTCAGGTTTGCTATAAGCTCCATCTTTTTAGAGTTTTCTTTGAGCATTCATGTATTTACACAATGACATGTGCCAGGTGCAAATTTTGCTTGCCATACATGTCAAGAAAGTAGAAACAAACAAAAAAATCATACGTATATTGCTCAGCATTAGTACATTTTTGACACTTCTAGAACTTGGGAGCTTTTCTTGTGGTAGTTTTCAAATTGACAGGGATTTGATGAGATGTTGGAACTCCATGATACCTCCTAAGATGTTTCAGACTAAGTATTTTTTAAATTTATTTCAAACTATATTTTTTAAATTTTCATGGGTCTCTATTGAAATCTGTATATGAAAGTGACAGTCTTCAGGTTCTGCTTGCATTCTAAGTGATAAATTAATTAAATTATAAGCATTCTAAAGTGAGATTTGCAGTTAAGTTGATAATTGATAAGAGCTATAGGCTTCTTCTTTCAGTTTCTTTTCCTTTGTTGTAAAAGCTTCACAGAAAAAAAACTTTTCGGGAAATTGGCACTTTCTGCTGTATGAAGTTACATAATTTGCAGTCATTTGCTTATGTTTTATTGTCTGGACAAAAGAACATTAACCTGCTTAATTGGTCCACAAAGCACTGATCACTTATCTGTGTTTTCTCCTGCAGAAATTGTCAGGAGAGTTTGATCACGCTCTGCTGAAAAGGTAATTTTGTACTAGATTTGGACGTTTCTTGAATCTGACTCTGTTTTAATCAGTGCTGAGGCTAACATTCTGATGTTAATGCAGAGTAGCACAGACAAAGTTATTGATGTATAAAGCTATGTATGGGAGGGTGAAAATGCAGTTAATGCATCTTAAGAAGAAGAAACTATTGGTACTATTTGTCATGTAATTTCTTTATTTTCTTTCTTCTTGAATATTGTAATTGTTATATTCAGTGTTTGCTGTTTTCCAGAACCAAATAGAGTTATTACAATCTGCTGTCCAAGAAAGTAAAGTATTGAGGTCAAAATGCTGCTGTAAATTGCATGGTTCTGATCAAGATAATGAGCTTGGTGGGTGTAATTCACAATCTTATTCTACAGATCAAGATAAAAACAAGGTTAGTTGGCATTCTCCACCTCTAACTAATATCAATTTAAGCTCTCTATAATTGTGTAGGCTTCTGAATAAGATAGAAAGACAGTAGTGTTACCTTTTGGGGTTTTATTTGGGTGTTTAGTTGCTGGTTTTTATCTTATGAAATTTGGGTTTTAATTCTGGAAAACTAGCTAGTTCTGTAAATAACTTGACGCACAGGAACGATAGTTAACATTTATTTCAAAAAAAAAAATTGGTCTTGAACTCCCTTACTTCCTATATATAAACTGTTCATGATGCCACAATTTCTTGCTTAGAAACATCGGAAAATGAAGCCAATCGTTCGGGTTTATTTCCACAAGTCTTAATATGGTTTTCTCTTTCCTTTATGCTGCTTATTTCTACTTCTAAATTGTAATGACTGATAGCTCTTTAATGTACATGCTTTGTTTGTGTATACTGTATGAAATCACTTGGAGTTGGAGCATACTATATGAACCCATAAATGCTAATGTAGATGAGACTCAGTGATATTTAATTCAACTTATAACTTTAAATATGAGGATATGATACACCTTCCCAATGTAAATACAAAATATTGCATTATGTGTTTGGGACATGAAGTCACATTTATTGTAGCACTTGTTTATATTGTAGTCTTTAGATGCATCTTTTATGTGCATGTACTTAATTTTTCGGATAAAGATGTGTAGATTTTTTTAAGCTTCCTAAATTGGGAGGTAATATTGATATAGTGTTTTGTAGGCTGCATCTTAGATCATTAGTGATCTTCTGACAGTTCTGCAGTCTCTAGGCTCATTTTCAGTTGATCTAGATCCCTTTTAATGTGCAGGACAAGGGTAAGAGCATCCCTGTACTTGAGAAGGCTCTTGAAGATTCAAAAAGAAAGATAGAGATTTTAATTAGCTCCTTCCATACTTCTATAAAGATGCCAGGACAGCCAAACTGCGACACGACAGTTGCCATTGTTATGAATCATTTGAAGAGAAAAGCGCCCTGCTGGTTCTTACAGCAGGAGTTTCAGGTTTCTTGCTACTGTTTTTTTAAAAGCTACTGCTATTTATGTAGATGTTCATCATTGGAGTTGTAGTGCTGAAGAGTTTTACTTTTCCATAGTTGTGGGAAGTTGATAAAGCAGAAAATAAGAATGGTCAGCTCGATGTTGTTCTAAATTACGATGGAATTTTTTCTCAGAGGTTTGTATGCTGTTTAATATAGTTCATGTTAATTGTCGGTCTTACCTTGTCTGTCTGGTTTAAAGTTGTACAGGTGGTAATTGTGTTATTGGTGTCGGTGACTTCAGGTTTAAACTAAAGCATAAGCCTAAGTCTAGCATTTCCATCTCGAGTGAACTCATCAATACTATGATATCAAAGGTTACCCTTTTCCTTCTTTTATCTAGCCTATGGATAAATAATAACTAGTTTACTAATTTTTGAATTCTGATTGTTCATTGTTTTCTGATGTGTGTTCTTTCATACCAGACATGGCCTAAGATGAATGCTGCTGCTGCTTTTGAATTTGCTTTGAGTGGTAAAACTATCCTGAAGTATACTGGTCCTGTCATTTTTGCACGAGAAACACAAGTATGTTCTTAATTACTATTGGCAGCAATTTAATTTATTTTTTTGTTCTTATGGACTGTTTGAAATAATGGTATCTTGATAATCAGCCGGTTGAGTGGTTAACCATTCAGTCTTCCCCTCCAATATTAATCACTTGGTGCTGATAACACATGAATCAGTGGGTACTTTTAGAGGGGTTTCTTTTGCACATGCTTGATCTTTTTTCTCCTTTTTTTTGATGTATTTCTTCCTCTTCAGATAGAACTTTCATTGCTTAGATATACCTTCCTTTCTCTTATATGAAAAAGAGATTAGTTAAGCAGTTCAAATATTACCTTGGGCACCAAAGTACACATGGTAGAACCATCTTTCCTATGCTGGATTGATATTACTGAGCAAATGACCTGATAAACCTTATAACAATCCTAGGTATTTAATCACTTTCATCTGTTACTAACTTATCAACTGTTGAGGCCCCCTTAACCCCTTTCCTAATAAAAAAAATCTACTACTATTTAACATTGAATTTTTGTTCTTTTCCTGCGCAGAGGATCAGTTCACTGTTGAGTAACCTATGTGATGTTCTTGAAGAAATAAAGCTAGCGCATATAGAGCTAAGAAATTTGGCCACGTCAAGTTTTCACTTACCATCTGGTAAACAGAATTTCTGGCTCTTCCTTTTAATTAGCTATGTTGTTAATTTAATTATATTATATACTATACTAATGCATCACTTTAAGTTTACGCCATTGGTGGTTCTTTTGTTTCCCTTTTAGACTAGGTTCTCTCTTTCTTCTGTTTTGTGGGACTGCTTATAAATTATATTTTTATATACTTCCTGCACCATTGAATACAAGCTTTGTGAAAAATCTGGTATTTATTTAGATTTTGAAGGCTTATAAATCCTGTTTTTGCAGTTGGGAGGCTTGTTCTCCAGCTAACATATATCAACTACAATGACGGCAGGAGAGTTATACTGAGTTTTGATGTGTCATGTTTGAGCTGGTAAGAATTGTCCACTACCACCTTGCCATATCTCTTGCATTTTGAGTTGAGCTGCATCTCTTCTATTCTAGTTGACTTATTCACAAAATCTCACTTCACTACTCTTGAAGCGTTTGGGTTCTTATTCCATTTAATATGCCAAATAAAATTGTTTTGAGTCTGACACTTTGTCAGAGAGTTATATCTGTCCTTGTCTACTCATTAATCATTATCCATCTGTGCCCAGCTTGAGCCTATCAACTCGCTGCCTATTTGTAATCAAGTCATGAAATCAAACAAAGGACAAAACCATCAATATGCAATCTATATTTTTGCCATCTGTTTAGATCATGTATAAGTCATTGGCTTTTAACTAAATTCAGTTATTATTGTCAAATAGCTGAATTTCACTTTTCCTTGGGTTTTTCGGGCAATGACGATAATGCTTGGACCTTCCACATACACCCTCTTGATTCCCAGACCCCACCCGAGGCTGGTTAACACTGGGCTGGTGTTGTCGTCGTGTTAGATCATGTATTTTCAAGTATTTAAGCATTTATACTGTACCATTACATAATCTTTACACCCAATTGAGGGCTACTCTTCAAAAATAGACTGCTTGCTACTCATGGTCCCCAAAGTTTTTTCATGGACCAAAGAATATTAGGTCTGACCTTCTTTACAATCTGCATTTATGCTTGCTTGGATATGCAGCACTTGCATAGCCTGGCATTTGTTTCAAAACAATAACTTTGTACTCTTAGACTTCATCCACTTGGACAGAAGAAAATAAGTTTAGATGACGTCGAATATCTTCCTTTCTACTAGCTTTGATATTTTGGAGATTTTTTGTTACCATGGTTTGGAACTATAAATGTAACATATTTTTGTAATGTGCATTTTGCAACAGTGGAGTTTATCCATCTGACATCATCCCCTACGAAGTGGGAGACGCATCAAATGTAAAGCAAAAGCCGGTCGCGGACTCGATGCTGGATGAGATTAAATCCGCCATTGGAGGCTTGCGAGGTGGGTATTTGAGATTACTACGTCTTTGTCGTTGCGTTTCAAACGTGGTTCAATTTGGTAGTAGTAATAAAAGATGAGAAAGGTTGAATTTGAATTGGTAAAGTCACACTCTTTGCATCAATGTAGATTTGGTGATGCAATTGAATGTAGTTTTTAATGTTTTGTCGTTTAGTTTTGTTTGTAATTTGGGGGATGGGTGAATGAAATATAAAAAATACAGGAGCTTTTTTTTGTAATGTGTCATGTTGCATAATTGTCTTCATTTTTTTGTGGAGAAAAATTGGCAATATTAATTGTGAATTTTCTTTAAAAAAATAGGTCCCCACACAAAGCGACCAGGCATTGTGGGACTTTCTAAAATTGATAATGAAGGAATGGACATTGTTATTAAGCATTTCAATTATTATGTACCAAAACTTTCATAAAATTACGGAAAAAATATACCAAAAAATCTATTTAAAAACCGAATTGAGTATTATGGACTTTTGAGTCTTTCATTCCAATGTATGCCCGTCAACATTGTTGTGGAGACGTGGAGTACGTCATTTGGAAGTTTTCACAATGCATGTTTGACAAGTCATAGATACTCAAATAATTCAACAAATCACAGTAATGGCTCACCTAAATTCTGGGAGGTTTGGTATTTTCTTTCATTACAAATTAATGACCAAAGTTAGAATTTTTTTTAAGATTCACTTTTAGAAATATTTTAAATGTTTTTCAAAACTAATAAATAAATTTGTGAGTAAAAAAAATATTAATTTTTAAAATAAATAAAATATTTATTTTATGCTCTAAAGACATAGATTAGAAAATCCGTTATTAATACAGTATGAGGTTGTGGGTTATGGCCATATTTGTTAGATACTCACAAATATTAATAACTTCATCTAAGTAGTTGCTAATTTCCTTAAATATCCGCGAGTATGGATATTTGTACGAGCTAATCCTCAACTTTGAAACTATTTTCTTTATCGGTTTTTCTATCTTATATCCTTACGACACGGATTAAGAAGGTTTCTAAAAGAAGGTTTTTTGTTTTTTAGAAACTAAAATCCTCAAAAAAAAAATCATAAACCTTTGGAAAAATAAAATAAAATTTCTAAATAAATAAAATTAGTGAAATCTTTTCAAAATAAGGCTCTTATCTAGGAAATAGGATAGAAAATTTCTTTCTTTACAGAAATGTAAACAACTATTCCATTATTTTGTGATGTATTTGATGGTTTTAAAATTTTCAAGAAAACTCCACCATACCAAATTCAGCTACATTTTCTTCTACACTCAATTACCGTATTGGTTTAATTCACGCAACTAGTGATTGACAAAGGTATCTTCCACAAGTTCTATAATCGGCCATGCTTGATTAGGTTAACTAGCGGTAGTAATTACCAACCTTCGATACGCCATTTTAATGAAAATTATAGTACTCTTATAAAGTTATTGATTGATTGTTACATCGATATTAAACGAGTTAGATACCAAGGAAAAGAAACTAATGGCCTTCGGTGATATTTCATTTCATTAAAGATCTTGGGATCAAAGGTTCACATTAAGAAGGTACACTGTTTGGTTAACCTTTTCTTTCACAATAATAAAGTGATGAAAAGGTATAGAGGGGTGTTCATGTGGTCTAGATTGGACCTGACAAAACCGGAATATATGGTCTCGGTCTGGATCGATGGGACCGTAAAATTTGTAATATTTAGATCACCCTTTTTTAATACATGAATACTAATTCAATGACGTATCAATTAGATCATAAAATAAATCAATAAGGAAATTCGGATTGATTCTTGTGTATACCAGATCAAAATACCTCGCATTATTATTACTGATCAATAAAATTCATATTCATAAAATAAAAAAAGTAAATTAATAAAAAAAATTCAAGCATAGAATAAATAAAAAAAAGATAAGAAGAAATGCACCCCCACCTACATACTTGAGACCTTCTCCTAGAAAAAAACTTGCAACACCCAATCCATTTGGAATTCCATCAACGATCCGTCTGTCAAAAAAATTAATTAGTTCGGACAACCCTCTTACACTCTGAATTATGGACTTGATCGGAAAAATACGGTTCAGTCTTATTATGATCAAGTCCGATCTTCGACCATAAGGACCGTGTATACATATTTTACGACTTTTTTTTAATATGTTATGTTAAAAAATGGTTAAATTACGATCTGATTTGACTTTCTAGTGTAAATGGACCGTAAAAATTTAAATTTTATGTCAAATATAAATATTAAAATTCGAGATTTTATTTCAAATACAAATATTAAATTATTTTTTATATAATTTAAAAATGTATATTACAATCCAATCCGGTCCAGACTGTAAATTTACAGTTTTCGACCGGACCGTAAACTAGAATTTTAAAATATATCGTTAACCAAACCCTCTCAGTCCTAGTCTTTTTATGGTCCGGTCCGATCCGGTCCATAAAACACAACATTTATAAGAAGATATTTTCCGAGAAGTATTAGCAAAACAAGTAATTATAAAGTTTGATTTTGACCCAAAGAAAATATAGAAAGGTTGGTGAGTAAAGGGATGGATCATGCGACCGGAAGCAGGCATCACATGACCTTTTTACCTTCTTTATATCCTCATACCAAACAAGGCCTTATGAGGTATGATGAATGTACAGAATTAAGTGCAAACATGCAGTTGTCTCTCACACAAGCACACACTGATTTAAATCCATGAACAGTTTTTTATTTTAGGTCCCCGTTTGGCAACAAGGGCATTATTGTATAAAATATATAATGTATGCATATTAAAGGAATAATTCATGAATTGGGTTGGGCTAGATGAAATAAGCTATTATTATTGATTTTCTTTTATCCAAATGTCATTTCCATCGTACATTTTCACCATATAATAATAGGGTAGAGATCTAAGACAGAAAAGACACTTATATGTAAAATACCAAAATGTGAAAAAATAGAGGATATTGGATGGAAAGGGATTAACAATGTAGATCATTTCGCTTAAAAATAGTAAAATTATTAAGGGAAATTCCAGTTGGTACCTTCGAGTTTTTGACTTTTTCGGATGGTGCCCTGAAAAAAAAAACTTATTCTGAGTGGTACCCCTGAACTTTTGCAAAAGTCCGCCAGATGCCCTTACTAGTGAATTTTCGTTAGTTTTTAACTAAAATAAGTATATTTTCGAATGAAATATATATATATATATTTGTATTTAAATAAATTAAAAAAATTATAATTTAATAAAAATTCGAATAAATCGTATAAAAATATTAAATTAAAAATTTATATTATATATATTGTCAAGTAGATTGTATGTTGTATAATTACAATAATTTTAATTTAAATCCAAAATTATTATAATATTTATATTAAGATAAAATAATGCATGATTAAATGTAGATTTTATATATTAATTATGAAAATTTTAAAAACTTAATATAAATTACAATTTTAATGTAACTTGAGAGTACCACAACGAAAGTTCTATTAGTTTTTCTAAAAAATTGTCAAAATTAAAATTTATATTATATATTAGTTTTTCTAAAAATTTCTATTAAATGTAGATTTCCCAATTTACTTTAAAAAATATATAGTTTCCCTATCAAATTATTAATGTTCATCGGGTAATTTTCTATATTTGTTATCAATTCTATTGCTCAATATCTATCAAACTTATTTGATACATCGAAATCACCCTAGAATAAAAAAATATATATACACAAAGTGTCCAAGTCTTATGTGGAGGAGGTTGCTTATAATTCCTAAGAATTGATTGAAATTTATCTATCTATTTCATGATTGGAAATATCATGAAAAATCTATCGGCATTCGGCACCCCAAATCTAAGTGAACAGCCAGATAATAAGTCGTACCTTTTTGGACAGCCTCAGATATTTATTGCACAAACGCAAATACTACATGCATTATTTCTCTATTTTTTTAATTTATATCTTCCACCTCCCTCAAGATATTTATACAAACGAATGACTACCAAAATATCCTCAAAAGCACACACTAGCCAGCCGACCTTTTTAATTTTTATTATAATTATTATAAAATCAGCATAATTAATTAAAATAAAAAAACAATGTGACGTGGCACGCTAATGCGATTGCCAAAGGGGATGAGCACGAGAGTGAAGCCTATAAAACTTTTTACTTTTTAATGGGCCCCACCCAGGTCTTCTTCCGCACCCAATTTATCTTTTTTTTTTTTAATTTTTGGCTTGCGCTTTTTATCACAAAATTTGCGTCGCAAATTCTTCCCCACTCATTTTTTTATGCTTTGTGCTGTGTTTTTTTGCTGCTCTCTCTCAACCCAAGAGGAGAATTTCTGGAATTATCCGAAGCTTTTCTTTCAGGGTTTTTGCTGGTACTTTTCCCTAAGCTGCTCTCTCTTTAAAATTGTTTTCTTTTTCCGGGTTTTGTGATTGGTTCGTTCGTTTTGTCTTGAATTCTGTTGTTTCAATTGGAGGGGTTTTGTGGGTATTGTTTAATTTTGTTTTTTGTGAGGTGTTTTTCAGCTGGTTGTTGAAATCTTCTGTTGTATGAGGATGACCAAAGGCTTGATTTTTTAGTTTGGGGAATTTTCATTTTTGACACATCTTATCTAGTTTAGTTTGGGGGAATTAGGTGCTCTTTATTGGGTAGTATGTGATTTAATATGGGAGTTTGCAAAATCTCATGGTGAATCTGAAACCTGTTCTTGAGATTTGGAGTGTTTTGGACAAATCTGATTTTCACCAAGTTGGGTCACATGCTTATTCATTCAATTTTACTTGTCACTGTCTGTGGTTTATCTTGAAGACTCTTTGTTACAATTGTTTGTGATTCATAATCTTATCCCATCTTCTTGATATGGTTTAAGTTTCTTGATCCACCAAACTCTAGTGTAAACCAAGAGATTTGTTACTAAGCCAAGTTTTGGTTGTAGTCCAATTCTATGTTTGTTCTTTCAGCCAGTATACTTAAGGGTCTTCATGAGTTAGCTTTTGTTTTTGTTTTGGTCTGAGAAAGTTAACTTCATGATTCAATTTTTCAGTTTATGAGTCTTTGATGTCACACACACTTGCTTAACTCTATGATTTTTGTTTTCTTTTGTGAAGGTTCTGAGTTGGATTCCCAGTGTCTTCATTCTTAGGACAAGTTATTATCCTTGGTGATAATTTGAAGCTTGGATTGATTTCCTGTATACAAATTTTCAAGTACAAAAATGGGTTATGCTTGCGACTTTTGTGGGGAGCAAAGATCCATGGTTTATTGCAAGTCTGATCATGCCTACTTGTGTTTATCATGTGACCGAAACGTTCACTCAGCAAATGCCCTCTCCAAACGCCACCCTAGAATCCTCGTATGTGAGAAGTGCAACTCTCAGCCTGCATTTGTTAGATGTCTTGAAGAAAGGGTTTCCTTGTGTCAGAATTGTGATAGGACTGAACATGGTGGTTCTAAATCTTCCCATAAGAGGCAAACCATTAACTCTTACTCTGGCTGTCCTTCGGCCACTGAGCTGTCGAAAATCTGGTCATTCCTTTTGGATGTTCCGGGCTCTCTGGGAGACGGCTCTAACTGTGAGAGAGGATTGGGTTCACTGAGCATCGCTGAGAACAGTGGTAAATGTGGTTTGGAAATTGATGAGAAAGGCGGTGGAAATAATGATTGTGATGGTGATGATGATGTGGATAACATTGATGAATCAGGTGTTTGGATGGGATGCTCATCTGTACCTGAACTTGCACCACAATGTTTATACCAACCTTTAGGATCTGAATACTCTCCAAAGGTAAATCGTTTATGTTATACTCTTTTCAACTCACATTTTTATTGGCTTCTTGTAATTAATATCTGAATATCTTTAGTCCTTAATAGGATTCTGTGTTTCAGAGATGTGGGATCATGTTTCTGTATGGACACAACTTTCACTTCACAAACATTGGATATTTGAATACTCAATAGAGTGTTCTTGTATATTCAAATATCTAATGTTTGTGAATACTCAATAGATTGTTCTTGTTTGGGACACATCCTCATTCTCATTGGCTTTTATACAGTGCCTTTGAGATGAATTTAACCCCTATATCAATTTTGGTGCATTCTAACTAAATTCAGTTATTATTGTCACATAGCTGAATTTCAGTTTTTCTTGGGTCTATCGGGCGTACCTCTTTCCCTTGGGCAGGGGTACCCCCATCTTGACCCCCCAGATTCCGCTGTAGCGGAGCCTCACTGGGTTGATGATGAATAGAGTGTTCTTGTGTTGGACTTCATTTTTTGCAGGAGCTTTGTAGTTTGAGGGGAGATTTAGTTTCTAAGAAATATAAAATCTTCTATTAGTGGTGAGAATCAGAGTCAATTTACTGTAGGTAAGTCTCAGTTGAACCTAGTATGGGGTTTGAAAAAAGGGTTGGTTCCAAATCATCTAATCTTGATTTGTTATGCAAAGAAAATTTAAGTATGAGAATAATTTGTTATTTATCATATTTGTGCATGCAGGTTGGAAATTGTTATCTGCTTTCTAACTTGTCCTGTTCAATATTAACCTGTTTCTCTTGAGTGCAATTGTTTAGGAGTACTTCTCTGGGAGCAAAAGCATTGAGAGTTATGAAGACGACCCTTATGCAGATATTGACATGGATGAAGTTGATATAAACTTTGAAAATTACGACGAGCTCTTTGGTTTAACTCTCACTCATTCTGAGCAGCTCCTTGAGAATGGTGGAATCGACAGCTTATTTGGGAGAAGGGGCAAATTTAACCCTGATTTTGATGGTCAGGGTCAACCTAAGGTTTGTTTGTTTGTTCTTGATACTTCAAACTGCACTGCCTTGTTTTGCTTTGAAAAAAAATTGATGGGCTAACATTTTTTTTAAAACTTTTCAGGGTGGAGTGTCTAATGCAATGCAACCAGCATATAGCAACGGTGCATCTGCTGATTCGATCATGAGCATTAAAACAGACCCGGCTATTTGTATGGGGCCAAAACAACTTTCTTATTCGGGTCACACTACAGAGGTAAGCGGTGGAGGAGATTATCAAGACTGTGGTGCTTCTTCAGTGCTTTTACTCGGTGAACCTCCATGGTGTGCTGCTGAGAGTAGCAGGAGTAATGCTGTTATGAGATACAAGGAAAAGAAGAAAACCCGCAAGTAAGTCCTCTTAATGTAATTTTGATTAAATTTGTAGCAAAAAAGAAGAATATTTTTGGAGCTATAATATTCTTGAGTAGGAGATCATTTGATATTGATAGTGTATTAACTTCATAGAAGGTGAATGGAAGATGATATGGGAAATTGAACAAGTTCCGCTGATGTTATCGGGCGTACGCCCTTTCCCTTGGGCAGGGGTACCCCCATCTCGACCCCCCAGATTCCGCTGTAGCGGAACCTCACTGGGTCAATGTTTTATAGTCTTGGTCAAATGACATTGTTATAAATAAGCAACAATACAATGCATGGATATACACAATATGAGATTCAGAATTGAAGTGTAGTAATTCCTACCCTAAAGAATGAATCTTCTTCTAGAGGACAACCTAAATTTCACTTGGAGAAAAGAAACTTATGAATGGACTTTTCATGCTTTTTTGACATAAGAGTGCTGATTATTTCCTGATAGAACTAACTCAATCGCTGTCTAACAGATTCGATAAGAGGGTAAGGTACGAATCACGCAAAGCAAGGGCTGATGTTAGGAAGCGTGTCAAGGGCCGGTTTGTCAAGGCGGGTGATGCTTATGATTATGACCCTTTAAGCCAAACAAGAAGCTTCTAAAGTGTAAGATTCAAAACATCCTTCCTCTATTAAAAGCTCAAGTTTTCTCTATACTACAAACCTGATCCAAATCAAAACCTTAAACTTGAGCTTATTATACTTTTGTGATGATGACACAGTTGGATTATAACGAGACGGGTTTTTGCTGGCTGGAACTGAAGGGGGCGAGAGGGGACTGATTCTCCCCCATGAAAACCCAAGAAAAAGAAGACGACAGCTGACGTAAATCAATCAACATGGTAACGAGTTAAAGGCTCCGCTTTGAACCACACCATTCATGAACCATGGTTAGTAGAATCGTTGGCTCACCTACTAGTGGCGTATTCAATGGTACCCAGATCGAAAAGGTGGGCCGGCGGCATTGTACATTATTGTTGTGAGACACAAACTGGGTGCCGGAGATTTGTATATGTTTTTGCTTGGACCTTCATTGTGCATTGGAGAAGTATATGGTTGCGTTGCGTAAATGGTGGTTAGCTTTACGTGATGTGTATAACATAAGATTCAAATCCTTATGTCTTCAGCATGCAGGAGGTGGATCCCGTAATTTTGTAGCCGAGTTCGCTATGTAGATTGCTTATTTTACTATTGAATCATCATTATGACTCTATTCAGACGAATGATTATTTTCTTTTCTGGGAAATTAGCATCAAAATTGGGCAAAAACTCTATTAACAATCTGTTTCTCTCATCTGAATTGAACAAAGTGCATACTTTCTTTATATTAAACGAAGCCTAGATTAGTGATGAACAAAGTACACACAACAGAAGATGGATACTGCAAGTATCAAATTCCAAAATTTTCAGCCTGCATCACAGATACACACATTGCAGGCTACAAGATCACAGCGTTCGTATCAAGTGATGTGACTATCAAGAAAAACAATAGTATAAATTTAGATAGGAGCCTCAGATTTCAAGTGTTTGATTGTGCTTAAGGAGTTTTGATCATTCATCATCATCAGAACTGTCCTCTGATGTCATCCCTATGTCATCTGCTGCCGTTGTATCCTGAGGAGTAATTATGTGTTGAAAAATGAGTGTGGTTTTAGAATGTAAAAAGATGGTCACAGATTGATGAATGATTTCCTTGTTACCTGCATCTTATCCCAGTCTTTCAACTTAGGATTAGTAAGCATATATGTGTCGCGCAATGGGCCCCAGCTAGGTTGTTCGCTCTCTGCCTTACCATTTGATGCCGACCCCTATCATTAGAAATTCCAAGAATTAAAATTTACTGGTGTGAATATAGCTGACAAACAAAAATAATATGGCCATTGTGCTAAATTGATGTACGCAAGGTAAATCAGTCAAGGCTCTGGTGCATGGTAGTTATTCCTATTCCAATGACTGTTAAAGATTCCAAGGACCTCTCAGTTTAGGAAGTATTTCTGTGCATTACACAAAGTATGTCCGAATTCCTCCAATGAGTACATATGTAATGCAAGCTCTTGGTAGCAATTATTGAATTAAATGAAGAAAAATATACAAATGAAGGGTTTACACACAAACAACAGAATGACATGGGGCTAACCTTGTTATCCCCTTCAGTTGATTGCCCTGCAGACTTGTTCAACTCATTGAAGAAGACTTGTTTTCTCCTTTGCTTCAACACTGCCAGATTCAAAGACAATTGTTTCACAAACAGGATCAGATCAATGTAATTCATGTATAAACAAATTTCAAACATATGGTATCACACTGAATTTATACAGCAGAAGATGACACATTTATAACAATTTTAGATTTCTAAGATACGGAAGGATCAACCTCATCACTAACTACGACATCCCAAAAAAGTTGAAGAAGATAGTAGAAATTAAATTTGATTATTAACCTTTAGCATCTTTAGCTCTTGAAGGATTTAATCCTTTCTGAGCACTTTGAGCCTTGTTAACCTAGAAGAAGAGCAAAACAAAGTAAGGTTGACAAGCATAAAAATTAAACAAGAAATTTTATTCTACATTGCAGGAGACTTACAGCATTAAACAACTTGACCACTGAGTATTGATCAGCATCCATCAAAACCAAAAAGATATGTTACTTAGCAGATCAATTAATTGAAAATCAACACAAAAAGCTACGGAGTATTAATCAAATATACCTCCTTTAGTTGCAACACCTATCAAAAGCTTTTCACGAGAATCTATAAAATTGGCAGGCTTCACATGCCCCTTTTCTGCAACCTAATAATTTTCAAAATCCAGAACAGATTAATTTAATACGGATTATAACATCAAATTGCAGAAATCAAATAAGAAACGCATGAAGGATGTTCAAACTAGTAGAGTTGCTTGACAAATACCATCTGTTTGACCTTCTTGGCCTCACTTTTAACCCTTTTCTCATCGTCTTCTTCTGCAAGCTTTTCTACGACAAGCTTCTTATGAGCTGATAAAATTGGACCCTGCCAAGAAATGATAACAAGACTCAAATGCCAGTCCCAAGACATCCCGCAAATAATCATAAGATAAATCTACAAACCAGATCATCATCTATATGCTTCTTCATTATGTTAACAAATGCCATCCTAAACGTTCTGCACCCTTCAGTAAATTTTGTGATCCCAGGTTGCATGTCAGTGTCCTCCTCGTCATCAGATACTTGATTTCGCTCCAAATTTTCAACATCATAATCCTCGTTTTTATGCAAATTTCCTTTGGGCTTAAAGTTTGGCTTTATTCGCTTTTCCTTAGCTTCCCCCTCAGAATTTTCATCATCTGAATTGTACTGCCTGGCCCGCTTCCGAAACAATTGTTTCATTCTCTTGTCAATCTTCTTCCCCTTTGTAGGCAATGCTTTCTTCCTCTTATCAAATTTACCTCCACTCTTTTGCCCCCTCTTCCGTTTATTCATAGCTGAAGATTGTCTTGAAACAGCACCTTCACCCATTCTGCCTTGTCTTGACGACATCCCTACATATGGTGGTCAAACAAAAATGCATCATTGTTGCAGAGCCACACATCAAGAACTAGTTTCAGGTGTTTATGACAAGTATGACAGTTATTAAAAACATGTTATCAATCTTTTTTGCTTCTACAGATCTTAAGTACGTCATAAAGAACATAAGATAGGGGTTTTAGGCTTTCTTCAAGTATAGAAAATCAAAAGAAACTTCAGAGATCATATACTATTTGCACTTCTGTTCAATAGCTAGCAAACAAGGATCATAAAACGTATTCCTCTCCTGGTTTAGAACTCTACTCAAGTGCTCACAGAAACAAGCAAGAGGCAAATGCTGCAATGAGGTTAGTAGGCAAGAGGACTTAATGTCACACAGACACCAGGTTAACAATGATTCTAATCTCTTACATTCCACTCTCTTTATCAAGGACTAGTTTCAGGTGTTTATGACAAGTATGAAAGTTATTAAAAACATGTTTTCAATCTTTTTTGCTTCTACAGATCTTAAGTAAGACCTAAAGAACATAAATAAGGGTTTTAGGCTTTCTTCGAGTATAGAAAATAGAAGAAACTTCAGAGAGCATATACTATTTGCACTTCTATTCAATATAGCTAGCAAACAAGGAACATGATATGTAATCCTCTTCTGGTTAAGAACTCTACTCAAGTGCTCACAGAAGCAAGAAGCAAATGATGCAATGAAGTCAGTAGGCAAGAGGCCTTAATGCCACACAGATACCAGGCTAACAATGATTCTAATCTCTTTCATTCCGTTTTCCTTATCCAGATATGGTTTACATATAATAAACTATAACAGTGTTAGATAAAATTAACATTTCTTCAAGTTCTTCGCAGATAGAATTCCTTGACACCAGTGGCGGATGCAGGCGGCGGCCGGGAGTTCCCGGCCAGGCGCCAGCGGCACAAAACAAGTCGAAATCCGGATGTTTTTCGATTTAAACCGCGAATTCCGAAGTTCAAACGGAACAAATTTGGATCTTTAATAACTACAAACAAGACGACGAGAGGAAAGCCTAGAGATACATACACAAGTTTAAACGAGTTTGACGAGGCAGAGAAGATACGCCGGCGGTGACGAATTCCGAATCGTCTCAAACTCCCGATTCCTGATTCTCTCTGTACTACTCTCTCTGGTTCTTAGGGTGAAGTTATGTCAATACGCCAAAACCAGTTGAATGAACTTGGGCCTTTAAACAGGCCCGTGACCGGCCCGGCAAACAATCCCTGGTCTATCATCAATAATTATTATTTGAGACTCTAAACTGAAAAAAAAAATAAGGTAAAGAATTAGGGAAATCCGTTCTAAATAGATATGGATTATTTTATAGCATCTTTGCGAATGACGTAGGGTCTTTGGGAGCAATCGGGAGGGAGGAAGGAGACACACTGAAATGATCCAACGTTGTAACAGAATTGGCTTCTTTGAACATATGAGATATACGCCAACTCTTAAAGTGGCTTAGCAAACTGCTAAATATTCGTTCGAACAAGCTCCTCTCAAGGACAACTTCAGCCACATACACGACTTTAACAGCTGCAGGTTATTGCTTTCAATCTGGATGTGGAAAACACCACACGAATGTCCTCAAAAATGACCTGTCAAAGTGCAACGACTTCAACCATGTAAACGAACCAAAAAGTCCTTTGTCCATGTAAATTGGTGAGCCCTAGTAATCTCGTAGGTTGAAACTGAACGAACAATTTGTTTTAGCTAAATCAAAGTGTTAAAATTACAATTTTCTTCAAACGAAAATCGTATATATTTGAGGAATTGAGTTAGGTACTTTTTGCTATCCAAAGTTTTAAACAAATTTGGACGTATTAAATCTTGAAAACCCTAAAAAATAAAAAAAATTAAAAAAATTAAAAATAAAAACTGAGCCATCTAAAAGAAACCACGAGGGTTTAGGAGTTAGGACAAACAACCATACGATGGCACGTGAAATTCCATATGTATTAACGTGACTTCTTTTGTCATTTTCTGAACTAATAAGTGATTTCTCTTGTTCAATTTACGAAATGTATCTCATGCTAAACAAAAATAAAAAATTCTCACTCTAATTCGATAATTAATGGTTATGAATTCTGGGCCGACAAAAAAAAAGTTAATGGCTTGATGGTTACGTTGACATGAGATAAAATTATACTCTTAGGAAAGAAATATAATCATTTTTGGCTCCAATTACAAAAGGTAGTTTACCAAATGATGCAATAAATTAACTTAATATTAAGAGAATCTTTCTTTATTTTTGCCCTTTAATTTCTTTTTAGTTGTTTTCAAAAGAAAAGAAAAAGATTCTTAGTAGTGGTCAGGGGCGGACCCAGGATGTTTTGAAAGGGGGGGCTCGAACCCGAAAGTAACTAATTGAAAAATAGGATACCTACTTATATTATAAACAACAACAAGCCAATGTCTATACATCATAAATACAACGCTATAAAAAATTAAAATAAATACACATAATATTTTTTCATTTTACAAATTACCAATTAAATAGGATAACTCTTAATAATAATGATATTTATTAGAAAATAATCTAATTTAAAAATATTAACTTCCAATAAATATAAAAATTATTGAGTTATTAAAAATATATATAATATTAATACAAATATGATATGATATCTTCTAAATTTGTAAATTTTTCAACAAAAGTTAATTTTTTTCTTTTATAATAGAGTAAAACTAAATATATTGGCAATAAAGATTTATTAAATAGAAAAGCTTATACAACTTTTAACTAACTGGTATTTTCATTAAAAATATTAAGAGATAAAAATAAGGGAAAATGGGGCAATTTTATTTCAATAACAGGTTAAAAAAAGAAGAAAGTTGAATATGAGATGATTAAAAAATAAATTGAATTTGAACAAAAGAAGAAGTTGAATGTTAACTAATTAACACGTGTGAATCGCAATCGAGTTAAATGGAAATTTATTGGGCCAAAGGTCCAACAAAATAATAGGCCCAACCAAAAAAAATGTTAAGATGCTCTTGATGGATGGAAAACTCGAACCTGTGACCTCAGTATTTTAAAGGGGGGCTTCACCACTGGGATACTTAGTTTTTTCTGCACTTCTACCTATCTCTATGGTAATATACCGACCCAAGGGGGGGCAGCTGCCCCCACAAGCCCCCCCCGGATCCGCCACTGGTAGTGGTCCATAATACTAGCTATTGGTGCAAATTTGTGTGATAATAGGATGATGGCCAAAGTTAATATGAAATCAATTCTCAAGACAATAAAAATCAGATTAATAGTAGCTATCAAATAAAATGCACTTTAACATGATAATTAGAGTTAGATTTCATTCATTTTTTTTTTTGAAATTTCTTTATCTATAAAATTTAATTGAGATTTGTACTTGTTTAAAACATATTAATTGTCAATTGATTTTAGAGTGTTTATTATTATATATAAAACATTATATTTTTTTATAAAATTATAAAAGGAGAATAAAAAAACAAAGGGTCGATTTTTTGTAAAGAGATTATCCCATTTTTGATGTGTTCTTATTGGACTTTCATGTACGAGCACAACGAATGCACAATTATCCCTATCACGCTTTCGGACATTTGGTTAGGCGATTAAGACTTTAGGGTAGTATCCAAGTAGTACTTGTGGCGACTCTAATTCTTATCCTATAAAAAAACAATATTTTTTCCCTATCACATAAGAATGGCACGTCAACCAATTATGAGTTAAAAAACATGGCATGTCAATCATATGTTTTAATATTTCATTTGATTTTGCAAAATTCATAGAGTTTTTAAGAAAAACAAAACTAAAATTTTTAATATATAATTTCACCTATTGTCACATAATTTGGGATTGAAATATGTTAGGTTTGTTATGTATACGATTTCTAGCTTATCGACCCACTGAATTTTATCATGGTGTTAGAGTAAATTTAAGTGCAAGTTCACTCATCAAATCTCCGAGCTTGATGGCCTTACGAGCATATTCGACTAGCCCACCCAATAAAGAAACAACCCAATCTAAATGTCATAGTTTTCTAATCTAAATGTTCAAGTAACAACATGCCTAAATAGTTAGTACTTAAGAAGCGTGTTAGAATCCTCTCACATGGAAAAATTAGAGCTAAAATTAGTTATTATATAATCTCATAAATTACTTCAGCCGCTCTTATATAGTTCTGAATTAAAACCTTATTAGACTTATATAAGTTTATTTCACACGCCTCATATTTTTTCGGCCTACAAAATTTGAACACAAATTCAAATTATTTTAAATAAAAATTCCAAAATTAGGAATCGAACAAAAACGGTAGGAGAAGTTGGGGATAAAACCCCATCAAATCACGATGGTGTCCCCATATTTGTTTTGAGCTAATATTATGATTTTACACACTAATTTTATGTTTATATCAAGATATCCTTATATTATTTTCAACATTTATTTATTTTGTTTAAATTTCGTCAGGTTTAATCTAGAACACTGTACATCTAATACAAATTTTTATATTATAAAATAATGTCATACAATTATTTACAAATCAAAAGCTCATTTATTGGTTAACACTGAATAGAAAGAAGACTTAAATTGAAAAATATTTGAATTGTATGATAATAATGACATGATGTAAAAACAAAAGTAACTCTGGTTAACTGAAGGTGGGCGTGCGTTAACCATGGTTAAGTAGAACAAGTAACCCCGGTTAATCAGGCTGGATGTGGGTTTTTCCAGTGCTTGTCCTTTTAAAGCATAGTTGTCTGTATTTAAAGCTCCTGCCAAGCCCTCTTGGATAACCCAAATCCACATCCACTGCTGTTTTTCCCCAATTTTCTTTGCTTGATCTGAATCCAGAATCAATTTTCACACCCCTTTGCAAATCTCCGATCTCCATGTAAGTTTCTTTCATCTATTTTTGTTTTCTGATGCAAAACTGGATGGATCTGGTTGCTTATCTACTGAATTTCAATTATTTGTTCTTGCCCTTGTTTCTGAACTTAATTGAGGGCTTTTTCCCCTAAAAATGGAAATCTGAATCTGGTTTGGGAAGGTATTGATGATTTTTTGTTTCAAGAGTAATATTTGGAAGTGTTTTTTGTTTCTTTTTTTGAATTTATTGGTATTTAATAAGTGAATGTGTTTACAGATCTTTAGGTTTTGTGGTGGTGAGGTTGGTTCTTTGCATCTTATCTTCACTGCATTGAGATGGCTTCATTTCTGGAAGTTTCTCCACTGTTTTTTGTTTGCTTTGTTAAATCAATTTGATACCAGTTCTCTGAGATTTTAGGGTTTTTCAATTTAGTTGTCAAAACTACAGATCTCTGGAGAGATTGTTTGAACTTTGAAGAACCTTACTTTTTTGGCTCTTGAGTGTTGTGATGAAATTTGCCAAGTAAAACCTCCCTATAATTTACAATTACAGACTATTATGTTCAAGCCCATCAATTTCATCCTGCTTTGTTTTTTACCAAAGAAAGAGAACTAGTTGAATTTGATCTTATCAATTTGGTCTTTGCTTCTTCTGTTGTTTTCTTATGATCATCATGATCATGATGATAATGATAAAGTCTGTCCCTTGACTAGATGACATCAATCATCAATTTTCTAGTATTTCATACACTTATTGATTGATTGATTGGTGCTTTAATATTGATTTGTCCACTATGTTTGTTTGAATTCTTAAGAAAAATCAATTTAAGGTTTGCCAATTAATTTGCAAATATAATACCTATCTACATGAGATCATGGGTTTGAAAATTTGAGTACCCTTGTACACAAAATATGAAAAGATTAAGCATTTAATGGTTTGTTATACTGATTTCTACAGATAAAAGGATATCAATCTGTCAAGCATCACATTCTCAAGCAAACCCTAATCTTAAAATGGGGCTAGCCACACTCCCAAGCCCTTCAGAAGGCGTTCTATGTGTGATCCTGGTGAACACCGCTGTGCCATTCACCATTGTCGGTTACCTCATTCGGGCCATTCTTTTCATCCTTAGAGTTCCCTTGGATTCGGCCTTCACATCAGCAGACGCCTCAGAAGAAGACTCCGCTTCAAACCACCTTTCCCCATCTGACACCTACCTTGGCGAATTCAGGAGCAAAACACAATCAGTTAGATTCGATTCGGTGTGCAAGAAGAAAACCGAAGAACAAGAAGATAAAGAAGAGGAAACCGAAGAGCAAGATTGCGCGGTTTGTCTAACCAGCTTTGACCCGGATTCAGAAATCAATGATCTTCCTTGTGGGCATGTTTTCCACAAGGGTTGTTTAGAGCAGTGGCTGGATTACTGGAACATTACTTGTCCTCTTTGTAGGACTCCTCTAATGGCTACTGAAGAAGAAGAAGAAGAAGAAGAAGGCCATTGCCACGGTTGGTGAATGATGAAAATGATGTCTGTCAATCTCCACGGGTTTTGTCTTGTCTTTGTTTTGTTTGTTTTGTGTGCATGTACATAGTAGAAGTAGTGATGGAGTAGCATCAACAGTGTGTACAGAAGAGATGGTTAGTTTGGTGAATCAGTGAATGAGCCCTTTTGGTTGAGTACCATAAGTGTGAGCTCTGTCTGTTGTATATAATCTGCAACTGAAATGCTGTGTTCTGAGCATCTTTACCAATGCTATCCAAGTGCATTTTCTCAGTGAGTTTGAATCCTACAATTTATACAATCAATGTGGTGCCAAATAGTCAATGTTCTAAAAAACGCTACGCGGAACTTGGGCGGAGAGGGATCGCCTAGCCCCTAGACAGCTTGAACGGTTGCCTACTCAGTCCGTGCCTAGGCGGTCTGGACGGCTAGACAGGCTAGGACCTTCCAGCGCCTTGGCAAGGCCTAGACGAGATTTTTAGAACAGTGCAACTAGTAGTGAGTTTTGGTAAGAAATTTGCAAGAGATGAAGTAATAAGAACATATAAGACTTGGAATATGAAAACTAGAATTTTGAGCCCAAAGTGATCTACCCTACCAATCATGTGAAATGGAATTTTTAGTTATAAACTTGAGCAATTGATAATTTAGAACTACCCTACCCATCAATCAACGAGTGAAATTGATCCTATTGCATTATTTTATAGCCATAGGTGTTTGAGGGTGGGTGAAAAGTGTGTATAGACTGGACCCCAAAAGGCTAATTACAAGTCTTTGTACCAGCAAAAATCCCTAAAAGGTTGGCTAGGTGGGAATTTGGTATCATCTCAATTCCCATGTCTAGAGGAAAAAGACTGAAGGATGGCCCTACAGCTCTTGATGATCAATCATCAACAATTTGTAATCCTCGGATGGAGATGATAGTTCTTCTTTCCTACAATACTTCATTTTGTTATACTCACCTCATCCCGAGTTCAAATATGTTTTTTTGATTGCATGTTTAGTCTCTTACTTGCTTGTTTGGAGTTTTCGTGCTTGTTGTTTCTTTTTGCTAAACCAAGTTTGTCTCGTACATTGAAATCCTTTCATTATAAAAAGAAATCAACAATTTGAGCCTTTCTTGTTTAAATTTAGGGACAAATTCAAAATTTGATTCTTATTCTTCATCCCTTGGAGTTTCCTTGTGTCATATAGAACTTTTAAGGTTGTTATTAGGGTTGTTCAATGGGTTGATCCGTTAATCCGTTTGACTCTTTTGATCCGTTTAGCTTGATTATGGGCCATTTTAATCCATTTGTCCTATTTAACAAAAAAATGACTACTTACAACTAGTTCAAAGATTTTAGGGTATTAATATTATTATAAAGAGTAAATATTATTATACTATTATAAAGAAATATTAAAAAAAATAATATTACGGGTTGGTTTACGAGTTTTATAGGTCGACCCATAACCCGTAATCCCAAAAATATTGACCCGTAACCCGACACGGGTCAGATTGGGTCGGGTTACAGGTCATTTGAACAACCCCAGTTGTTACCATATGATAACTATTGAATAGGTTTTGGATTTTTACAAATGTTTTGAACAATACTTCACTGTTGTTTCTCCTTCATATGAGTCGGCTCTATCGTGCCAAGAGAAAAAAGCAAACAATTGGGGTTTGTTACGATTTGATGGTTTGTGGAGATTCAACTCAAGAAATAAGCAGCTGGATACAAGATAGTGATATGTTTTTAAAAGAGTCAAAGATAACTATATGTCATTATAGGTAACAACTTTAATTAAAGCTTCTAACTTAGAAACTTACCAAACTCATATTGCATAAAATGAATTATAAAATCAGAGTGTCAATGTCTGTATTTGTCAAAATCACCGAAGGAAGCTTCATTGAGTGATCTGGCTTCAACTATTCATATTTCACTAATCTGAACTCTCACAAATGCTTTTACACATGGATCATTTTTTGAATGCTCATTGGCAATTCTCTCTTTTCAATGGAAACTTCGAGTTTACTTGAAAAGAACCATTAGAAAAAGCAAGGAAGCATCCATTTTTACTTGCTTTGGATAGGATGAACTTGGGTTTGGTGGTAGGTCAGAAAGAAATTGTATCAAACTTCATGATGAGAACATAAATTTCCACACTACTTTTCATTGTTTCACCATTATTGTATTTTGACCAACAAGAGGTTGAGTAACCATTCAATTATCAATTTTGGATTGGCTCAAGATATGAGTTGGGCAAATTATGTCAACTCTAATCCAATTGATTTAACTATTTAAGTATTGGAATCAAACATAGAGCATTAAGCTTTTAAAATGAAGATAATGAATAATTTACTCCAAATATGAAAGTAACACTCACTAATGAGCAATGACAATACAACAAATTATAAGAATCAAATGAAAGTGGACTCTGACAACATCAAAGTGGAAGAAAAGTCATGAAGTTATTCCTACAGGACTCTTGATAGTTTCCTCCTCATTATGGATCATGAATCAGAACCCAACACAAATTTGAATAAAAACAATCAACCAGCTAAACAACAATGTTTATCTAAGAGTATCTAGATGAAACTATTAGAAAAACGTACCTCGTTTCCTAATACAATCGCCTTGAGGATCTAGTGCTACATGTGTTAACTCCATCTTTGCAATCATTTGTCAGATCATTGAAAGTCTCAATCTGCTTTTTACCTCTCAGGAACACTTCTGTATCAACAGATATCCTCATGTAACCATCAAATTCAACTGGAGAGCCATTGATCTTTGCAGTATCCGAGTACCATTCGCTATTTTCATCCCAAAGATCCTTATAATCATCTAGAAAATGGGTGGTATACTTATCCTTCAAGGGATCAAAGATTGATTTGTCAGGCTCATTAGTTGCTACATAAAGATTCCTTCCTTCTTCAATTCTATTGCGCAGTTTCAACAGAAGGGAATCCGGTGAGGTATCTCTGTCAAGATTAGGCCATAAGTCCTTGTTTCTTGCTTTCTCGCCTCTTACAATATCAACAGAATCATAGTCCCAATTCAATTTAGCTGCAATAGAAGAAACAATATCCATTAATCTTCTAGACTTCCAAATTAGATTCCATGGTCTCTGGATAACAGATTCAGCTTCCCCTTCACAAACCCGATACCAGTAATTATCAGGCTCCACAGATCCAAACTTCCTCATTATCAAAGCATCCTTCACATCCTTCAGCTTCATTGGCTTGATCCTGAAATCTTCCACTAGATAAAGAGCCAATCCATCTTTCCTGTGCCATTTATTCCAATCCGCCCAAAACTGAACCTGATCAAGCACAGATGCCGATTGCTTCAGATGCTCAAAATCAAAGTAATACCTGAAATCCTTCCCTTCCACGTTCTGATTGCTCGTGGTGTAGACGGATGACAAACAAAGAGATAGATCCATAACTAATGTCCTATTCAGATACTGAGCCTCCCCAAGAGCACACAAGAAGCTCCAGAGAAATTGATTCATGTTCTTGCACCTATCACCTCCACCAGAGTAAATCAAGTACTTCCCCTTCTTGAATGCCTCTTCTGATTCAACAATGGGAAGAGTATCATTAACCGTTTCCCCAAGAACAGGCAAACCAGCTGCATCTTCCTTCTGCCCAGCCTTCTCAAAAACCTGATTCTTCTTCTTCCTTTTTCTTGCATTAACCCCAGTATGATACTCCCCAATGCTAGTCACACCAAGACTGCAATTTTCTGACCTAGAAATCACAAACCTCCTGTAATCCTTGTAAAACGACGCAGATTTCCCATCCGTGGGCCTAAACCGCCACGCCATGTCGCAACTATAATCGTCTGATCCGCGAATTGGCTTTCCAAATCGGTAGAAATGTATGTCCTTGAACTTCTCAATGGTGGCTCTCATCATCATATGGAAAACTTCAGGGTCCTTGCAATCAATAGGCTTCCCCAATTCAGCCTCACACTCGGATTTCGACATCTCGCCTCCTTCATTAGGGCCAGCAAGATCAGTGATGTTGATAAAAGTGGTGAACGCCGTAGGATTGGCAGCCATGAAATCCTCTCCCGTCTTCACCACCGTGTCGTCCGATTTAAAGGTCGCATTGGAGTTCGATGTCAGGAAATTGGTGATCTTATCTGAGGGATGGAAAAGAGGATCCTCAGGCTCGTAGGTGACGGCGATAACTGTGAAGATCAACACTCCAACAACGAAAACTGTGAAACATAGGTTTCCGATCAGAGCGAGAGCCTGTTGACCTAGATTCTCCGGCCTCAGATTCGCAGCTCGCGAAATCGGCGACCGTCCCCGCATCTTCATTCTAAACCTAGTTTTTTGAACAGCAAAGAGAAATGCAAGTAAATATCAATGGAGGATAGTACAGAGCAAGATCAATGAATCGTGTAGTACGACATTGCTTGATGAGAAACCAGAAGAAGATGAGCTTTCGAGATATCTGAAAAACAATCGCACCAAAAACAAATAGATTGAACAAAATCCAGCAGCGAGTTTGGAAAATGCAGTAGTAAAATTGAGAGATTAGGAATGAAGAATGGATGATCCAACAAACCTGTTGCATTCGAATAGAGAGTCTCTGCTGTGAAGTGTGAACTGTGTGCTAGGTGTTGAACTCAGATTTTGCATCATTACTAATTTGCCCTTTAATGGGTTTTGTAAATAAGTTTTTTTTTTTTAAAACGATTACTCACATTTGATGGTAAATCCCGGATCATAAACAAGTCAATCGGTTTACAACGATGGGTTCAACCCAATTGAAGGAAGAATTAATGGTAGTAGACACTAGACATGCTAATCACGTCGGTTCGATTGGGTTCAGATTCAGTCATTTCGGATTCAAGTCAATCAAGTCACAAGTCAAGTTAAGTCGGGTCATGAAAGGTTATTGGGCGATTTGAGTCAGTCTAGCTGGTCAATAATATCGACTTTTATATGATTATAAAAATAATATTATGATTAAATAATAATATTTAATATTATACTATTATATTTTTTAATTTTTTACAATAAAATATATTATTTTATTCAATATAAAGTTTATTTTTTCAACGAATATAATAAGTCAGATCAACTTAACATGTTTCAGGTTTCAACTCAATTAGCTTCGGGTCACCGAGTTCGGTTTTTTCTTTGGCCCAGTGATAATTGGCTTTTTATTATTATTGTGGATGAAAATGGATTTTGAGGGGTTAAAATGAAAAGTTTATAGATATTGGACTTGTTCTCTATTCAGGAATCATAGGCGTCTTGGCAAAGATCTCGACTTGTTCTCTATTCAGGTAACAAATAATTACAACTAAAACTTAGGGCTTGTTTGGTATCCATATTAGCATATTAGATATGAATATAAATATGACTGATAGGTATTTGGTATTTTCTGATATCGATATCAAATTGAAGAAGTTGGAGGAGGGTTGCCACTATGGCATCCAAAGGGTGCAAATGGTAAGACATAATAAAACGGTGGAGTTTTACGAAGAGAGCATGTTTGATCAAATGGCAATGGACGACGAGCTTTATCAGCTTCGTCCAATGAATTGCCCTTACCACATTTGGCTTTACCAAAGGAAGAGCAACTCTTGAAGAGATCTTCCAATCCGGATCGCTGAGCTAGGAACCGTGTACAGACACGAACTATCTGGCAGCTTACACGGGCTCTTTCGTGTCAGAGGCTTCACACAGGACGATGCACATATCTTTTGCTTGGAAGATCAGATCAAGGATGAACTCAGAAGGGTCCTAGATCTCATAGAGCGAGTTCTGCTGATGTTCGGGTTTGATCAGTACGAGATAAACCTCTCTACAAGGCCTGAGAAGTCTGTAGGCGGAGATGATATATGAGAGAAGGCAACATGCGCTCTTAAAGACGCCTTGGATGAGAAAGGATGGAGCTTTAAGGTTGATGTAGGCGGTGGCGCATTTTATGGCCGAAGATTGACCTCAAGATTGAAGATTCAACTGGAAGGAAGTGGCAATGCTCAACAGTTCAGGTCAGCTTCAATCCATTCTTGCTAGAATCTGTTATTTATAACAAACTTGCTGAAATCTAAGTAATTACATTGTTGTGCACAGGTGGATTTCAATTTTCCAGAGCGATTTGACATCACATATGTTGATTCGAATTCAGAGAAGAAACGGCCAATCATGATCCATAGAGCGATTCTCGGTTCCTTGGAGAGATTCTTTGGTGTCCTTATAGAGCATTACGCGGGCGACTTTCCGCTGTGGCTTTCTCCGGTTCAAGCATGAGTTCTTCCGGTCACAGACACCCAGGTACAAACATGTTACAACTATCTATTATCTACATGATTAATTTGAGTGTATGTGTTATAAGATATGATGTATTGTTCTTTCAGGTTGAATATTGCGATGAGGTTGTTAGGAAGTTGAAATCGAGAGGTATTAATACGCGCAGAGGTTTGTTATGGGGAGCGTCTGGTGAAACTCATTAGGAACTTAGAGCAACAGAAGATTCCATTAATGGCTGTCGCGGGTCCAAAGGAAGCCGAGAACGGAACGCTTACTGTGAGGTCTAGGTTTGGAGGAGAAATGGTTGATTTGTCTGTGGACGAGTTCATCACCAGAGTTCAAGAGGCTGTTGAGAACAAGACATTACTTTGACATAACAATACTATTTATGTCTATACTATGTAATCTTTATTCTTGTTCTTGTTCCTAATGCTTTTGTAGAATATGTTTTGTGCAATTTAACTCCAAATTATATAAAGATATGTTTCATTCACAGTTTATGGTTTACTTTTCTTTTAACTTATTGGCCTTGTTCTCTTTTTAACACAAAACTACATTTCTATGCAATCTTTGGCAAAACCAAACAGAAGCATAGATCAAGAATATGCATCATAGAAGAGAACTTTATATGCAGAAACTATCAAATACTTTCATAATTCAAAATTTCGCCTTACAGAAGGAGACAATGTAAAAATTTAGTGAGTTAAATTCAACCCTACTACTTACCTTGTTGGTGTTCCTGCAAATCAAAAAGCTTCTGCTTAGTAGAAAACATATTATACCAACAGAAAGAATGTAAAAACTGAGAATTACCTACTTCAACTCGTTTAAAATTTCTGTCAAATGAGTCACAGGTGAAGAGTGTTTTTCATCTTTATATAAAATCTCCCCCCACCCATTTTACTGGATGAAATATCATCATCCATCAACTAATTTCCCCATCCTCCATATCCATTCTCTGGTACTCAACTTTACACTCTCACCACCATTTCCAAGCCCAAAACTTGCTTTCTGAGTTCCCCAAAACTTACCAAGACAGCCTTGGATTTCATAAGTTTTTTCCCCCACAAGAAAACGAATAAAACCCCAACAATTTTACCCTTACTAGTAGTTATTCGGCCAGTTCATTTGAGACGCATGCTGAGGTTGTTGATATACACTTCCGGGCGATGGTCCAACCATATCAGCAGCCCCGGGCATTGGTTGGGAGTGTTGAAGAAGAGAGTGGTGGACGTTTGCAGCTGTCACAGCTTGTCCCGGGTGGTGGTAAATACCAGCATATGAGCCATGGCCCGCCTGTGGAGGCGGGAAAGCCACGTGCTGGCCTTGTGGAGGAAGATTGTAGAAAGAATTCGCCTGTAAACCTGACATGTCACGACCCGGTGCATTAATCCACACAGCAGAGCCTTCCGTCTGCTGCAAAGATGATTAAAACCAATGTCACGCAAAGTATATCCAAAGAAACATATCAACTTGAAGAAATTAGACAGCCCAATTGCACTAGTAATACTTTAACCAAGGTTTTATTTAGTTCAGCAAGCAATGTAATAGTGAAAAGTAGTGGAATACGCCAATGAAATCTATGATCAACCTAAAAGCTAAACTAGATTCATATTGTAATATATGAGCTAATTACCAATGGCTTGCACCATTTACTCATTTAGAAGTCACCCATCAAAGCAGGTATGCCACTTTTAAGTTAGAAGCCTACCAGCAATTAACTCACTATCAAACCATCCTCTTGTAACAAGTCTTTTAAGATTTTTTTAGGGATACTAGACTATGGAATTCGTGCATTATAACATTGCTCTATTTATCTTTTGCCAACTCTATTTTTTTTCTTTTCTCTTTGCTTCGGGGGCATGGAAAACCAACCTGTTGTTGTCCACCGCTGTACACATTATTTTCCTTGTACTGAGATCCAGCAAGATCCTCATTAGTATTCGAGTTTCCAGGAGTCGAGCCAGCATTGTACCCAGCAGGAGAGGTTCCATATGGTCCATAGTTGGCAGGGACGCCCACATGTGTAGGATTTCCAGAGTTGTTACCAGGCTTGAATTGAGCCAGTGGATACTTTACCCCGGCAGTGGCCCCTGTTGGTGGGCCAGGATAAACACCACCGGGTTGAGCTTGTTGTAGGAATGCATTATTTCCCAGAAATTGGTGGAGGGCTGGGGGCGGAACATAGTAAGGGGAAAAATAGTGCCCGTATGGAATGTAGTTGGGAGGGTAGTGAGGCATAGGCAGCCCGGGTGGCTGACGAAATACAGGGACTGCTTGTTGAGTCATAGATATAGTGCCTGGCATCAGACCCGCCTGATTTGCATGAGGAGCTTGTCCTGTCGTTGACATTGCCATTGGGTTTCCTCCCTGTAAACGGGGCACATTATGTAAGCATCAAATATAATCATAATCAACACTATTAAAAAGTATATGTCTATATATAAACTCCCTTTCAACAAAGCCTGCGTCAAAGGAAACATAATACTTAATTCCAACTGAGCACAAACTCTATCTTCTTCAAACTCCAAACCAACTCATGCTTTCAACAGTTTTTTTTGGGGTAAATTTTAATAAACTCATCACAATTTTTCACCATGAGACAAACAGACATAATGATCCACTCATTTAATAACTAATGTTAAGATGGTTTCTAGAATTGCCCGAAACCATATTAGTGAGAACTAGCAACAAATTCGGAGTGGTAGCCTGATAAAAAGAACCCAAGAATAGAGATGATACAGGCCATCCCTTGTAAGGTTCAACATCAACGTCCACACTATTTAGTAAAGACCCAACTACATGCTGCCCCATTTTAGGACATTTCAATTTGCTACATCCAAACTAACCAGGGCTCATAAGAGAAGATACCCTATATAAGTGCACTTCCATTCACTCTAGCATTAAGCAGAAGCACATACACTATTTATATAGTGTAAAACCTTCCATAAGCCATCCAAGCAGAGAACAAGGCAATAAATTATTTAGATTGAACTTCAATTTTAAGGGAAAGCTGGAGAAAGATTATCAAGTTACCTCTTGTGTAGACTCAGATGTTTGTGCAGACAAAAAAGCAGCATTCCCATTGTGCTTAGTTGAAACTCCATGTGCGTGAAAGGGAGAAATGCGGCCATCTCCTTCAGCGGTACGATAGAATTGAGCATAAAAGTTCGCAGTAAGAGGGTCCATTGGTTGCTGCATCTGAAAATCGCAGAGTACATGAATAGAAAGAAGAATCCAAGGAAATCAAAGGAAAACACTGGAAACATCTTCACAAGGGTAAATTAATTATATGGCGTCCGAAGCTATAAAGTACATGATCACTTACAACAAAATTAGGAGCTCTAGAAGCATCACGTGCTTGAGTGTCTGGGCTATCAAATGGTTCTGTGTTTTCAAGCACTGGCACAACAGGATAAGTATAAGCAGGTGATGCCTGAACTACGGGATGCTGAGGGAAGCCAGATGCCTCTTTTGAGTTATCAATGCTTGACACTGAGCTAGAGGGCACATCAGCATCAATAGAGGATGCATTTTCTGGAACATGAGTAGGCTGTTGATGATTAATAGAATCTTCTTCCTCGGAAGGTGCCACTACATTTTCATTGCTGGAGCCACACACAAACAAAAAAAAATTGATCAACACAACAGTACATATTAATTGCTAGATTCATTAAATCAGTCAACCATAATAGAGTACACAGAATTGAACTTTACTAACACTGGGCAGTTCTAAACCAGTTATAGTGCAGTATACTATTATACTATATGGAGATAATAAGCAATTTATAAACAGGAAAGTTTGACCAGGTACGCAAAACATATTAAAAAAAGATAAATCAATCCTTTCAGGCAGAATCCAATGCATTGCATTATTAAAAAGTTCATTTAAGAATTTCTACACTGAAGAAATTTAGTCATCTAGCAATCAGGCTAAACCTTTTCCATACAAAGCGAAATAACATGAATCCTTAACCTTGTAAAAGTATAGCCCCAGAATGAACCTCTAATGTGAAAGCTGTGCATTAAAAAGGTGAGGATAGTCACCCTGCCTATTACAAACATACAAGCAACTGCAATAAGGAATAGCTGAATAATAATTGACCAAATTCCAAAAACAGCCAAAACCACAAACCTGATATCCTGCTCGACTACTGCTTCTTCAACTTGACATGACTCAGAAGTATTTTCCAAGCACTTTATAGTACCAACCACCACAGCAGCTTCAAAACTTCCGAAGGTTAGGCTAGTCCTTACAGCTTCAGGAACATGGATGTGATTTGGAATAATAACATGCTGAGCATCTTTGATATGTAACCCTTCCAGCTCCTTTTCAAGTTTGGAGACAGGTTCCTCATAACCAGAGACATCTTCATTCACTACGTGGTCCAGATCACCAGCTTTGGCTGCAGCAGAAGATTGCTCAGGTGCAATAGAAGACTGCACAGGTGCAGCAGAAGACTGCTCAGCTGCAGGAGAGGTTCTTGACACAAGAACATTGCTTGAATTAGTAGGTTTGGGCTTCCACTCCTTGTTGACCCCTGCAGTATGCATCCATAAAATAAGGGTTTGAAACAATACAAATAGAATTTATCTTAAGCTACCACACACAAAAAAGCATACAGAACAGTAACCAAAAACAAAAGATAGAATTATAGAAAGAAACATCAAGAAAACTTCTTGTAATCAAAATAAGCCAATGAGATACCTTTAGGAGGACCAATTGCTTGCTGTGAGCGATTACCATAATTTGAGGAAGGACGACTGGATGATGAACCAGAGTGACCTGATGAAGAAGAGGGTCTTGAGAACTCTGCTAGTTGGTTCTTGCCAGCTCCATGTGACTTGCTACCCATTTTTGTATGTGCGGAAGAGCTTCTATTCTCATGAGCTGCTAAATTTCAAAGGGAAGAAAATATGAAAGATCAGATAAAAATGAAAAACAAATAGAAACGGCCAAAAAATTTACAACAGTATTGTGATGCTTATACCAGCATTCAATTTGCTTTCAGCGGGCGCATTAGAATTTGGTTCAACGCGAGATCTTTGGGGTCCAATTTCATGTTTAATGGCACCAATTGCTCCTGGGGGCCTGGAATCCTTTGACCGTACAAGTACAGGATCTGAGGCTGAACGGTGACCACCTGAATTCCAGGCTGCAGGTCCTGAGCTCTTACTAGAGCTTGGCTGAGGCTGTACATGTTGATTAATTGTTCCAGCTCCTGACGCCACCACAACATTTTCTGTTGCATCACCAAGTGATCGCTTTTCTGACGGACCCTCAGTGTGTTTTGCACTGCTTCTGCTGGAAATGTGAAGGGTAAGTTGATCAGCATTGTGCAACAAAGTCATGTACTAAAAAAAAAAACAGTCCGAGCACATAACTTACCGAACACAGTCATAGAATCATTACAAGAACAGAGAAAAAAAATACCTAGTAGAAGCTTTTTCTTTAATCTTGACCTCCTTAGCTGCAGGAGCAGGTGAATTTGAAACAGAAATTTCTGAAGCCTGCTTAATACCATTTTCCATTGCAGAACTAGAATGTTTTCCTCCCCCAGCATCTAACAGAAACAGGTAATTGTTGCAAAAAGAAGTTAGCAGAAAGATTGGAGATATTGTACTTATATGTATACGGATAATTCAAGTAATTGGAATGTTTCATATCATTGTAGAATACAACTAACTACAGTAAGTTAACCAGAAAACAAGTAATTTGAATGTTTCATATCATTGTAGAATAAAACAACTATAGTAAGTTAACCAGAAAACAATGTAATATAGAATCATAACCAATCCCTCATTGCACCAAGAAGGACAAACAGAAACAAGTCCTAAGAACCTTGAGAGCATATAATTCTTCCCAAACTAGTGGTTATAATTATTTATAGAATGTTACTAGCAGATATATTCAGCAGAATTGACCATCTAAGATAAAATATCAGTAAAATTCTAGCAACAGTACTGTCAACATACCAGATGGATGATGAGATGAAGCATTTCCCTGACCTCCTCTCCCAAACCGTCCAGAAGGACCAGATCTCCACCTTGTATCCACTGTCTCTCGGCTGTTCAGATTCTGAAACAATACAAGCAAGCGAGAGATAAGAAGTATAATCTCACAGGTTTACCATAAAAAACACTGATAGGAAAAAAAATGTTTACCCACTCATAAATAAACATAATTTTCAAGAACCACATACAATTCAAGAAGAAGAAAATACCTCTTTCTTCTTGTCCCGCTTCCTCTTAACTTCATGGAAGGTATCTGTAAAATCATAAAAGACCCAGCTACATCACCTCAAGTCTACTCATTTGAATACAGTGCTCATAGAAGTAAACTAAAACACTAACAGGCATAAACCCCAAGTGTAAAACCTACACAAACCATTTTACAATTCTTGTAACTGCAAGCAGCAATCAAAAAGCTTTCTCCATTCTAGCGGATGAATGACCAAAATATCCTAAATTTCTATCATGGTCCTGGCGCCCTTCAACAGGCTAATTGCCTAATTTACAACACTAAAACCAGTTTTCAATTCAAATATTCGTACGGGGGAAAATTAACACCTATAACATAATCTAGCGATTGGCTAGTTTGGTTATCGAATCAAACACAAAGGGAAAGAAAAACAAATGCACAGCTCTAATTAACCTACTTATAAGCAGCGCAAAAAAAGTAAGAGGACGGGAAACAAATCCACAATCAATGAAAGAATCCGACGAATGCCAAATTAGGTTATCTAATCAAGAGAAAGAGAGAAAAGAAAACATTCACAGCCCGAATTAGGTTATCCATGAACAGCGCGAACAAAGTAGAGAACAGCAATCAAATCCACATGCACTAATTAGGAGTGTCAATCCCGGAAACTAAAATTAGGTAGCGATTTGAGGAACAAACAGAATGCGAAATCAAGATCGAAATGGGGAGCTAAAAATAAGTCAAAGCCAAGACAGTGAAGAACCTACCTTGGAGGAGGAGCTTCTGAACGGTTTCATTGGGATCCATGTGACATTCTTTGAGCATTGCATAAATCTCCTCTTCGCTGTGATTGCAACCAGTCTCCTTAATGTTCTGGATCATCTTCCTCACATTGCTAGAGATTGTCGAAACCCTAAACCCATGACCGCCACCGCTCATCTTTCCCCCTCCTCCGCGAGCAAACCCACCAAACTCACAGACCCTCCTACGAGAAAGATTGTGTAAACGCAACGAAAGAGAAGATTTTTACACACCAAGAACAAAACTTGATTTGAAGAGCAAAAAAGCTGCCCGTGAAAGGGAAGGAAAAGGGGGCTATAATGGAATGGACTGCTTCATACAAATTGAATAGTAGGATTTATAGACGATCAATAGAAAAGAACAAAATGCATAATTTTAGTACCCAATCAAACCTAGATTTTAGTCATCGAAACCGAAAGGGGGCTTGAAAGAGAGCACCCACAAACACTATAAATGGAAGCTAAAGCGTAATATTTTTAGTAATTAAGTGAAATTTCTCCTTCGAGATAAATCAAATTTTAAGAAAATGTTACAAGCCTTTTTCTAAGAAAAAAATACAATTAAGACAGTGCATTTTAAGCTTAGCCCATGTAATAATATTTGACCTATAAAAGTTATCTCATAATAGCAACCATTAACAATTGTATTAATTAAAGAGCCAATTTGTAAGTTTGTGTGGCTTTATTAATGTGAGAAGGTACATGTTAAATATCATCATGAGACGAAGATTGAGAACATCATCACTTCAAGTGTTATGTTATATACCCATGATTGATTGATTCATGGTTAGCCTAATAAAGTACGTTTGAGTAATTTATATTCTCTCAAGTAGTCAATCAATACAAAATGACATGGCCGAAATTTTATTGAATTTTGTGAGTTTTGATGGTGACAAATTTGTATTTGATGGTAGATATTACTCTCATCAAAGCAAATTTTAATATATTTAGTACTATCTCCATTTACTAGAGAATGGTATTTTAGTCTTTATGAAGAAGTTTAGGTATGGTAGAAAATTTTTTAAAGTAAAAATTGCTCTAAATATTCTAATGTTTTATCCAGTTGCGTACTATATTCTGATCTTTTCGAATATTAACCGTTGCGTACTCTACCTTTGAAGTAAACACACTTTGGATAAATTTGTAAATTGACCCTCCACCTTTTCATTTTGTGACAAAAATGTTTAATCTGTGTTCAAATTTTTTTTCTCATTTATAACATAGTCTTATAGGCTTTATTTTTCCATTTATAAAAAAAAATTATGTCATTGCTTTTATTATTTTGCTAATATAAATCCTCAACTTTATAATTAACCACATAAATCATTAAGTCATGCATATTTTTGAAATAATTTTAGACAAAATTTTAAAAAAAATCACGACTATTTGTTATAAAAGTTTAAAAACTTATGTTCTATCTTGTTAAACTTAGCCAATAAGATAATGTATTCAACTTATATTCCGGCTTAGATAAACACAATGATATGGATTAGATAAATATGAAATTATTAAATTTAACATAAAATCCAAAATTAAATTTTCTTTTAGTAAATGAAAAACTAACGCCCAATTATTTAAAAGAAAAACTAAAAACTCAAACAAGTCATTAAAAATATTCATAATTGATTTTTATTTCGCATTTGGATTCGTTGGCGTTATTGTGTCATAACATAAAGTTTTTAATAATGGACAAAAGTATTAAGATGTACTACTTGTGAAGTCAAAGTTATGACTTAATGATTTAACTGGTTAATTATGAAGTGGATAATTTATATTAGCCAAATAATAAAAGTATGGCATTATTTTCTTATGAATGAGAAAAAGGAAACAATGTTATTACTTTGGACCTTACCCAAAATGTTATTAATCTTACCCAATGTATGTTTAAATAAAGGAAATTGATTATTTTATATTAATTTCACTAAAATTGTTTTAAACCAAAAGAGATATAAAATTATCATTTTCAATGTTTTAATCCTTTAAGGACAAGATTTATAATTTTTAAAAATTTATTTGCAATGGATTGGGTATTTTTGTCACAAAATGAAAAGGTGGGGTCAATCCACATTTTTACCATAAGTGTGGACATTTCGAGGATAGAGTGTGCAACAACCCCCAAAGTATAGCATATATTGTTAAATTCAGAAAAGTGAAGGTAGATCGTGCAATCGAATGAAATGTTGAGATATTTAGAACCATTTTTCCATTTTTTAATATATATAATTTTATAAATATTAGTACATTAAGTGGTTGCATTTATGGTTAAGAAGGGCTACTTAAAAGTTAAAACCAATCATAAGTTGTAAGAATTTCTTTTTCATAAGCCAAAGCCACCTACTGTTAATAGGTTTTAACCTGGGACTAGGGGTGCTTAACGGATCGACCAAACTTGCGGGTCGCGGGTTGATTCGTTGGCCTGCAAAAAAAATATTGACCTACAACTCAATCCGAGGGTTGTGGGTTTTGTGGGTTGGGTTGCGAGTCGACCCTTTGACCTGTTTGACACATACAAAGACAAATCCAAATGTCCTGTAAGTTGAGCTGCTCATCGGATTGGGTGACCCGACCCGCGACCCGCAAATAATATAATAATTTTTTACTATTTAATGAAATAATATAATATATTTTTAAAAAAAGAGTTGCGGGTCTTGCGAGTCGACACGCAACCCAACGGGTTTAACCCGACATGACCTGCAACCCAGATTTTTTTAAAAAATAGTGACTCGCAACCAAGGGTGTAGCCAGAAATTCGACCGAGAGTGACTAAATTTCCCTGATCAAATCTTGGCTACATCATAAAATTGAAAAATAGAAAAAAAAATTGTATAATTTTTTTTCACACAAATAGTGTTCTAAAAAAACTAAGTGGTCCTTAGACGGAGAGGGCGGAGAGGGATTACCTAGGCGATTTAAACGGACGCCTAAATAGACTAGTTGGTATTCTAAACGGACTGAAAAACTAGGTGGGGGTAGGACCTTTCAGCTCCTAGGCAGGATCTAGACGAAACTAAGCAAGGATTTTTAAAACAATTTAGAAAATTTTGTATTTTTATGTATAAAAAATGTTGTATTTGAGAATCCTTATTTTTTTATTTTTCATAAAAATAAAAAATTAACTTGGCTCTTTTGTTGACAGGTAGACTAGTTTTTATCAAATAAACTAATATTTTTTTAAATATTTTTCAAAAAAAAATAGGGGTCGTAGCCCCACTCGCCCCCCTCTCCTTCCACCCTTGCCCGCAACTCGACCCGTTATCTACGGGTCAGGTCAATGCAAATTGCTGACAACCCGACCCGTTAAACATCCCTACCTGAAACTAAAATGGACGCAATTGATAATCCAAACTCACACAATAATACTTTTCTTGATTATTTTGTGCCTCTTCAAGGGGTAAGAGAACACCTCACTAATAGCTAGGTAGGTGCGTATGATTAACAAATCAAACAGAAGGATTTTTATTAAAAACTCTCAATTCTTTTGTGTCTCAAGGTGAAAAGATTATTGTGTGAGATTTACGATTTTTACAAGGGTACACTTTGAAGCAAGGCTTACACTCGTAATGGTACTTGCCTTTATTTTCCCTTAATTGACTTTCATATCTTCTTAATTGACTTTAAGTACGTATCTTAAGGGTTAACGATCGATGGTTGGTGGTGCATGCGTGACAGTTTACTAAAAGCTTATGGACTGAGCAAATGAGAGTCGGCCCACCATAAAATAGGCGGATCCGAACAAAGTGACTGGCCCATCCGAGCCACTAAGGCTTGGTCCGAACCTGAGGCAAGTCAGTAAAAAAAAATTTACTCGAGTGTGTAAGATTTTACCATATACCTATACATGACGTACGTTTGTCAATGAATGTGCATAATTGTATAATTGATTGTGTATAATGTTGTAACTGAGTGTGCACGACTTGTTTTTATTGAGTGAGCATTATATTACAATTAATTGTGCGTAACATTATAAATGATTGTGTGTAATCTTATACATGGTTGTGTGTAATTCTATAATTGAGTGTGCATGACTTTTGCATACTCATTATAAGTTCATCATGCATACTCAATTAAAACAAGTCATTATAAAAGAAAATATGCACACTCGCTTACAAAGATTACACACAATGCCACAATCACTTACAAGGAATAAGCACATTCACTTACAAAAATTACGCACAATCGCATATAAAGATCATGCACACTCAAATAAAAAAGTCATGCACAACCGAGTATAAAGGTAAAAATATACACAATCAGGAGCAAAAATTATGCACGATCATTTGTAAACATTTTGCACTCTCAAAGTAAAAAAAAAATATATTTTATCCAGATCGTTTATTATTCTTAAATTAGACGATCATTGTGCGTTCTTAGTTCTCTCCACAAATTTCGACCCAAAAAAAAATTCTCTCCACAAATATTGTATTCTCATGATCCATTTTCTTATATATAATATAGTTTTTATATGTGTGTGATATATTTCAAATATGATATTATTTTTCTTATAAAAATAGTTTTTTATAAATTAAAAAAAACTGGTATCCAAGGTACCCGACTCATACACTTGGGCGGGTTCGACTCATTTTCTAGGTTTGGATCAGATAAACGGGCTTGGTTTTAGGTCAAAATCCGACCTGAATTCAGTTTTGCTAGTGCCCAAATTGTATTGTTGCCTACATAATAGGTTCCACTCAAAAAAACAATTTCATCAGCATTAGCCTTAGAAATAGAGCAACTTTAAAATTTTATAATCAAGTGTTTCATCTCTTCAATGAATCAACCCGATATAAAATGTGTCACCACTAAATAAACCGAAAAAAATGACAGTTTCATTAGCGCCCAATCCACTTATCACTTGCTTGTCGAGAGATATATAGATTGAAAATCTATTTGGGAATTCCTGATGGTTGCACATTGCTTGCTAAACTTGTAGCCTTTTAACTATGTTTTCTGTTCTTTTGCACTTCTTTTCCTTCATGTTTGAATGACTTGTTGTTGGATGAATTGACTTGATGTGTTTTGTTTGTTGCTTAAAAGAATGTTCACGTGTATAGATAGACTTTCTTTTTGCATCTAGTAGTACATGACATATCATATGAATTATATTCATTAGCCATCTTATGTAGTATGATTCTTACCTAGCTATTTGGATGGCTCAAATGAATCGATATGTTATGGGCAACTTGTCATAATCCCATTCCTTAATGCGTAGTATTAGATTTTCAACAATTCATATTATTGAATTTGAAAAAGCTTACCATTTATATACAAAGTTTTTTAATATATGTTAAAAGTACAAAAATATGCCTACAATGACTTTCATGAAGATGACAATTGGGACTTAGATCATTGACTCTAATCTTTCCTTAACTATTTTGAATAATTAGATATGCAAAAACAATAGAGAAATAGGGAAATGGTGGTTTGGACCTCCACATTCATCTCCTATATTAAGTCGTATTAATCCATTTTACTTAATTAAATGAAAAGGATGCTTTTCAATTAATCCAAAGTCCTTGTTCCTCGTTTCTATCTTTTTCATGTAGATCCAAAGTAGTTAAAGGAGAGATTCGAGTCAGCGATAATTCTATGTGAAAGTGTTTCCCATGTTAACAATTTAAAAAATCAAAACTTAATATATAATTTCTTGGATTACTTTTCATTCCGTCAATTGATTTTATGATGAGCTTATATATTGAGCTTAAGGTGCATATGGGCACATACAAACACATGGATCCCACACATTATATCAGCCAACCGAACATTAACATGTATTTTTTTTATAGTAAAAAAGGGATTATAACCCGTTTTATTTAAAGATAAAAGCTATTACATATTAATTCTCATAGTTTTATCCATATTTAAGATCTTCCTAATCCCATCAGGCTCCTCTTCAAATAAGATAAAATTTCCCATATAAAATTTGCTAAATTTTGCTAACCAATCAGCCGCTTGATTAGTTTGCCTAGAGATATGCTTAACATTGAGAAGCCAATCAATACTGCTGACCATTTCCCTAATCTTGTTGACAATCTCTGAGTATTGACCAGAAATTGGCTCATCAGTGTTGATCATGTTAAGAGCCTCCATCACATCTACCTCCAGAATAACCTTGTCCAACTTCAGTTGTATTAAAGTGGTTTGATTATGGACCTATTATCTACCTTGTCTATTTGGATTGAGCTTAACTCGTTGCTACCCACGTTTTATCTACCTTGTCTATGTGGGTTAGGCTTAGCTCATTGCTACTCGTTTGTTATCTACCTTATCTACGTGGGTTGGGCTTAGCTCGTTGCTACCCGTCTGTTATCTACCTTGTCTACCTGAGTGGGGGCTTAGCCAGTTGTTACTACCTGCTTATTACCTACTTTGTCTACCTGAGTTGGACTTAGCTAGTTGTTGCTACTCACCTGTTATCTAGCTTGTCTACTTGGATTGAGGTTAGCTAGTTGCTATCCACCCATTGTCTACCTTACCTACCTAACTGTTTCCAAGCGTCAATTGAGTCCACATAGTTGCACTTCAGTGAACGTGTGACAGTGTTTCCCATATTAGAAATTTAAAAAAATCAAAACATAATATATAATCTCTTAAATTACTCTTCTTACTGTCAATTGATTTTAATTAAAAATTTTATCCGACTTATGTGATAGGCCTAAAGTTCATAAACGCACAAATAAACCTGTGGACTTCCACGTTATATCTTCCCACCTGACTTTAAGAACCCGACTCTCACTGATACGGACCCGGTGTGGATCGCGTATCGAAACCCTTGTTGGTCAAGGGGTTTGAGCCTAATCCGGTGTGGATTCCGACTCGGGATAAACGTGGTTGGTTGCCACGGGGTTGAAGAACGATAATAAATTGCAAAGGGATAAATTAATTAACTGGCTTTATTGATTGATTCCTATTAGCCTAACAACTTAAGGGTATTTATAACAACCCGATATCTAAATAAGAAAACCCTAATTGCTATAATATTGAAAAGATACTCTTACCAGAAAATAAAATAAAATCTCTAAATAAAAGGAAACAACATATTCTAAAAGAAATAATTATAACTAATTAATATTATTGCGTATCAATTCTCCCCCGTTGAGAATCGACTCGTCCTCGAGGCGGAAATCAGAAGGAGGCCGCGGAAGCGTCAATCAGATCCTCCAGGGTCGAACACAAATGAGTCGATCGATGCAAAGTAGTCGCCAAAATCACTAAACAAAACAGCGAAAATACGCTCAGTCTTAAGCGTATGGCGTCTCCACTCAACCGAATACGCACCCAGGGCCACAACCCTAATTTTTGGAAGGGGGTCTTGGCGAGGCGGTGCATCAACGGTCGCGATGGGACGAGCCGCGGGTGCCTGGAAGATGGCCACGGGCGTCGAGGGGATGGCCGCGGGCGCCAGGGGTCTGGCCCCGATCGCGGGGATGCTGGCCGCGGGCGCGAGCTTAGTGGTCGCGGGCTCGGTTTCCGCGAGCGCAGGCGCGGGCGCGGGCTCAGTTTCCGCGAGCGCGGGATCTGTTGTCGGAGGCTCGGGCTCGACTTTGTTGGTTGTGGGGGCAGGGTTTTGCGGCGGCTCTTTCACAACTGCGGACTGGCAATCCAATCGATCAAAAATCTGATGTATTTGACGACGACGATCCTCAACTTCCATATCGATCTGACGGAGCTTCAACTCTAGATCTGACGGGCCAGGGTTTGGCGGCGTCGTGGTCGCATCTGCGAGAGGAATTCCCAGACGATAATAAAGTTGATCTGTCTGATGACGGTGAACCGCTAGCGCCTGGCGAGTTTTATGGATCTCCAATGACAGATTTTGGATGAGTTCGCGGAGAGCGGGACGAACCACGTTCTTGCCTGTAACATCGGACATGATGATGGTAGAGTTCAAGAATGAAAGCACCAATTAATACGGACCCGGTGTGGATCGCGTATCGAACCCTTGTTGGTCAAGGGGTTTGAGCCTAATCCGGTGTGGATTCCGACTCGGGATAAACGTGGTTGGTTACCACGGGGTTGAAGAACGATAATAAATTGCAAAGGGATAAATTAATTAACTGGCTTTATTGATTGATTGATTGCAGCCTAACAACTTAAGGGTATTTATAACAACCCTCATATCTAAATAAGAAAAACCCTAATTGCTATAATATTGAAAAGATACTCTTACCAGAAAATAAAATAAAATTTCTAAATAAAAGGAAACAACATATTCTAAATTAAATAATTATAACTAATTAATATTATTGCGTATCAATTCTCCCCCGTTGAGAATCGACTCGTCCTCGAGGTGGAAATCAGGAGGAGGATGCGGAAGCGTCAATCAGATCCTCCAGGGTCGAACACAAATGAGTCGATCGATGCAAAGTGGTCGCCAAAATCACTAAACAAAACAACGAAAATACGCTCAATCTTAAGCGTATGGCGTCTCCACTCAACCGAATACGCACCCAGGGCCACAACCCTAATTTTTGGAAGGGGGTCTTGGCGAGGCGGTGCATCAACGGTCGCGATGGGACGAGCCGCGGGTGCCTGGAAGATGGCCACGGGCGTCGAGGGGATGGCCGCGGGCGCCAGGGGTCTGGCCCCGATCGCGGGGATGCTGGCCGCGGGCGCGGGCTTAGTGGTCGCGGGCTCGGTTTCCGCGAGCGCAGGCGCGGGCGCGGGCTCAGTTTCCGCGAGCGCGGGATCTGTTGTCGGAGGCTCGGGCTCGACTTTGTTGGTTGTGGGGGCAGGGTTTTGCGGCGGCTCTTTCACAACTGCGGACTGGCAATCCAATCGATCAAAAATCTGATGTATTTGACGACGACGATCCTCAACTTCCATATCGATCTGACGGAGCTTCAACTCTAGATCTGACGGGCCAGGGTTTGGCGGCGTCGTGGTCGCATCTGCGAGAGGAATTCCCAGACGATAATAAAGTTGATCTGTCTGATGACGGTGAACCGCTAGCGCCTGGCGAGTTTTATGGATCTCCAATGACAGATTTTGGATGAGTTCGCGGAGAGCGGGACGAACCACGTTCTTGCCTGTAACATCGGACATGATGATGGTAGAGTTCAAGAATGAAAGCACCAATTAATACGGACCCGGTGTGGATCGCGTATCGAACCCTTGTTGGTCAAGGGGTTTGAGCCTAATCCGGTGTGGATTCCGACTCGGGATAAACGTGGTTGGTTACCACGGGGTTGAAGAACGATAATAAATTGCAAAGGGATAAATTAATTAACTGGCTTTATTGATTGATTGATTGCAGCCTAACAACTTAAGGGTATTTATAACAACCCTCATATCTAAATAAGAAAAACCCTAATTGCTATAATATTGAAAAGATACTCTTACCAGAAAATAAAATAAAATTTCTAAATAAAAGGAAACAACATATTCTAAATTAAATAATTATAACTAATTAATATTATTGCGTATCAATTCTCCCCCGTTGAGAATCGACTCGTCCTCGAGGTGGAAATCAGGAGGAGGATGCGGAAGCGTCAATCAGATCCTCCAGGGTCGAACACAAATGAGTCGATCGATGCAAAGTGGTCGCCAAAATCACTAAACAAAACAACGAAAATACGCTCAGTCTTAAGCGTATGGGGTCTCCACTCAACCGAATACGCAACCAGGGCCACAACCCTAATTTTTGGGAGGGGGTCTTGGCGAGGCGGTGCATCAACGGTCGCGATGGGACGAGCCGCGGGTGTCGGGAAGGTGGCCACGGGCGTCGAGGGGATGGCCGCGGGCGCCGGGGGCCTGGCCTCGATCGCGGGGATGCTGGCCGCGGGCTCGATTTCCGCGAGCGCAGGCGCGGGCGCGGGCTCAGTTTCCGCGAGCGCGGGATCTGTTGCCGGGGGCTCGGGCTCGACTTTGTTGGTTGTGGGGGCAGGGTTTTGCGGCGGCTCTTTCACAACTGCGGACTGGCAATCCAATCGATCAAAAATCTGATGTATCTAACGACGACGATCCTCAGCTTCCATATCGATCTGACGGAGCTTCAACTCTAGATCTGACGGGTCAGGGTTTGGCGGCGTCGTGGTCGCATCTGCGAGAGGAATTCCCAGACGATAATAAAGTTGATATGTCTGATGACGGTGAACCGCTAGCGCCTGGCGAGTTTTATGGATCTCCAATGACAGATTTTGGATGAGTTCGCGGAGAGCGGGACGAACCACGTTCTTGCCTGTAACATCGGACATGATGATGGTAGAGTTCAAGAATAAAAGCACCAATTGATACGGACCCGGTGTGGATCGCGTATCAATTCTCAACGAGGGAGAATTGATACGCGATAATTATGCTAGAAAATATATTGGAATAATTAGTTATATTAGGTCTTATTTAGAATATTATGTTTCCTTTTATTTAGCGATTCGATTTTATCCTTTAAGTAATGTTATCTTTTAATTTCAGCAATTAGGGTTTATCTAGATATAGGGTTATTATAAATACCCGCTTAGGCTGCTATCAATAAGGAATCAGAAATCAAAAGTTATTTTTATTATCTTCTTAAAATCTCTAAATTTATTGTTCTTCAAACCCGTGGCAACCAACCACGTTTATCCTGAGTCGGAATCCACACCGGATTAGGCTCAAACCCCTTGACCAACAAGGGTTCGATACGCGATCCACACCGGGTCCGTATCACTCACCTTAATCAAATTAATTGTAAGTATGTTTTTGAACTTACATGTATGAATGATTGTTCAAATTAAACATCAACATAAAGAAATGGGAGGGATATTATTAGTAGATATTTATGCTATAAACCAATAAGCTTCACACACACATATTGTCAATTAGATAAGAAATCATTCGACACTTCACATTCTCATCCGAAAAGATGCACTAGGTTAAAACGTGTTTTCAACGTAATTTTTCCCTACCAAAAAAAAGGAGGTTCATGACATTAAAAGGTTCATATAACTTAATTTCAGGATTGTTTTTATGCAAATCTAAGTGGCATACAAGTTTCAACTAGTTTCAAAACTTGAGGATGTATGACGAAGCTTCAAAATAAAGGGCTAATTTTGTTGGTATGGCTAGAGGCAAATAGAATTCGTGACATTATCTATCACTTAGGTTAGTGAGGTTTAATTTCAAAACGATTCATGATTACTTTCTTGATTAAATGTGGATTTCCGTACTATTTTGAACTTGAATTTGTGCCAAAATGGCTTAATTCTTACATAATTGAACTCAAAAGGGGCTTTCTGTGTGACATGTCTAGATACATATGTTCAATCCATTAAAAATTCATCTCTTGGTCAATCAAGATCTTTTCCCTTCTTCACTACAACATAAAATCTTGATCTTTTGTCAGTAATTTATTGTATTTAGGTTCGTACCCTAGTCTTTTGCCCCCTACAATTTAACCCTCTTTGTCTGGGCCTTGTTTGGTTAGAAGGAATCAGAATCGTTACATGGCTATATTTGAATATCATAAATCCATACAATCAAAGTTTGGTCTTGGTTAACTGAACCGTACATGCTAAAATATCATAAATCCATAAAATCAAGATTGGATCTATCAAATGAGGCAAAAGTGCAAATTGGAAACCAGCTTTTAAGCTGTGAATTTTCAATCTTCTAAACAGATTTTTGTTAAATCCGATTGATTATTATTATTGTTGTTGTTGATGATATTTCTTTCATGGATTGGCCACGAGTGCATTGATTATGTCTGAATTAAAATGGTTTTTTTTTTGGTTATGAGCTCTCGTGCCTTTGTCATGTGATGCCCTCATTCTCTTGCACACACATATTGGGAGTATGATGATTTGGTCTCCTAATGAGCCTTCGTGTTTTTTTTTTTTTTTTTTTGAGCTTTATGCAACTTCAAAAGTTTTCTTTGACATGTTTTGAACAAGCTAGTGAGTGCTTCATATTGTGTCATTTTTTTATCTACCGTTTGATCAGACAAATTTGAAAACGCAAAAGCTAAAGACGAATACGGAGAGGAGAAACAATTTTATTGAATCAAATGAAAGCCTCAACTAAAACGCTAAGAATCACAAGGGGAACAAGAGGACAAAGAAAACATAAAGTAAAGTAAGCAATCAGAAGAGATACAAATTAAGTGAGATGAGCATAGATCGAGTAAATCGACCAACCACAAAGGTTTCTAAGTGTTTTCTTGATCTCTCCTAAGTTTAGATTGAGAAGGGAGTTCAAGGGCTCGCTGGTGTCAGAGCTCCAGTCCGAAACATTGATCTCTCACAAAACGCTCTCGAAGCAAAACCCTAGAAACTTCTCAAACCAACCCAATAAGCGGCACAAGGGAGAAGAGGAAGCTTTTATATGGCTTCTCTTTACCCTAGCACCATAATGACACCGTTTTAATAAGTGGATCTTGCAAGACAAGGATAGCTCGGGTGTGCCAATCCAACTATTGCGAGTAAAGCCCAATCCACAACCACGCTCATACAAATGTAACATTACAAGTTCAAATCCGAAACTTGAGCAATTACCAAACAATAATGCTAATTGCTCTACACTACTCTTATGTTCGAATTGAGTAATGCAAATGATGATATAAATCCTTGATCAGATGACTCTCCCGATCCAGTCTCTTCATTGTGTAATTTCTTGACATATTATACATTGTTCTTAAATGGTAAAACAAATTTTTGTTGCATCTTTTAGAATTCAATGGGTCAAATTCAATTATTTCATCATCATTGCAGCATTGGAAGTGCTGAAAATATGTATTTTTATATCTGAAAGTTGAGACTAAACATACTACTTTTTCATAGATAATCTTTCTAGTACCAATTAATTTTAAGATGAAATACAACTATACTTATGTGTTGGGCCAATATACATATATGATATATGTACGAACGGTCTTGTGCATCTTTCACGTTAACAGCCTACGAACTTTAATACGAATGAAAAAAAAAACCTAGTTTAAAAGAGGAGGCAAGGTGGGGCCTTTTGTGTCTAGAGTTTAGACATAGCAATATGACTCGGCGAATAATCAAAATGCACGCCAAACTTCAAGACATTTGATAGCAATGGTTGACATAATAATGATTTAAAAAAACCTATATAATTCCAATCACGTATTCACGTCACTTTCTTTTTCGCTATGTTCATTTGTCCTTTAACACCTATTTGACCTAAATCAACGATAGAATTTTGAAGTAAGACTTCTAATCTTTTTTTTGTGGTAGAAAGACTTCTAATCTTTTTATTATTTGGTGCATAGTCTTTGCCGATGTTACACGTCCATAGCCCAATAGCTAAACACAATTGAATTATTGAGCCTTTGACAGAGACGTGTCATAATTGTTTTTATATGAAAAACATCTTACTATATTGATAATAATTTTTTTTTGAAATCTAATCACAAATAACTAAATTATATTTGTATATGTACATTTAATTTTCTTCATAGATACTATTATTTTTACTTACCTATCAACCTGGTGGAATCCTACTCAAACCGAAGTTAGATGATTGAGATATACGCATCCTTGTTCCAATTGATTCGAAAAGACGTTAAGATTGTATTGAGTTATGTGACAAAACTAATATATTACCATAAAGGGTTGATGGGAAACATAGACCCACATCCTTAATTCATAGATCACTTTACATTACAACAATCTAATCTCTCTATTGGAGACAAATGATCTCCTAACTCACAAGCCAAAAGGGTGAAACTAGCCATAAAAGGGCCACATTAAACCACCTCACAATGAACTAATATTACCATTAGAGATAACTCCTCTCATTCTCCTAATAAACTCATCACATCTCTTGTTCAATTCCTCCACACTCAACTCCTCAACTCCATCTTCTTCTTCTTCTTGTACTTCTTCTTCAACTAATTGCAGATCAATCTGCTCAGATTCCACAACCAAATCAGACCCACCTACTATTTCCTCTTCTTCTACAATACCCACAATTTCTTTCTCTGTTCCCACCAATTTTCCCAGAGAAAGATCATCACTTTTTTGGATCACTTCAACATTCTTGATCTCCTCCTTGTTAGCTTCACCAGAGCCCTTCACAAGAATGGCTACAATCCCATTGCAGAGGATGAACATGTGGGTCCTACCCACATTGAAGCTGAAGAGTGAGATTGAGAATACAGATAAATCCACTCTCAAAGATAAGAGCAAGAAGAATCCCAACAACAAAGAAGCTGATTGCAGAGCTAGATATACATATGCTTTGTTCCTAGAAACCCAGAAGCTCAAATCAGCTCTCTCGGATTGAGAGCTTCTGATTTCATCTTGCTGGTGCATAATCATAGCCATTTTTGGGGTTTTGGGTTTGTTTTGATCAAATGGAATGATAGAGAAGATAGAGAAGAGTGAAGGACTTTTTTGATAGAGAAGATAGTGAAAGACTGATAAGGCAAATGATGTATATATACTAGTGCAAAGATTGAATCTTTATTGGGTCCCTCAAGAAAAGAAAAAGAATTTTAAAAAAGTTTGATTTTTCTTAGTTAAATTATGTGTGAAAAGTGTTAATAAGAAAGAAAGGAGATATGTGTACTGTTTTTGGGTGACAATAGGAAGCATTGTGGGAAGCTTCATATCATGTGATTGAGTTTGGGTAGAGACCAATTCAAATAACTTGACCATAACTTATTATAAAAATAAAATTTTAAAAATGAAAGTTGGTATAGCCTTTTATTATGGACATTGGTACCTTGATTATCTATCTAGTCTAGGTTTTGTACATGTATTTTTGTGTTGTTTTATGGACTTGTATAAGAAACATATGGAAAGGAGAGAATTGTTTGAAGGGTTGTAGGAACATAACCCGAATTATACTTCTAATGAAAAAAATAATAATAATGTAAATTTATGATACGTGGAATTTTAAAGAATTTGAAAATATAAAATAAAATAAATAGGTGGGATTTTTCTTGGAGGGTCACCTTACAATTTCGCCCCTCCTCCTTGTGTGACTTGACTATGGCGGGTCAACGGGTCAACTAGACTCTTTCCGGGTCAAGCAATTCGGATCTAACAAACGCGTAGTACTTTTTGGCAGCTTTGAAAGGTGTTAGAAAACAAACCGAACAATCAAGCTAAGCAAGGTAGTTTTGTTATCTACCAAAGTTTTGCATTTATAAATAGAGAGATGTTATATATATGGACATATGGTGAGTTGCAAAGAATTGTACGTATAAAATGAAAGAGAGTGAGTTGTTCACGTAATCTCACTAGTTAACAAGACTATGAAGAATATTAGGAACCACTATATTAGAGCAATGAATTTCTTACTTCTTAGAGTTGAAATTAACAATAATAGTTATAAAATCATATTTTATTAAAAAAACTTTAGAATATATACCTAATATATTTAGGGATGAAAAAGGGTTAAGTGATAGGTAGGTGGACCACTTTCATTACTCGATATACGAGATTAATCGCTCCACTCATCCATCTATGCCTACAAAACTCATCATCTACATTCACTCACCCGCCATCCATCAGATTTTTAGATGGATTTGGTGAAAAAACAAGAGGTTATTAATTATCAGAGACGATTTGGAGGAGGGGAGACGATGTCCCTCCTTTCACTCAGTATAAGTAGTAGTCATATAACTCAAAAACAAAAACATATAAGATAATAGTTTTACTTTTACCAAAAGTTATTACTAAAAGTGGTTGAAAGATTAAATTTATATTTATCAATTTTGAGTTCAATTCTAACCATTTATGCCTATTCTTTTTTTTAAATATATTTTAATCTATTCACATAATTGTTAATTTTTTTTATTAAGAATATTTTTTAAAATTTAACAATTTTTTATTAAAATAAATAAAAGTAAAATAAGCAAGAAGAAAGGTATACTTAGGAATTTGAAAATATTTTATTTACCAACTGTACCAAGGTGAATGGAAAGATGAGTTATCTTGTTGTCTATGATTTGTTCAAAGAACATAGGCCACAATTTTATTGGTGCTTTGGTGGTTTGGAACGGTATTTAGTCTAGAAACTAGGCCTTCCATTGCTGTCTAGCTAGTAGCTATTCCTTAGAGATTGCCCATTACCGACAAGTTGTGTAATTGCCAATTGGGGTGCTATCCAATTGAACAAATGTGTCTTATGTGGTGTGAATAGTGAAATGTTGATGTGAAATTCTTTACTTATACTGAGTGGTGGAACTGGTTTAGAGATACCCTTAGCAGGAAGAATAGCATCTTTCCATCTAAATTGATTGGGTTAATGTATTAGGTCAATTGTGAATCCCACATTAGGAATTTAAAGAATTCAAAGCATATCCTCCTGTTACCAATTGATTTTAGGGTGAAATCCCATTGAGTTTATGTTTTAGGCTTGGTAGGTAGCCCTCTCAAGTGGTATTAGAGTTGACGGTTCGGCGTGAGGCCGATTGCACCAGATTGAGAAATAAGAATTCAAAGGATCTAAACCTATCATATAAGATAGATGAGTTACTCCTCATACTGTCAATTGATCTTTAAAGGTGTTACTCTTGAAGCTTTTTCGTGTGTCAAGACCATCATCACATATTATAAGTTAAGGATGACGATTCAACTCAAGCTGAATTTGGCATTCCTTTCCTTTCTTGCATGTTTGTGGGAGGGTTGAGTTAGATGTGAGTTTATTGAGAATTAATACTTACTCTTGCCTTGCTAAGCACATTGATTGATGTGACTTGCGATGATGCATATGAAAGTATGTCCTTTGTCCGTGCATTGATGTACTCCGTAGCACATTGGAGTGCTCTATGCATCTAGATAGTGTGCTCAAGGACCTTGACGGGATTTGGTTATTTCCTGTTGTGTTATTTTGAGTGTGTGCTCTTTGTTTTTTGGGATTCATAGGCTAGGTGTTTTTCGGTTAGTTTTGTATGTAATCAATTCCCCTTGTTATTGTTTGCGGAGTGGCCTTGCTGAAGCAAGCCGTGATGACACATAGAGAACATGTTCTATGTTTCTCTACAATAGTCGTTTTTGCTGATCCTCCCCTCAACCAATTATTTATAAATACAAATTTTTTAACCTATGATCTAAGAGTCTAGAAAAGAAAGCCAATTTGAAAAAATAAAAGAGAAATAATTAAACCCATAGAAATCTTAAATACACCTAACTAAGGGCTCGTTTGTTTCTATACCCGAAATCGCGTTGGAATGAGGTATTGGGTTGGGATAGGAATTACCCATACCTTAAGTTTAAGGTGGGTATGAACTCTAGTGTATTTTTTTGGTATGAGAATCACTTATTCTCATCCCTTAAAACAAATATTGGAATAGGTTTGAGTTATTTCTAACCCCATGGGTATAGAAACAAACAAGCCCTAAGTTTTTTTAAATAAAGAGTCTTATCGCATACCCATGGGACATGAGTGAGAAAAATGGATATAAATAATAGATGACGGGTTAAATAATTATATAGGTGATAAATTGGATAACAAGTTAAATATATGTTCATCCGCTTTCAACTCATTCATCAAACGTTCCACTCATCATCTATCCACCACCTGACTTAGATTAGATTTTCATATGTTTATTTGGATCGGATACTACTTGTAGGAAACATAAATCCATTGATGATTTCTATCCTATATAAATACACTTATGATATAAGTAGACATCATTTACCAAGACACCAACACTTATCAATAGGCCTTAAACAAAAAAAGAAAAATCCTCAACCTCACATACAAGATGAAGCTCCACAGTACATAAATGACATTGAAACAAGCAACTATCGTCCACCTCTCTCCCCATCCAATGCCATCACTTGAAACCAAAGCAAGAATTGCAACTTGAAAACACTATAATTCATTACAACAAAATATAAAACTCTTTGAAATATCTCACACAAAACCTCCACAATTCACACAGAAATATCTTCAAAAATTCTACTAATTGATCTTCAATCTACAAAGATTCATCAGATTCAATGGCTACTGGGCATTTGGGTAGCTGTTCATCTTCCTCAGCCAAAACCCTTTCTTCGAAATCCGCCATTGTTCCCCGGAGCTCCGGTTCTCTTAAATGGATCTCCCGGATTCGTAATGGGTCTAGCTTTTTCAGCCAGTTTCAATTGAATTGCTCAAATGGGCATCCTCTTAATCCATCTTCCCATAACGGTAAGTTAATTTTATCCTTTTCTTTATTTAATAAATTTGAAGTTTATCCAAATCAAGAATTATGATCCAAGATTTATGTGAGAATTTGAACCTTAGAGCAATTTATTGCTCTAATTATAATTTTGGAGATTCTAATTGTTTAGCAATCAGGTAGCAATCTTGCTTATTGTGTCATTAAGACATATGATATGATGCTGATTTGCTGGTCTTATGAGCATCATCTGTGGCAGAAAATATAATTTAAAATGAGGGTTACTTATCTTTGTTGGAATTGTTTTGATGACAGTGCAAAAGGCAATGCAATTAAATAATCTCTAATTGATTAATCATTTGCTTAATTAAGTGGTTTGTCATGTTTCATCTCTTGTTGTACTCTTCAGAGCCTTCCATGAATTATTTTTTAAAACAAGAAGGGATTTTGTGTATTAATTGGTAGTGTAAGAAGGCATTTTTCTTAATCCGAGAATTCTAGCTATTAGCATTAGGTAGCAAAGTATATCTTACAAAATCAGGATGACTGAACTTTGTTGGAATTATCTGTATGCCAGGGAAAAAGAACAGACAATGTAATACAATAAGCCTCAAGTAATTAAATTAATTAGTGTGAGATGTTTGCGGACACTATTTGTTCAACGTCACCCTGAGACATGATTAAACATTCGATTGTTGGTCTATCCAAAGATTGTAACACCTCTGAATTATCACATGTCCTTTTGTACTTTGCCTTGAGAAACTGCTTTCCAATGTGATTTTTTCATTCTATAATGCTTCCTCAAAGGCTATTTTGTTATTAGAGATCAATTTTATCATAGTATGATCCTGAATTTGTTAATCTTGCTCAAAATCAATCAGAAAAGAACAAAGTAAAGCTGAAGAATGAGGAAGGGTTGGTAAACTCCATTCATTGAATCAAATTAAACAAGATTTTTACATTCTCTGAAGACTTTAAGCCTGGTTAATATAGTTAGTCTTATTATGTTATAAAGTTATGTTAAGTATGATGTTAGTATGTACAGACATGCGTCTGTTATAAGTCTTATAACTGTAATTAGAGACAGTTAAATCTGTCTAGTAACTGTCATAGGCGACAGTTGGTGTGTAGTAGTATATATATGTATGGTGTACTCTACAATGTGGTTAATGCCTCTTAATAAAATAACTCAGTGCAGAAGAAAGCAACTGCATTGATTCAGAAACTGTGTGTTTGTGTCAAATTCTGTCGTGCATTACATTTGCATTGTTCTAATTAGAAACTAAGTAGAGGCATAATTTCTATCATTTGGTATCAGAGCGTGAGAGAAATTATGTCAGACTCAGAAACTGAAAACACGGGAAACACAGGGAATCTCAATGGAATAAGGATGAATGGAGAAAGAATTCTGTCCATCCAATATCCAATGCTTTCAAAATGCAATTATGCAGTTTGGGCAATGAAAATGGAAGTATTTCTGAATGCACAAGGGGTCTGGGAAGCAATCGAAGGCACATCACCCCTTGATGCAAAGAAAGATAAGTTGGCTTTGGCGGCACTCTATCAATCTATACCAGAAGATGTGTTACTTCAATTGGGGGTGAAGAAAAGTGCCAAAGAAGCATGAGATTCCATAAAAATGATGAATCAAGGGGCAGAGAGAATTAAAGAGGTTCGAATTCAGACATTGATGAGGGAGTTTGAAGGGCTCAAGATGAAGGAAAATGAAACAATTGATGAGTTTTCAAGCAAGATGAACACGGTGGTTAGTAAACTTAGGGGGCTTGGAAATCAGATGGATGAAGAGAAAGTAGTAAAAAAATTCTTGAGATCAACTTCATCAAAGTTCATTCAAATATCCTCCACCATTGAAGAATTCAGTGATTTGAAGACCAAATCCATGGACGGGTTGATAGGATCCTTGAAAGCACATGAAGAAAGGATTCAAGAATTTGGAAGTAAAAACCTGGAAAATGCACTCCTGACTCGGGCCGAATGGAAGGCCAGAGATAAAAGGAAAGGAAAGGAGAAGATGTTTCAGGGAGACAACAGTCGTGTACATGATTCACACAAAGGAAAAGAAAAAGGGGAGTCATACAAGAAAGATAAGGGAAATCAGAAGCCAAAGAGGAAGTTTGATAAAGGAAAGATCAAATGTTACTCTTGTGGTACCATGGGGCACTTTGCTTCTGAGTGTGACTCCAAAGAGAAAGAAGTTAAGGCAAACCTTGTGATGAAGAATGAAGACGATGAACCTGCTTTGTTGTTGCTTGAGAAAGAAGAAAACCTCTTGCAAGGATCACTGGTTGTAGATGAAACAGAAACTGATGTTGAAACTTCAATGGTGAGTAAGTGGTACTTAGACACTGGTGCAAGCAACCACATGTCAGGGAATAAGGAGTTGTTCACCAATCTTGATAAGAAATGTGAAGGAAAGGTCAAATTTGGCGATGGCTCACTTGTCAACATTCGAGGTAAAGGTTCTGTCATTTTCTCTACTATCAAAGGGGAACATATGCCTTTAACTGATGTGTACTTTATACCTCAATTGAAAACCAATATAATCAGTCTTGGTCAGTTGGATATGAATGGAAATAAAGTTGTGATTGAAAAGGGTATCCTAAGGCTGTTTACAACAGGAGGTAAGTTGATTGCTAGAGTTAAAAGGCAATTAAATAAACTGTATACAATCAGTCTTAGTGTTGTTAAACAGAAGTGCTTGCTGTCAAGAATCTCTGAAGAAAGTTGGCTATGGCATGGGAGATATGGGCATCTAAACTTTGATGCATTAAAGAGACTTGCTCAAAAACAGATGGTGAAAGGACTGCCTAAGATTAACCAAGTACATCAACTCTGTGATGGATGCATCATTGGCAAACATCATAGATCTTCTTTTCCACAAAAATCAACATACAGAGCACAAAAGCCACTGGATCTCATTTATGCCGATCTATGTGGACCAATTTCACCAATTACAGTGGGAGGAAACAGGTACTTTCTCTTACTGGTAGACGATTCTTCAAGGTTTATGTGGGTTGATTTCTTGAAAAATAAGGATGAAGCTCTGAATAGATTTATGAAGTTTAAGAAAAGTGTGGAGATAGAAAGAGAATGCAAAGTGAAGGCACTTAGAACTGATAGAGGTGGTGAATTTACATCAAATCAGTTCAAAGAGTTCTCTGAGAAGGAAGGTTTGAAGAGGTTTCTGACAGCCCCATACTCACCTCAACAAAATGGAATTGTTGAAAGGAGAAATCAATCTGTTGTAGAGATGGCCAGATGTATGATGAAGAGTAAGAAAGTTCCATCAGAATTCTGGGGAGAGGAAGTTCAAACTGCCGTGTACATCCTAAATAGATCACCAACTAAGAGTGTGGAAGCAAAAACTCCATATGAAGCTTATCATGGAAGGCAGCCCACAGTTCATCATTTTAGGATTTTTGGGAGTGTGGGATATGTGAAGAATGTCACTCCTAATCTTCTTAAGTTAGAAGACAGGAGCAAGAAGATGATTATGGTTGGGTATGAAGAGGGCACTAAAGCCTACAGATTCTATGATCCCATAAAGAAGAAAATAACAATCAGTAGAGATGTTAAGTTTGATGAAAAAGAAGAATGGGATTGGAACAATGCTGATTCTGAAAACAGCCAGAATTGCCAACAACCTTTCATTATATGCTATGAAGATAGTGGAGAGGCAAACTCGGGGAATGATCATAACAACCATATCCCACCTGTTCATACTTGGGAAAACGTTGAAGACACTGGTTTGCAGGAAGATAATCATTCACCAGCATCTCAAGATTCTGAAGCGCAGGTTGATGAAGCTTTAGATAATGATATGATGCTTATGATCATACACCAAGGAGATTTAGATCAATCCAGGATATTTATGATGCTACTCATGAAATGGAGGAAGAAGTGGGATTGTGTCTCTTATCAAAAGATGAACCCAACAGTTTTACAGAAGCTGTGTCAGACAAAGATTGGAAGAAGGCTATGAAGGAAGAAATCGCCTCTATCAATGATAATGGGACATGGAAGCTGGCTGTTTTACCTGAGAATCAGAAAGCAATAGGACTCAGATGGATCTTCAAGTTAAAGAAAGATCCCAATGGAAAAATAATCAAGCATAAGGCGAGATTAGTTGCCAAAGGGTATGTTCAGAAGTATGGCGTGGATTATGAAGAAGTATATGCACCTGTGGCAAGAATGGAGACCATTAGAACACTTCTAGCCTTTGCAGCAACTAGAGACTACGAAATTCACCATATGGATGTGAAAACAGCCTTTTTAAATGGTGAATTAAGTGAAGAAGTATATGTGAAGCAACCGGAAGGCTTTGAAGACAAGGAGAATCCAGAAAAAGTACTAAGGCTCTACAAGGCACTCTATGGTTTGAAGCAAGCACCTAGAGCATGGAACTACAAGCTGGATAAATGTCTCAGAGAACTTGGTTTCATACGATGCAAAAATGAACATGCTCTCTACACCAGGACTCAAAATAAAGAGGTAATGATCTTGGGAGTTTATGTTGATGACTTAATTATAACAGGCTCGAGTAGGGAAGCAATTGTTTCTTTCAAAAAAGAGATGAAGAAACTATTTGAGATGAGTGATTTGGGAATTCTGAGTTATTACTTGGGAATTGAGGTGAAGCAAACAAAGGAAGAAATCTCCATCTGTCAGGAGGGACTTGCAAGGAAAATCCTTGAGAAAATTGGATTACAAGATTGTAATCCTAGCCTAATTCCTATGGAACCGCGTGTGAAACTGAGCAAAACAGATTTGGATGAAGAGTTTGTGGATGAATCAGTTTACAGAAGTATAATTGGAAGTTTAAGATACTTGGTGAACACAAGACCAGATCTTAGTTTCTCTGTCGGAGTACTCAGTAGATACATGGAAGCACCAAAAACGTCTCATATGGAAGCACTGAAGAAGGTGTTAAGGTACGTTAAAGGCACTTTGAATCTTGGATGTGTCTATAAGAAAAATCCCGATTATACACAGTTGGTGGGGTATAGTGACAGCGACTTGGCAGGGGATTTAGATGACAGAAAGAGCACATCTGGTGTCATTTACTTCCTAGGAAAGAATCCAATCACATGGCTGTCGAAGAAGCAAAAAATAGTAGCTTTGTCTTCATGTGAGGCCGAATATATTGCTGGTTGTGCAGGAGCATGTCAAGGGTTATGGCTGCAAAACATCATGGACACTTTGGAAGGAAGAAAAGGTTGTGTTTCTACACTGTATATTGATAATAAGTCTGCTATTGCCTTGTCAAAGAATCCTGTATTCCATGACAGGAGTAAACACATAGACACAAAATTCCATTTCATGAGGGATTGTGTTGAAAAGGGAAAGATTAAAGTTGAATATGTGCACACGAACAATCAGCTGGCAGACTTATTCACCAAGCCTTTGGCTCGACAGAAGTTTACTGAGTTAAGGGGAAGGATTGGTATGAAATATATAAACCAAGCTTAAGGGGAAGAATGAAGACTTTAAGCCTGGTTAATATAGTTAGTCTTATTATGTTATAAAGTTATGTTAAGTATGATGTTAGTATGTACAGACATGCGTCTGTTATAAGTCTTATAACTGTAATTAGAGACAGTTAAATCTGTCTAGTAACTGTCATAGGCGACAGTTGGTGTGTAGTAGTATATATATGTATGGTGTACTCTACAATGTGGTTAATGCCTCTTAATAAAATAACTCAGTGCAGAAGAAAGCAACTGCATTGATTCAGAAACTGTGTGTTTGTGTCAAATTCTGTCGTGCATTACATTTGCATTGTTCTAGTTAGAAACTAAGTAGAGGCATAATTTCTATCATTCTCAATTTCTCTCCAAATCTGTCCTTTTCCCTCTTGAAGACGAAAATAACGGAAAAATGAGTCTTGTAACAAGAGTGTAGATTTCATTGAAGATATAGGCTTAGTTCATACTATTTTTTTTTAAAAAGTACAAATGTTATGGGTCAAGGGTAAGTTTTGCAAGGGAATGTAATGTATTCACATATGAACTTGTGGGTTCAATATAGATTTGCCTAAAAGTCCTCTTGGAAGCAAGCAAAGTGAGCTACAGGTGGAAAAAGAGTTTCCTCAAATCGACAACTCAGACGAAAAAGAGCCAACTCTGAGCATAACAATAGTTGGAGCATCAGGAGATCTGGCCAAGAAGAAAATCTTCCCGGCACTTTTCGCTCTCTTCTATGAAGGCTGCTTACCAGAGGTATGCATTATAATTTGTTCAACCTAATCCATGTATAATACTTCTTTGAACCTCTTAAGAAACTTTCTTACATTTGCCTGTGTAGAGCTTTACAGTTTTTGGCTACGCGCGTACTAAAATGACTCACGACGAGCTGAGGAACATGATCAGCGAAACCTTAACTTGTAGAATTGACAAGAGGTACTGAAAAATACTTGTTTCTTTAGTCCAGCTTGCATTATATGTTGTTGCCTGGGATTAAGTGTTGCATAGTGAGCCCCGACAGGGAAAACTGCGGCGAAAAGATGGACCAGTTCCTACACAGATGCTTCTACCAATCTGGACAGTACAATTCTGAGGAGGATTTTTCTCAGCTTGATGTCAAGCTAAGAGAAAAAGAGGTAACTTTTTTCTGACACTAACTTCTCTTGCACTAATTTTACTTATCAGTTCATTCTTAACTTGTGTTCTTAGGCAGGAAGAGTGCCAAATAGGCTATTTTACCTATCAGTTCCTCCAAACATATTTGTGGACGTGGTTCGATGTGCCAGCCTCAGAGCCTCATCAGAGAAAGGGTGGACTCGAGTTATAGTCGAGAAGCCATTTGGGCGCGACTCAGAATCATCCGGTGAGCTAACGAAATCCTTGAAGCAATACCTCACCGAAGAACAAATATTCAGGTATGCACATCAGAATTATCCCATAACAGAGAACATTAACACTAGAAATATACATGTCCATGATATATTATATTGTTCAGGATTGATCATTACTTGGGGAAGGAGCTTGTTGAGAACCTATCTATTCTACGCTTCTCAAATCTCGTCTTTGAGCCTCTATGGTCAAGAAACTACATTCGAAACGTCCAGCTCATATTCTCTGAAGATTTTGGCACCGAAGGACGTGGAGGGTAATTTTCTTTTTTCATACTACCATAATGTTGTCATATAGCTGAATTTTAGTTTCTTTAAGTCTATCAGGCGCATCCTCTTGATCATGGTATGAGTGCCCCCATCTTAACCCTCCAGATCCTGCTTGTGCGGGACTATATTGGGTGATGATGTTGTATACTACCATAATGTTATTTTTTTTCCTTGATGGATACAAAGGCATACATATATACTTGAATCTTGGTTATTGGTTGCAGATACTTTGATAACTATGGAATTATTCGGGATATAATGCAAAACCATCTGCTGCAAATTCTAGCACTATTTGCAATGGAGACTCCTGTGAGCTTAGATGCAGAGGACATTAGGAATGAGAAGGTTAAAGTGTTGAGGTCGATGAAACCGTTGCTACTCGAAGATGTGGTTGTCGGGCAGTACAAGGGGCAGAGCAAAGGGAATAGGTCGTATCCAGGTTATACCGATGACCCAACTGTACCGAAAGGCAGTACTACTCCGACGTTTGCAGCTGCGGCTTTGTTCATCAACAATGCTCGTTGGGATGGTGTCCCGTTCTTGATGAAAGCCGGAAAAGCTCTTCACACAAGAAGGTAATCTTGTTTTTATCCTAGTGTATTCCGCAAGTAGTTGTAGGTACTCTTATCCCGAGCAAGTAGAGAGGATATTTCCGATAGACCCAGAGAAAACTTAGTCAAAGAGCAAAAGGGGACAGAAATGAAAAGCGAAAAAATGAAGAACAAACCTCTAAAAACCATATAAAAGAGCACACATAGCAAAAACCTTGGCCACATCCTCTAACCAAATAAAATGTATTGCATAATTTTGTTTTCTTATGACAATTTTTGTCTAACAATTAGTATTAGTCATTTTCATTAGTACTACATAAAGTGTTAGCTACTAGGTTGAGTCAAGTTTAATTTGGTTATTTAAACTATCGATGCAATATGCATCAATAGTTTAGATACCGTCCCGACGTCAAGTCGGAGTAAGGGTGCGTACATCTCGACCCCCCAGATCCCGTACATACCGGGTTCCACCTGGGTAGATGTTGTTGTGAAACTATCGATGCAATATGCAACCATTATATCTATATGTTCATGAACATATGTATTGGGTTCGGTTCAATTTGGTTATTAGGCTACTAGAACATAAACTAGAGTAACAGAATAGTGAGTTTGAGAATGTTATTTCACAAAATCCTGCAGAGCAGAAATCAGAGTTCAATTCAGGCATGTTCCCGGAAACCTCTACAAGAGAAACTTCGGAACGGATCTAGACAAGGCCACGAACGAGCTGGTGATCCGAGTCCAGCCGGATGAAGCACTATTCTTGAAGATCAACAACAAAGTCCCGGGCTTGGGAATGAGATTGGACCGTAGTGACCTTAACCTCCTGTATAGCGCAAGATACGTGAAGGAGATACCAGACGCGTACGAGAGGCTGTTGCTGGACGCGGTCGAAGGAGAGAGGCGGCTTTTCATTAGAAGCGATGAGCTGGACGCTGCGTGGGCGCTGTTCACGCCGTTGTTGAAGGAGCTTGAAGAGAAGAAGATTGTGCCTGAGCTGTATCCTTATGGAAGTAGAGGTCCTGTTGGAGCACATTATCTGGCTGCTAAGTATAATGTAAGATGGGGAGATCTCACTGGTGAGGACTCTTGAATGTATTGAGAAAAACATTCAGTGTGTAGTGTTTTGTTATCTTGTATTGTGTATGTATGATCAAGGAATTGTTGTTGTACTAGTAATATAAACCATTTTTACACTAGATAAAACATTTCTACTCATGTGAATGCGTTGGGTAATCTTGTCCATTATGATCAAGCTGTTTTACTCATGGGCCGGTCGATTGACCATTGTTATTTCTAGCCTGGTATTGCCAAGACTTTTTTAGTAGACCCTACACTACCGAAATCCAATACATTGTGAAGCCTGGAATTGCAAAAGCCCAAAAGGTACTAAGTTCTTCCACCAAAAGAAGCTAAATAAAAAAAAAACTCTATAAATAAAATTGTAAATAACCTTAAAAATGTTAGGTCTAAAAAAAACTTTATAAAATGATCATTTCACTACTATGGTAGAGTGTTTAATAAGTTAGTAGTTTATAATAATTTACGCAGGTAAATCTACCAAATTAAAGATCTCCAACCCATGTCTATCTACAACACACTGCCAATACAAAGACACCACCTTGAGTTTTACAGAAACGATCTTTCTATAGTGTGTCCTAACTACATATTATAAACAATCTAATTTGCAAATTATAATGAATCAACCTTAAAGAAAATATGAACTTATTTTAATTAAAAAAATTTGTAAAATATTTCCAAAATTATCTTTTTATAATATTTATGGCACTTAATAGAAAAATCTTTATAGAAAAACCCTTTTATAAATCTTATGAGATTATTATTGAAAATACGAGTTACATTATGTGCTATTTATTAAAATAAGCTAGAATATGATCAATAGTAAATGATTTAATATGAGAGGAGTCCATTGTGCTAATTGTTTAAAGAAATTATAAAACATTACAAGTATTTAAATATAATCAAGAAAAAATAATTTAATATAAAAAATAAATGCAATTTATTACTCCTAATTTTTGAGATGAGATTTTAGTTGTTAACCACACTTTATGAAAAAATGGGTAGGATATGTACCTAATTTGAACCAAAAGATTCTTCCTTTATAATTTCTAAAGTGCTCTTGCTAATGAAGAGAAATACAATTACAGATTTTTTTTTGCTTTATTCCACCATTAGTATATTAATCAACCTAATCCAAATTATCTAATGAATCAATCAACCAACCTCCCCCATTAATCCCCAACTCCATCAATCACCAAACAATGTTGCTAAAAAAAAAATTAATTTAAAAAAAAAATCAAACGTTCACTGGCTTGCAGAGGAACATGAGAGATAACGTGGACGCGTCGCTGCGGATCCCAGCCGGCCCGCCGAGCCGCTCGTAGTAATCAACACAGAAGAGCGAGAGCGTGAGCTGGGCGCCGTGGCGCGTCCAGACTCGGCGGGTCGACTCGGCGTCGGCGCGGCGGGAGCGGAGCCGCCGCCGGAGCGAGGCGAGCGCCGGGTGGACGCAAACCATGTAGAGGCGCCTGTAGCCGCCGAGGGAGCCGACGAGGGCGCGCGTAGGCGGCGGCGCGGCGTGGCGGAAGCAGAGGTGCTCCCAAACGACGTCGTTCTTGGCGAGTGCGCTCCACAGCCGGCTCACGCACGCGGCTACCCCCAGCGAGCGCGCGTCGAGCCGCTTCAGGACCTCCAGGAGCACGTCCGCGTTGTCGTTTATGCAGAACGACGTCGTTTCGCTCCTCATTCTTCTCTTTCTCCTTTGCCGTTCTTCCATTGTGTTTTTTTTTTCTGTTAGTGAAGTGAGTTGTGAAGAGTGAGGAGAAGAGAGTGGGTTTATGTAGGAGAGAAATTTTTAACCATTAATTTTTTAATTTTGAATTAATTTTCTTCTCTTTTACTGCACGAAAATTAACGGTGTCGTTTTGTAGGTTGCTCTGTTGTTGAGGTGAAATAAAAAGTGAGGACCAACGTTCACCTATGCACAAGTCTAGCTAGTTGGGCTTTGCTTTTTGTCTTTGATTTCTCCCAAGGATATTTTAGGTTTATAAATTGCAAGAATTAGGTAGGTTAATTATGTAGAAATTAACACAACGGTAATAATACTATCATTGACATTTTGAGATGAATGTAATTTTTGGCATTCTAAAATACAACATAATGTAACATGATTGTGCATTATAATACACAATCGTGCATTATAATCCAGGATTTTATGATGTGCGATCCAAACATGTTCGAAGATATTTTCGAAATACCTGAAAATAATTTGGATGTGTAGGATATGTTCCGAAAATGTTTTCGAAAGACCTAATGACATTCTAAAACTAGTGAATAGTTTAATACGAACAACAAAGTTTTTTTTGATTTTCTTATGACGAAAGAATTTATAGGATGGTGTTGGAATGCAATTATACTTTTCGCATTGAAAAATCGGTATTAAAAAATCTACTATATATAATCAATATTGTTTATTTTTTTGGGTTTTCTAAAAATATTGTTAATAGGAGTCGAAGCAGAAATTGTATGTCGTAAAGTCATAGTCATTTAACTAAATATCCAAAGGCATTAAACTTGTGTATTGTACTTGTATGTATATGACCCTAGTGGCCACACTCACGGATGAACATGATATCAAACAAGTATTTCTTAAGCTAGAATAGATTTGGGTATTTTTTAATAAGTAATGTTATATTTTCTTCTTGTATCATATGGATGATTTGACTTGAGAGGAGAAATTGAAGGAAGAAGGGCATCGAGGGAAGAGGAGAAAGGGCCAAGAAGAAAACTTCAAACTCCAAAAACTCAATTACCGATGTTCTTTGCTCTGTGCATATATAACAAAACAAAAATTTGATTAATATTTTAAAAAAAATTGATGTAATCTGATCTGGTATTTATAGTTTTTGTTCGGTTTGAGTTGTTTTATCGAGCTGTTGTTCTTGCATTGCTGGGCTGTCTATTTATTTCGTGTCCAGTCCTTTTGGGATAAAAGTCAATCAATGGTACAAAAAGGGACTGTAAGCTTTTTGAGGCTGGTTTTAGTCAATTTATTTAAAGTGTTAATATTATAATGTTTGACTGTTATTGTAGTAAACTCTAGTTATTATACTCCATTAATTACACATGTTACATACTCGTATTATTTATTTATCTTTGGGTCATATATAAGAGATGTGTGAATTGATACTGGTTAGGAGGCGGCCTAATGTCACGGTATAAAGGTATGTAGATTTGATTTTCAGTGCTTTTTGTAGGGGAAGAGGTCGACTGAAAAGAGCGTTGGAAGAACGAATATATAGAGGGAAAAGATTATGGTGAAAAGTGTAAAGGCAATAAGGGCTTTGCAAGAGCCTCGCTCGAGTATTTTCGTGATTTGTTTGGGTGCGGTGTAGTCTTTGGCTCATTGGGTTGTCCCTTTAGTCTTACATTTTTTGTTTTCCTTCTTTTGCGTTGGTTGTTAATGAGAGATGTGTGAATCGGAGACTATGTTGATTAGGAGGCAGCCTAACACCTAGGTCTAAAGGCGTGGAAGTTTGATTTTCATTAATTTTCACAAGAGAAGAGGTTGGTTGAAAAGAGAGTTGGAAGAACAAGTATAGGGATCATTGGAGGGAGAAAATTAAGGTGAGAGATTGTTATTGTAAAGGTAGTAAAAGGCTCTGGGAGAGCCTCGCTCATGTGTTTTCGTGCTTTGTTTGGGTGTGACATAGTTTTTGGTTCGTTGGATTGTCCCTTTAGTCTTTCGTTTTCTGGTCTCCTTCTTTTGCGTTGGTTGCTATTTTTAAGTCTTTTGAAAACATTATCTCGATTTATTTCGGAGTAAGGGTGCATACATCTAGACCTCCAGACCCCACCAGAGGCGGTGTTACACTAGGTCGTTATTGTTCACGTTACATAGAGAGGCACTAAGTCGTTAATAGGGGAGGAGAAATTTGAACTCGTAACCACATAGTCACTAGATGACGTGGTTAGCAGCTATGCTTGAAAGACTTAACATTTTAATCATCATTAAGGTTATTCAAAATTTCAGTAAAAAGTTAAAAAAAAAAACTATACATAAAAAAAAAGTGAATAAATGTTCATTGTTAACATATTTTTAATAGTTTTGAGATCTTGTCACGGGACCAAATCTTAGTACTTTTTTTAACTACGTACTCGGCTTGTAAATTGTGGCTTTTTCTAATTTTAAGATGATAAGTTAAAATTTTCTCTCTATTGTATTTGTACGTATAGCTCGAGCATGAAATAAATTAAGAAAGGATAAATTAACTTGTTTTTTATTCACATGTACCTAACGGTAATATTTTCTTGACCCTTGAAAAGAAAACTAAAAACCTACAAAATCAAATAATCTACCTAGCTATCATAAAGATCATGTGTACATTGATAGGCAGTCCTATTCAATAGTCAGAAATTTGTCTTATGGAGTTGGATTTTGGCCTTGAAAGGAAAACCCATTTCATTATTAAGCCCTATGAGACAAATAATTATTATTTCCTTTTTTTAATAATGGGAAAATCACAAGGACGTGTTTGGCTGAGAGGAGAAGAAGGAATTCTAGTTGGTTGAAATGTCTCCTACATGTTTTGGATTATTGATTGAGATTTGCAAAATTTTAACCCCTTTGTAAGTTTTGATTAATTACATGAACTTTGAGGCTATCTAGACATGACTCATGAGAAGAGAAAATAACCTAAAACATTATAACTTTCGCATTTTAGCCTAGGCACCAAGTTTTTGTGTTTAGTTTTGTTTGTCCCTTGATCATACATGTTAATATGTCTTGAATCTGTTACTAATTAACCAGTACTCGCCAAGTGTTTAAAGGTAGAGTCCCAGACAATACCAAGAGTCCAAGGGGTTATGTTCCTCGATGGTGGTGTTATGTTTTCTATTAATGAGCTTATTACGATCTGTTTTGGAGTTACGATCCATAATCTGATTAGGGTTTCATGAATTACTATATATATACTCATGAAACATGTAATCTGTTCTGTTTAGCTTCCCTAATAAGAATTCGGTTTTTCTACTCGTGAACGTAACCAATACATCGTTGGTGAATCACGTGAAGTTTATACAACAATACAAATGCACCACAAATAAATAAACAATCTATGTGTATAGGGTTTTTGATAGTTGAATATATGCCTAACTTTGGTCCCTCCATATATCAACACTAGCCCTAAAAAACAAGAAGAAGAAGAGACTTACGTTGCTTTCAATAGGGTGGAGTTGTCTATTGAAGCACATATTGAAAAGTACCTCTCTTTCTCTCATCTAATGCTATTTACTTGTGTGTCATGAAGTGACACAACTTCAAATTCGTTATCATCCAATCCAAAAATAATTTTTGTTTTTTTAAATTTAAAAATTCGAGTTCACATCATGTGAGAACGAACATGCGTTGAAGAAAGAATTGATGGTTGAACTACTTTCATTAAGGGCTAGGGAGAGAGGGCTTGTTTATTGAACAAGAACATACAATGCTTGTGTGCAGTTTTATGCTATTCGTGGATCAATTGTACACTATGTTCGTATGAGATCTACTTAATTGATTTTTTTTCTTATTGTTTTGCATAATTTTATCTATTTTTTTAAATCAATGTTTTTAGAGATCTATATGGATAAGGAGGTTTTGAATCGATTGTGAGATTGTGGAGATAAATCAAGTAAAATTACACACAAATTTAGCTTCTCTTTGCCTTGTCTTTATCTTTTATCTCTTTCTATGACTATTTAACCAATTCCTTTACTTTTGCTACAATACTTCATAGATCTTAGCCTTTTTTCGATTGAACGATCGCTCTATCTAGCAATTTCTAAAGTTTTGGCTAAAGAAAAACCGATTGTGATAACAATAGTCATCAATCTGGTGTAGTGACAATCAAGATCCTTTGTTATTTCCATTCTAATTAATAACCGTAATCAACTAAAATTAATAACCGTAATCAACTAACCTAAATGTAACATTATCAAAACTTACTAAAACTCCAATTAACTTGAAAGAAAAATGTTAAGGTCCATACGATCAACTATAAGTCAAAAAGTCAAAATGCCTCAACGATCCTTTATTAACTTTTTTGATAATGCTCAATTCTACTTAGGTTTAAGGGCTCGTTTTATATCTAAGATATGACCACAACAATATTGACCCAATTCAGTACCCTTCAAGGAATATTTGTAGAGTCAAAATGGGGGCACTCCTGGCTTAAAGCTGATAGAGTGCGACCGAGGATATCTAAGATATTAGATATCAGATATCGGGTATCGGGGGGTATGAGTGATATTAAGATATCAGATATCGGTGTAAGTATGACTATGAGTGATATCTTTGATATATCAACTTTTTCGGAATATATTAAAATAACACTTTGATATCGATTGATATCGGTATCTCCATATTCCAAACAACAAATATCAGTTTGATATGATGATATCGATATCAAAATATACAAAACACCTAGATATCAATTATATCTATAATCATATCTAATATCCTAATATGAATACCAAACAGGCCTTAAATACTACCCAAATTGCGATGACTGTCTACATGATATATTGTTGGAATCCAAAGTTGAGAGGAATTGGATAAACTACAAACATACAATAAGAAACTCCCGTGAACAAAAAGAGGAAGAAAATACAAAAAGGTATGAGAAATTGAGAATGCACAAATTTCTCCAAAAAAACTGTTTATCGTTGTATTACATATTTACATACAAAAACTGACTTTTTACTATATTTGTCTTGCAAGATCACTCACTTTCTAAACGTCTTTGGTTCTTGTATTCATGTAACTTGTTGTTTGGTGGGAGGAGGCTTTTGTTTGTGCGACTTATGTGTTTCATTTGATTGATTGATGTCTACTTAACAAAGTATAATCGCTAAAGTCTCAACCTATTATTGGATTAGGACTCGTAGTGAATTAAATTATGATAAGTTACATTATATTATTAATTTAATATCGTGTGGTAATAATACATATAGAAATTCAAGATTACTTTTGAAATTAAATTAAAAAGTTTAATTTATATGTGATATAAATTTCAAGTACAACGCTTTTTAATTTTTTTTCCTTTCTCAAAATTTACATTAACATAAATGCGTGGCCATGGCTGATTTTTTTAGAGATGGATGCCATGTAGAAAGTAGGAAGTTATGTATAGAGTTGTGAAAATGCATGGGTTGGTGGTTATTTATGTGGGAAGAGTAGATGACCCACGAGGAATATGGTAAGGCTTCTTGGGTGTGTATTGATCAATCTAGGGTTGAGTTTGGCAATTTAGTTTCGAATCCACTCAAATTTGGGCTATTTGTGTGGAATTTGGATGATGGTGGGGTTTAATATATCTTAGTCTACAAATCAAAAGATAATTTGTAGGCCAGATAAATTGTGTGTCAACTTTGAAGCATGAGAACTTTAACATATAAGCATTTAATGTAAGATAATACTCCCTCCTTTCTATATTATATGGGTTTTTAGTCCAAATTTTTTGTCCCATAATTTATAGGGTTTTAGTTTTTCCATACTCCATATTCAATACTTTGTCACTCTTGATATTCGGATGGCATTTAATTTCTCCTCTCTAATTGATATACAAAGTCAGCCCTCTTGATATTAGGAGTATTTAATTCACTTTTTATATAAATAATGGATAAATTATTTTTTCAAAGTTAAAATTAACTACTTTCTTAATAAGTGTGCATTTGGCTAAAAACCTATACAATATGGGACGAAGGGAGTATATTATTTGGTTCAATTAGCTATTCATTTAAAGGTAACACTATCAGAGTTGGGTATTGGATCACGTGCATATGCCTTTTAATGTAAAAATTGCACACGTATGTTTTCTTCGTCTTCCAAGAGACTGGCGAGTCGTGAAGTGTAATGAAATAGCATGTGACTGACCGGCGAGTTATGGGACAAGACGCCATCACAAAAAGCAAGAATACGTAGAGTATTAAAATTGAAAAAAAAGGACCTTGGTCAGGATGGCCTATCAAATAACAAACTACGCGTAAAGCAGCTTGTCAATTAATGATATCTTTGGGATGTTGCAGAAGCTGAGAAAGTGTATCAAGTATCAACCAAGTGAAGTGGCTCAACTTCGGACGAGTGAACGTTTTCTCAAGCCCTTTTTTTGTTTATTAATAAAATTTCTCTTGAGGAATCAAAAAGTGTCGCCTCTCCTTCAAAAAAAAACACGAAAAAAAGATGAGAACTAGAAAGTGCCGCCTCTCCTTCTAAAAAAACACGAAAAAAAAATCTGAAAGGGAAAAGCGATTTCAAAAAAAAAAAGACAAAAAAGGCAATGTGTTTTATTATTTATTGGGTAAGGTAGCCCAGAAACATGTTGGTCCTGGGCCTAAAATGTTGAACACTCAGGCCCATCCACAACCTAAAACGCGCGAAACAGGAGGGTCCAAGTTGAAATTAATTAAACACAAGATTTATGGCAGAATACATCAATAGACACTCGAACTTGTAACTTTTGTTCAACCAGCCCCCTGTACTTTGAAAGTTTCAAATAAACACCTCAACTTAACATTTTTTGCACTTTTAAACACTGAATGCTTATCTGGCAAGGAGCGTGTATTTGACGTTCGTAAATGCGCGTTTTAGGAAGGTGGCGTGGATTAAACCCTAAATACAAAAAAAAAATTAACCTAAATATGACCGTTGCCTCCATCTATCTCCCCTCATTAAAACCCCCAACCCACCATTGTTACACTAACGAAGCTCTCTTCTGCTCATCCACTTCGTCATTCACAACCCCGCACTCATCCACTTCGTCCTCTACATTTCTCCCTCCCCCAAGTGGAATAATGAGAGACAGGAGCTCTACATCTGGAGCTTCAATCGGGATGTCTCAAATCGATGCCGAGCAACAATTTGCATATCCAGCATGTATGTGTGGACAAGCGGCATCATTGAGGATTTCGTGGACTGTAGGAAATCCGGGGAGGAGGTTTTTTGGTTGTCCAAATTATGGGGTAAGTTAGATTTCTTGAATTTTTTCAATTTCCTTACATCCCCAAAATCTAGGGTTTGTAATCTCTCATTTTTCAACCCAATTTCGTGGCCTTTTTATAAAATTGGTAATTGTTTCATACAAAAGGGCGAGGTTTGGGACTGAATTCGCGTTTTGTTGCAGAAAAGCAGAGCTTGCGGATTTTTCAAGTGGCATGATGATCCTTTGCCAGACCATGCTAGGCATGTAATTTCAGGATTACTAAGAAGAGTCAAGGAGCGAGAAGCAGAGAGGGACAAGGCCAGGCGTACAAGGAATGTTTTAGTTGTGGTTCTAATGTTGCTTTTGTCAATCGAGTTCTTGAAATTAATAATGTAAAGGTGGTTTATGCAAGCTGTTGAACTGTTGTTGGTGTAATGTTGCACGAGGTTGTTGGTGAAGAGCTAATGTAATGTGATTGGGATGGTTTAGGACAGTAAGCTAAGCTAATGTAATCTGTACTGAATTGGTTTATGCAAGCTGTTGAAGAAATGTTCTTGTTTTATGACAGTAAGCTACTGAATACAATGATTTTGTACTGAATTGGTTTCTTGTATTTTACTGGTGTTCTTTGTCTACTGAATGCAATGACAGTAAGCTAAGCTAATGTTCTTTGTCTATTGAACTGGTAAAGGCAAGTTTTATGACAGTAAGATTGGAACTGGAAATAAAGGTTTGAAACTGAGTATAAACTGACATGTTGAGCTTGAAAGTGAATATATATATAAGCTTTCCGAGAACCATAATGCTGTTTACAAAAGGTAGGCAATAGCTACATCAAAATCAAAATATAAGCTTGCCTACATCTAACCATTCTTGGTTGTTCTGGTAATATATGCTAAACAGACAGCTATAACATTCTTGACCATTGTTCTAATTCTGTTGCAACAGATAGACAACTACATAAGGTGGAATCAAACCCATTAAGACAACTACAAAATGGACAGCTACAAAATACACATCACACATCACAGACAATGTCAACTAGGGGTTGCTTGAACTGGCTTGGCTACCAAATGGGGCTTGAACAGGCTTGGATCCAGCATTAGCACCTCTCTTTAGTTGTCTTCTTGTAATTGCGGGTCTCCCTTGCCATTTCAAGCCACTCTTCTGGGTCCCAATATGAACTCCTTGACTTGCATCTTTCAACTGACTTGGAACCCTTAAGATCTTGCTTGCTTCATGCCCAGGCTGTTGAGACACATCAAATTTAGTACAAGTATGAAATAGATGACACTAAGATTAAATTAGACAACTTACTAACATTTTGAATTGTTAAGCCAGTACTAGGGTTTATGTAGGTGCCTAAACCCACCATCCTACTCCTTTTTTTACCAACAGATTCTCCATGTTGCTTTCTTCTCCCTCCTTCCCTAGCATACTGATAAATACAAGTTAACCATAGTGTAAGCCAAAAACTTACAAAAGTTACAAATTTGTTACAAAAAGTTACAAACCTGGTCTGTTGGGGCAACTGTTGGAGCTGCTGCAGGCTTTCTTCCTCTACCACTCCCTTTGCCAGTAGGAGCCATTGATGTTGACTCTGTTGCAGTTGAATTCCCCTTGTTAGGGCACCCTCTTTTGTTGTGTCCTTTACTCTTACATATGGCACAACTCATCTCAGTTCCTCTTCTAGACATCTTCCCAACCTTCCTTATCTCATCCCTTGGTTTTCTTCTACTAATCTTCCTCCTTCCCCTTTTCTTCCTAACTTGAGGTGGCTCAACAGGTGGGTGCTGAGAGGGTGGCCACAACCTCATGCCCATTACAGGCTGAATGGGATTAGCATAAGCCTTCAAATATGTGGATTTCTTATGCCAATGGACCACATGATCATCTGGATTGATATTAATGTGAGCCATTGCACATATGGCATGGGGACATGGGATGCCTTTCAACTGCCAGCTCCTACAAGTGCATGTCATTTGCCTCAAATCAACAGTATGGCCATATCCACCATCTTCAATCTCAAACCCCCTGTCACCATTCCACAACAGGTTGCATTGCATAGACAGATCCTTGTTTCTCTCCAATCTGTGCAGGGCCATGGGAGAAATATCACAAATCCAAGTTCTTGAGAAGGAATTCATCTTAACATTCCTAGCCATCACCTGTTTCCTAATTTCTTCAAGCATGGATATGATGGATTTGTGTCTAGCAGCCAGAATCCAGCTATTAAAGGTTTCACACATATTGTTTTCACATGCATCACACTTGACATCAGATTTGAAGAAAGCCTTGCAGAAATTCTCTTGACCATATGATAGGAAGTCATCAGCGAGCTCCTCCCCTAACTTAGCTAGCTCATCAATATTGTCTTTCAACTGCACTGGAAACCACAAGTTCACCAGTATAAACCTTTAGGGATACCTTCCACCAAGTCATCAACGAGCTCACCAGTATAAACCACAAGTTCTTTGCATGGCTCATCTTCCACCAACACTGGGTCTGCTTCACTTAACCCTTTAGGGATACCTCCCACAATCTGGCCTTCCACCACATCTGTCACTATAGCTTCCTGAATACTATGCTCAACATAGAAATGAACTTCCTCCCCATCACTTACTTTGTTGGCAAGTTCCATAAGAGTTTGATCATTCATTTGCATAAACTCAACATCATTTACCTTGTAATACACACCAGAAAATGTTGGATATCCAATTGACTCTATATACCAACTTAATTCAAACAATCTCAGATAATCAGTGTCGACATTTTGGCTGTATACCAGAGGAAACTCGTTCATGTATTCAGGTCCATCCCCAAACGTACCCCCGTGGTGCCACACTATGTTCACCTTCTTCATCACAAAGCCTATCAAGAATATAAGCCAACAGTTAAACCTATTTCACATTCTAAACCCAAAATCGCAACATCTAACCCTAGTCACCTATTTTGTACCAAGCTTTCAAATTTTGCTTAAATTGGAACCATTTACACTAGTATATCCCAATTTCACAAAGCCATGAACAGATGCAAACCCTAAACCCTAAATTTCTTGCAAATGGAAAGCACACTAACCTTATAATCCGAACAGCTTCAATCGCACTTAGGGCTCTCCTCTCTCCAATTCAGTGAAGATCGTTCCTTCGTGCCTCTCCTCTCTCCGATTCGATATGGTTGATGGTTGTTTCCAGGTGAATATCGTCTCCTCTCTCCAATCGCACTTAGGGCTCCATCTCCTCCATCGAAAGCGACAGTGAAGGTTTTTTTTTTGTCTGTATTAAGTTGGAGATATTGAATGGTCTTTAAAACTTTGTATTATGTGTGATACTTGGCTTAGGTGGCAAAATGACACACCCATTTATGCTTATTTGGCATAATTAAACGACACATAAGCGCGCGTGATTTGCACCGGAAGGAGATTAAGAACGTTAGTGTTTAAAAGTGCAAAAAATGTTAAGTTGAGGTGTTTATTTGAAACTTTCAAAGTACAGGGGGCTGGTTGAACAAAAGTTACAAGTTCGAGTGTCTATTGATGTATTCTGCCCAAGATTTATTTGGCTATTTAATTCGTGACATGCCCATATATATGGAATTGATGGTGCATAATGATTTCTCCATTTTCAGAAGTCAATGGTCAGCATCTTCAATTTATTTTTTTTCCCTCCCTTTCTTTAATTTCTTTTTATCAACTAAAGAGATGCTTGCTTTAACTAAAATAGTTTACCAAAATTATTGGGTTTATTCATGAGAAAACGTTGTTGATTTTACTGCTTACAAAAGTCTTGTTCAAATTAGACCTAACTAAAACTTGGTCATTTTGTATCGGCATAATGTCGGTTTTTAATATCAAATACTCTCAGTAGGAGTAATATTTCGCTCGTCAAAGTAACATACGATCCTTGAAAATTGACACGTGTCAAATTTTTATTGTCTAATTGCAAAACAGTTAGTGCTTGTTTGGTTGTTTATTAAAATCCCATGATTTTAAAAAACACAGGAAGTAGAATCTAATATATGTGTTTGGTTACATTATGATCGCAGATAAAACACAGAAAGCTAAATTCCCATGATTTATACTTCCTTCATAATGGAGGAATTATAATTTTCTAGGTAGAGGTGGGTATTATCAAATTCCTCATAGTTTAATTTCAACCAAACATATTTTTTTTAAATTCCCATAATTTATAATATCCATGAAATAAATTCTCATAAATTAAATTCCTATGAATTCTACTTTCTGTATTTAACCAAACGAGCACTTAGTTAGTTCCCTATTCTGGCAACATGGTGTTTGCCACGCAGCGCTTCACATATTGCTTGGCGTTTTGGGACCACCAAAAACAAATTCTGTTTCCATTTTTTTTATTTACCAGAAATAGGAGTAATTAAATAATGATTAATCAATTCCAAACACAAATTGGATCATGCAACTTTAATATCCTACAGAGTATTTATTTTTATTTTGCACTTTAAGATCAAGTTTGTTGTGGTTAAATGTCTTAAACTGTATAAGAACGATCAATTATAAATTTATCAATTCAAGATAGGAGACCAATTGGGTGGGTTGTGTTGTGTTTGCTCACCTAGGGCACCACTGAAAGACTGCCGTCGGAAACCCACAATTCAACAATACTGGAATTGCACTACCTCGCTAGTTATTTAAAAAGGAAAAGCAACCTTCTCCTCCTCATTTGGTGGGTTGTGTTTGTGAAGCTCTAAGCAACTTTCTCCTCCTCATTTTGCATCATAGACACATGGGTTGTAATAGAAGTTAGAGTAATAGATGTTTTAGTATAAGAAGTAACTACCTATATGTGTGTGCAACCTTTTATGGTTGTTAATGTCTGTTATATGCTTACATGGATAGTTGTTATATGTGTATTATCTTTTTATATAAGAAATAAGTTTTACACAGTATATGTCATAGGGTATAAGGGTGTCACAGCTGCGATGCTATCTTTTGGTGTAGAGTTGAGTTGGCTCATGCCCGGAATAAGGCTATTGTATCTTGGAGCGGGTACGGGGAGGAGCGTTTCCCACATCGCTGATATTCTCGGGGCGAAAGGCAAGATTTATGCGGTTGACATTACTCACCGGGGATTTGGCAGTCAGACCCTCGAGTCCCGGACTGATTATTCGAGCTCTATTGTTCCTATCATTGTTGATGCTAGGGAAACCGATTCTTATGTGGATAGAGTTAAGAAGAAACCGGTAGACGCCATATGCACTGACTTTGAGGATCCCGATGAGTTAATCCTTCTGGTTAAAAACGTTGATCGTTTTTTCAAACTCTTCGGGCATTTTCTGACCTTTGTAAAGGTGATAAATCATCCTCACTCTACCCTTGTTTAAGTTATTTATTTACTTTGTAATTTCTTTTTGCCTCTATTCACCAATCAGGTGTCCATTTTGTATGTATACGCGTAGGATGTTGGTCATGGTGTGGAAGTAAAGATGGAATACTTGGCTAAGAATCATCTTCACTGTGTGGAAGCCGTGCCTCTGGGAGCTTATGCACCGGGTTATGTGGCGTTTCATGGAACCCTTCTCTCGGTTATTGTTAGATAGGTGTCAGATACTAGTAGTCGGAATTTTGTATGTCTTATTTCAAGTTCAAATTTGCATGACCCTTCTACTCTTAATTTTGATTAGGAAAAATTAAAGGTCGGCTAGTGGCTCAGGTGTATGCACAATTATCCGGAGGGTGATAATTCCCCAAAATAATATGGGATGTAAATGAGAATTTATTAATAATAAAATAATGACTCTCATGCATTTATAATGCGCGATTATTCTACAAAAACCATCCTTCTTCCCCTCCCTTTAATTTCCTTTTTTTATTTTATTCATTCTCCCCTCAATTGTATATAAAGTTTTTAAGACTTTCCATCGTAAATAGTGCAATTTCCTTGAAAATCGACATGTCTCATCTCATTCAACAAGAGATCAATCCCGAGACATGTTTCAACCTTTTTTCATTTCTCATACTCCTTCTATTTATAGGCTTTACTATTTGTCTTATACATTAATTTGCGAATGTGGGAAGTTCATAATACAAGATCATGCATAGCAATGGTGATTCGGTGAGGTGGCAAGGACTCATTGGATCAAAGCAAAGTAAGAGTTTATGATTCTATTAATACACCATTAAAAAATCCTTACATTTGCGTATAGTGGTAAATCTTCCCAACGTATCCCGATAGGGTTTCCCAACAGGTTCCTTGGCAGGGGCTTCCCAACGGGGTCGTGGATCGGGGATCGGGGCGGGGGCACCTATCCCCGTCCCCATACCCTAACTGGAAATTCCTTTTCTCCCCATACCCGTCTCCATCCCTAATAAAAATCTCAATCCCCATACTTGCAACGAATGTAATGCTTTATTTCATGTTGTCCTTCTCATGTTGGCTGAATAAGATATCTTTGTCAATTTTTATTCTAATATAACATTGTTGCTTTATGTTTAATTTGTGACTTGTATTTTATTTTCGTAAAATAGTAGGAAGTTAAATACCATTTGTACTACTATTTGCAACAAGATGTTTTCTCTTAGGAAATTTTTGCCAATTGCATCCAGTTTATTTAGTCATATAAGAAAACGACTGTTTAGGGAAGCTAATGTTATGAAGGTTAATGAAGCCTTCTTTATATATAATGATATTTGTCCACCAAAGGCTATTAACCGGAGGCCGGAGAATGTATTATTTTGTTTTGTAGTAACTAATTAGTAACTAGTACAATATTGTTTTTTAAAGTTATTGAAATTTTTCTTATTTTTTATATCAAGGGTTGCTAATATATGTATATACTTTATATAGATTTGTCTTATGCGTGCTCAGCTATAGTTGCTTCATAAGTTGTAATTGCGATTAAAATTAGTAGAAGAATTGTATTGTCTATTCAAGAGCTTTTGTACTATAATCTTTTTGAAATTGGTTATGAAGTTTTTGCGTTATATTATATGTAAAAGGCTGGTGGCCTCACGTCTCATGTTATCAATTCATTTCTTTGTGGTGCAATTGGTTCTAGGGAAGTATACTTTTAGTTAATAATTAAATTTGATTAGAATTCTAAATTAAAATAAGATAAATTAATTTGTTATTGTAGGGATATGAACTTGTGGATTCAATTGGCGGTGTTGGATTAATTCCTACATTAAACATGCATGCTATGAAAGGATTGGTTATAAGTGGATTTTTCTGGTTGAGTACAACACCGATGGCATCATAGAGCGTTATAAAGCCCGACTCGTGATCCTTGGCAATATGCATGTTGAAGGTGTCGATTTCAACAAAACATTTCTATCGTTTCTAAAATGGGGACATTCTGTGTGTTTCTCTTTGTTACAACTATTAGGGGGGTGATAATTGCACCAAATGGATGATCATAAGTTCATAACGCTTTCCTACACGAGGATCTTCTTGAAGAAGTATATGTGAAACATTCTTCGGGTTATGATGGACTAGTTTCGGATCATGTTTGCAAACTCCAAAAATCCTTATACGGGTTAAAACAGGCTAACGGTTCCATCGTCGCATCCAACGGAGACTTACCCTCGGCCACTGGAAGACAAATTCATCTCGCCCTTGATCTCCTCCGGGATTTTGCATTTCCCACCATACTTGTCTTCGAAGAACTCGAATTTTTTCCTCCATTGGTACATTCTTCCAACAACCCTAACAATCCAGCCCTGATGGAAGAAAAAATCCTCAAAATTTTGCTTTTTATCGGAGATTTCTCTAACTGGACGATCACTCGCCAAGGGGGGCCAAGGAAATAGAGAAAGATTCGTCCATTTTCTCAAGCTCCAGCGGGGACACAAAGATAGAGACTAGAGAGAGGCGACAAGACAAAATGGTCAAACTAATTTATGGGCCCATTATAGATAATAAGCCCAATAATGTGGCCCAATAGATACGTCAACTCCCTATTCAGTCTAGGCTTAGAAAAGAGGCATATGTGCTAGAGCGCCACTTAGTCTGAGCAATCGGGATCATCGGATATATTCGATCCGGTCCGATATACCGAATATCCGCTAATTTTTCCTCTTAAAATTTTGATCCTTTAATGTTTGGATATCTTGAAAAAAGTATTTTGACTATTTTAGATTTAGGTCCAAATAATATACCGGACCGACGTAAATCCGAACTGAATATCTGTCAACCCAGTTAAATTGTAAGAGAATATTGTTCTTAGCAACCGGAATTAGGCCCAAAAACTCGAAGGTACCAACCGGAATTTAGGCCCAAAAACTCGAAGGTACCAACCGGAATTTCCCATACTTTATTCATGAGGATAGCATGTGAAATTTCTAAAAATAATATTGTTCTTAGCAAAAAAAAAGTTATAATCATGTAATGATCGGGCCATATTTATAATTAGGGAAAAATATGGGCATCCTGTAATGACTGGGCCATATTAATAATTAAGGGACAATATGAATATTTTGCGTAAATACACATAAAATCCTATAAGAGGATCATCTTTTGAAATTAATCAAATCATTCTTTCTTAGTTTCTCCTATCTTGCCTCTTCTTCTACCTCTTTTCTAACTCTATCTCCATAATCTTTTCCTTAATCTTCTTCTTTCCTATCTTTCCCTTTCTTTATCAATTTCTCTTCATCAAGACCTTTGGTCATAACAATTCACAACTGTGTAATTTTGACCATAAATTGCAGCCAATCTACGCAAATGTGGTGATTGATCAGTTGGGATCCTCTATGGCATGAACTGCTACCAATGCTGTTCCACCAATAGTAGATTTCCACGTGTCAAGCCAGTTAGTGATTTATAAGTTTACTTAAATTACAGAAATTAAATAAAAAAATATTTATCATCAGTATTATTATTCTATTTTAGGGTATTATTCGGTACTAAACAAGAACAGGCTTTCTGCAGATCGCAATACACGAATACCCTATTTGCAGGCGATTGAGAATTGTTTAATCTTGCTCAAACTTTCGTTTAACATTCAATCAATAAGCCTCCATAATTTTATTGTTTTGTGTGTACGGTGCTTTCACTAGATTAAGCCCCATTAATTAGGTCATAATTTTATCGAAATTCAGGATTTGATAAAACTTCATAATTCTCTTAACTAGATCCTACCTAATCATTGTATATTGGCAAAAAATCCAAGAAAAACTCATAAGGTACTTGTTACTCCAAATCAATCAGATACACTCAATGCATCAATTACAATAAGGCTGATTATTAGGTCAAAATTCGATGGAACTGAATCGCCATCCCCAAATCAATCAAATTAAATCAAGCGAGAGAGAGAGGGACATTCAGAGAAAGGATGATGACTTGATGAATTCATCTTGAATAACGTAGGTGGGACTTGATGAATTCGGCTTAATAGCGTGGGTGGGAAGTGAGCAGTCATTTCAGTATCTACAATTACATATTAAAATCCTCAAAATTGAAAGTAAAGAACTATTGGAAATGAGAGATTCAGGAATTGGAGAGGTTCGAGAAGACGGATTCAGAGGTTGGCGACGGGGAAGGGACCGGAGAAGGATTTGGAGGCGAGGGTTAGGGATTGGAGGAAGGTGAGGTTGGAGAAGGGAGGGAGGGGGGCGGAGAAGGAGTTGGAGCGGAGGGAGAGGCGGCGGAGGGAAGGGAGGTTGGAGAGGGATCGAGAGGGCGCTGGAGAGGTGGAGGCCAGGGAGGAGGAGATATGCAATTTGGCCGGCGGAGGAGTGCTGGAGACTCAGAAGACGCTTCTGTTGTTATGGAGAGGATAATTACATGACTCTCTTTTTTATTTTTTTGTTGGAAATTACTCCTTCTTTTTTTTGTTAATTTCTGTAATTTAATTAAGCTTATAAATCACTAAATAACTTGACACGTGAAAATCTACTATTGGTGGAGTAGGATTGGTAGCAGTCCTTGCCATAGAGAATCAGGATTGGTAGCTTTTACATAAACTTAATTAATAAACATAGTGTCGGTCCTTTACTCCTTTTTGGCTAGTTCATGCATAAAATGAACTTGTATAATATTAAATGGGAAAAAAATTAAGTGGGGAATTGTTTGAGGACATATTTTTGAGTCTTTTACACATTAGTTAATGAATATAGTTCATAGATATATAACTTTAAGTATTGTGGGTATTTCATATTACGGTTGCTTTGGTTTTCAAAAATATTAAATAACGCTAGAAAACTTGTTGGATGTGATATATATATTAGTAGAAAAATTATTTGAAGTGGAAACGAAAAAATAAAATGTAAAAGCTTACATAAGATATGCTTGTATGACTTTACTCTTCCAAAAGTTGTAATCCAAAATGTAAATAGTATGTAAGATATATGAATAATTTTGTTTTCTTAAAGTAACAAAAGAGTATAAATCTCATAATGGAGATGACACGCAAAGCCAAAAATGTAAAGGGGGCACGTTGGTTTGGCAATCAGCACCAGCTGTATTGTTAACTTAATACATTATTTTTAAAAAAAACATTACTTTTTTGACATAAAATAATTTTTAGAAAAACATGTTATACGGAAAATCAAGGTATAATAAATCAGTGTGAAACAAAATTAGCTTACATAAAAAATATTTATGGAGTATAATAATGGCACGAAAACTTATTTATTGTAAATATGAGATATGTATTTGTCACACCAAAATGAGGTCAACATGAAATAATGTAAGAGGAAATTAGCCTACACAATAAAAATATTTATTGTAACATGCAAAATAGTTACATACTTACATGAATCTGATCAGTGATTTCATGTAATACGTAGTAATAGCTTACACGAAAATCATCCATTGTAACATGAGATACACAAAATTAAGTCGACACGGATTAGTGTAAGAAGAAATTACTCTCTTCGATTCAAATTAATTGTCGTTTTAGCACTTTAAATTTGATCCATTTTATATGTCGTTTTAGGTTTTCTAGACAATTGATTAGGAGTACTTACATGAAGATACACAAAATTAAGTCGACACGGATTAGTGTAAGAAGAAATTACTCTCTTCGATTCAAATTAATTGTCGTTTTAGCACTTTAAATTTGATCCATTTTATATGTCGTTTTAGGTTTTCTAGGCAATTGATTAGGAGTGAGTTATGAAAATTGCTATTGGAATGTGTTTTTATTAATTAATGTTATTCATCCAATGATGAAAAAAGGTGATAAGTGGTAAATTTTATAAAAAAAATTACTTTTTTGAGTTTAGTTAATGTTTTTCTTAATTCTTGTGTTGAAGACTAAAACGACAATTATTTTGAATCGGATGTAACTTGAAAAGTACACTCGAAATCGTGGTATAATAGTTAGGATAACACAAAATTAGCTTACATGAAAATAACTTAACACGGAAAGTAGTTCAATGTGATTTAATGTAACACATCGTAACATGAAATTAGGCGAAATTAAGTGATACAAAAGAATTTATTGTAACAGAATAGTAAGTAGGTCACAAAAATAAGTTAATGTAACATGAAGTGATTTGATTTAACACAATTTTAGGGTAACACGAATTCTATCATTTGTTTGATTTTTAATCGTTCTGATCTATTCTAACATTGAAATCATTCGGTATAACAAGAAATAGTGAAAAATCATAATTCCTAATTGTATTAAAAGAAGACATCCATTAATTGAACTATTGAAGGTACGTAACTCTACCGTCGGTGGACACTGCACACCAACCTTATCACGATGAATTTTGAAATTGATGGTGATTTTTTTTTATCAGGTAAGATTTAAGATATTTTTAAATAATATGAATAAAGATTTTAAAACAGAAACTTTAGGAAACATGAAACTAACATGAGATATTAACCAAGTGCTTGAAGGGAAAAAAAACAATGAATGGTTCTTGGTCAACTGATTGTAACGAGACAAATTTTATTCTCAAAGTTTTTGCTCCATTACATGTTATGTTTAAATCTCAAAGTAACATAATTGGGTTATAAGTGTTTTCGGACATTTGATCAAGCAGTTAAGTCTCAAATGTAGCATTTAGAGGTTTCCGGTTCAACTCTTATGTACAGTTGTTGGGCCTCTCCCCGAAGCTTAGCCCAGGAAGACGAGATAAGACCAAAATATTTGGTCTGAGTTGACAAACAAAGAAACTAGGGAAAAAGGTAATGGCGGATAGCATTGAGTGGGAGAAGCCATAGCGGAAATTTCGGTTGGAGAAGATTTCACGGTCAACATCAATGGCTCTCTCATTAACGTTAATGGCGAGATCTCCGGGATACACTAAACGCTCCACCAACGATCTAAACAAAGTAAGGGTTATAAAATAGGGACGAGGCAGAGATGAGAGGGGAGATCGACGATGATCACATGCTGAAATAATCGCTAGTTGTATTCATTCTTATCTACCAATTCTAACCAAGTGCTCGTTTGTAATTCCAGGAGAATTGTCTACAATCACGATCATAATACAGTCACAACAACTTGCTGCTTGCTCTTCTTTTTCTCTCTTTTTCGCAATTTTACATCTTGTTTGTAGTTAATAGTGCTTTACAATTGCTCTTTGATAAGGACTTAAAATTCCCTTACTTTAGCAGATAACACGTCGTGTGATTATTCTGTCCAAAACAATAGTGCTCTTAAAAAAGGATTCTTCAAATGATATTATGACATGGGGTGTGATTAACTAAATGAAACATAAAGATTCTTATTTAAGACATGGGATGTGATTAGGTGATATTCTATGATATTATGTCAAAAAAGGGGAGGGAGAGAGTTGAGATGTGTTTATCGAATATGGGTTTGAATGTAATAGTAGTTCATTTTCAAAAATGAAAAAGAACCTATTTTCTTACCTACATAATCATAAAAGGAGATTTGTATATGGTTTAGAAGGAATTAGTTCCAGTGGAGTTGTGAAAAAACTCTATAGATAGAGTTAAATAAATTCTAACCATTAAATACAAATTGAACGGTTGAGATTTGATTTTTCTATCTCCATATCAAGTTATTATTTTTTTCTTTTTTTCTTTTTTCCCGACGGGTTCACCAATTTACTATAGGGTTTTAGTAAATTCACCCATAGAGTTTCTCACAAACTCCATGGGAACAGGACCGTGTTTAGAAGCAACTATTTTTAACGTTTATAGAAGCAACTTAAAATAAAATTACAAGCTAGATTTGACCAAGAATAAACGCACAATAGATTCCTCAACTGTGATCTAGCCTAATAATCATCAATGCAAAAGAAGCAAACAAAATAACCAATATCCAATTTACGGGGATTATATACTTTATTTTCAACCTCTAATCAAATCTCTCATTAAAATTATAAAAAAAAAATACCAATAAAAATTGAGTGGAGTTTTGGTAGGAGACCCTCTTTCTTAGTTAGAATTTTTTAACTAATTATACAAATTCATATAAACACGGTTTATTTGATACATAAAAATTAATAACTAGTTGTAAAACTAGTTTTTAAAGCTTTTGGAGGAGTTTTTAGTATTTTTTTAAATTAAAAAATAATTATTTACTTAAAATAAAAAACCCTATGATAAGGTGGAATTTAAAATTACAATTAACTATAATAAACTAGTTAAACATTACCAAACAATATTTATATATTTTTTAAAAACTTCAACTATTTTTTAACACCAACTAGTTTTCTTTTGTGACCTAAAAAAATAGCAAAATCATTACCAATGAGAATAGAGCAACTTTAAAACTTGTTTACCCCTTAATATACCTACCCCACACGAAATAAACAATGAACCAAAAAATATAAAAAAATTAGTTGTCATTTGTTCAATAAATTTTTATGCTTAATATTTTTTCAGCGCATATAAACACAAAAGATTTATACCAATATCACTGGGTCCGGTTTTGGGCATATTTTTTTATATTTTAATTTATTGTGCATTTTATTTAGAAGTTTGTGGCGCTTCTAGTGTGGATTCTCTGTCCCCAACTTGTGTTCCATTTGTATTTGTTAATCAACTGTAGTAAATTTTTTTTACAAAATACTAGCAAAACTCTAAAATTTAATTTTATTAAATTTTAATTTAGAAAATCACATATCTCAAAAAAAAATAAAAATTGGGGACACAAGCTGGAAACAGATGATTTGCTCACTTACAAACTCAACGTTCATACCTTTTTTTAGCACTTCGATCACCTTTATTTGTATTTCCTCTCATATCTTTGTGAGAAAATGACCTAAAGAAAATTACTTGGCAACAATAGAAAAGTGTATTTAATTAAGGAAATCTTCAAAAAAAAATAAAAAAAATAATTCAAAGTACTTTTTGTTAAAAAGTTTTGGTGCTTATTTTCTCATAAGTTAATGGAGGATAATCCAAATTTTTATTTTTAAAATAAATATATAACAAAAATATAAACCAATTATTATCAATCTTTGATGGAGTTTGCCCAATCGTTATTTGACTTGTACAGTCAATATCCATGTGCGGTGTGTGGTACCGGTAGTATTGCACTCTTTCTTCATATCTTCTCCGCGCATATATATATCTTCACGAATGCTCGTTGAGTCCTTAGATCTAATCCTGTGATCTCTGATTTCCTACGCACAAACCGACAGAGGAGCGAAAAAAAAAGACCTTGGTGATTCTATCGCAATTGGGTCAGCTCTTTTTCTACGTGGCTCATCCGAAATCTTTCCAGGTCAGTCTCTTGATCTACAATGAACTGTTTCTTCATCAATTTTGATCTTTTCCTTCTTCTAATTGATGTTCAGAATTGTCGGTCCTTACTAGAATTACAGATTTTGCATATTAGCCTTTGATCACTGGTGGGGTTTCTAGGTTTTGGATTTGGTATTTGCAGAGATTGCTTGGTTTCTTTTCCGTTTAATAGAATCGCAGATCTTGTTCGTTTTGTGTTGGATTTGTCTATTGTGGATTGATTTGAACGATTGTGTTGTAGTTTCAGGGGTAGATCTTGTGCACTTGTTAGCTGTGCGTCCATGCATTCTGATTATCTGATTTATGTTAATTTTGAATGCTTTCCCCAAATCAATTTTGGCATGACAAATGTCAGAATGGTTGATTCTCGTATAAAGCTTTATCCTTTCTGCTTGGATAGCTACTCCTTCTGTGATTTTTCCAGCAATTTGTGTATTGTGCATTGTGTATGTAGATTCAATGGGATGTCACTGCTAACTACATGTCTAGATCCAGATCAAGTAAGGTAGATCATGCTATATGTTGTTCAAATCCTGATGCCTGCTTTAATGCTTTATGAAGCAATGTTACATGAAAGCTTGAAAGGGAAACAATATGGGCACATGAAAAGTTAATTCCAATTGTACAGTTACTATAATTTTACACAAGGGTAGACGTGTCTATGTTTCCCTAAGAAGCGGAAACGAAAAACGCTGCCTCTTTGGGAATGGCGAGTAACCGAGGTTTGAAGTTTCTTATGGGTAGGTCACATGCAATTCTTGTGTAGGAATACTCATATGTAAAAGCTTTCTTCAACTTCAAGCTCATCTGGTCATTAATTACTGTTGATTGTGTTGGTTTAGTTAGAATATAGTCATGTGGTATAAATGGTATCATCTTGACATTCATGTAAAAAAGCATCTTTCTTTTCTCATACAATGAAGCCCGGAAACTCTTTTGCTTTGTGTATACTGCCTCTCTGTAGTTCTTATTAAGTCGGTTCTCTATCAACAGGAATAATAAGCATTTCAAGATGAAGGCATTAATTCTTGTTGGTGGGTTCGGAACAAGGTTGAGACCGTTGACACTCAGTGTCCCAAAGCCACTTGTGGACTTTGCGAACAAACCCATGATACTGCACCAGGTATTCCTTCATTTTCATCTATTTGACCCTGAAAAAAGGTCTTTACCATATGAATATCAGAACAGATGCCTGAAACTGCTTATTAAAACACCAATATGATTTTATCATTTGAATCTGATTTTTTTCCCCTTTTTACTGATCAAAACATTTTTCGTGTGCTGTGTTCAGATAGAAGCACTGAAAGCTGTTGGAGTTACTGAAGTAGTATTGGCTATTAATTACCAGCCAGAGGTGTGATTAATTTTAGTTTTCTGTGGTGCATGATGCTGTTAAAGCTAAAACTTGAAAGAATTTATTTTAATACTATAAAATCTCTGTTTTGGTGTGCAGATGATGATGAACTTCTTGAAGGAGTTTGAGGCGAAACTCGGGATAAAGATCACATGCTCCCAAGAGACTGAACCTCTAGGCACTGCTGGTCCGCTTGCCTTAGCAAGGGACAAACTGATTGACGAATCCGGCGATCCTTTTTTCGTCCTCAACAGTGACGTCATCAGTGAATATCCGCTTCAGGACATGATTGCATTCCACAAAGCTCATGGTGGAGAGGCATCCATTATGGTAACCAAGGTATCAGGAGAAAATAAAACACCTAGTTTCTCCTCTTCATTTGCAAGTATTAAACTATACGAAAAAAAATAAAAAAGATATGGATAGAGATTAAGGATCTGTTTGGATCACCAATTTAAATCATTAAGCTGTGCGATCCAAACAGGAGCTCAGTAAATCTTATTTAATGGCCAAGATTTCAATTACCCTACCTAGATAATTAAAAAAAAAACTGTACAGAAACTGAATCCTAGATTTTTTATACAAGCATATGGCTATATTTTTGTTGGATTGATAATAGGTTGATGAACCATCAAAGTACGGTGTGGTAATCATGGACGAACAAACTGGAGAAGTCGACAAGTTTGTGGAGAAGCCGAAGATATTCGTAGGCAACAAGATCAATGCTGGAATCTACCTTTTAAACCCGTCTGTTCTTGACCGGATCGAGCTAAGGCCAACATCCATAGAAAAAGAAGTCTTCCCAAAGATTGCTGCCGAAAAGAAACTCTTTGCAATGGTGTTGCAGGGGTTCTGGATGGACATAGGGCAGCCAAGGGACTACATCACCGGCCTGAGGCTCTACCTTGACTCGTTGAAGAAGATGAAGTCGTCCAAGCTGGCGAGCGGGCCCCACATCGTCGGCAGTGTCTTGTTGGACGAAAGCGTTGTGATCGGAGAAGGGTGCCTGATCGGGCCCAACGTCGCCATTGGGCCTGGCTGCGTGATCGAATCAGGGGTCCGGCTCTCTAACTGCACCGTCATGCGTGGAGTGCGTGTCAAGAAACACGCCTGCGTCTCGGGGAGTATCATCGGGTGGCACTCGACCGTCGGGCGGTGGGCCCGGGTGGAGAATATGACCATCTTGGGGGAGGATGTTCATGTGGGTGATGAGGTTTACAGCAATGGTGGTGTGGTTTTGCCTCATAAGGAGATCAAGACAAGCATTTTGAAGCCTGAGATTGTCATGTGATTTTTGTATTCAGACAAAAAAAGAGTATTTCATCTTCTCTAATTCTCTCCACATTCTTCTTGTCATTAGTGTTGTTGCATTGTTATTTGTATAATTTAATTATTTTTGCTAATTTTAAGTTGGTTTGCGGTTAATATTGTTGAAGGGTCGGTTGAATAAAATATTCATTGTGATGAAGTCAGTAAGTTGATTTGTGAAATAAGATTTAGCTTTTGTTTGTTTGAATTTTGTTACCTTTCTTTGTACTCTTATTATCATTCCTTTGCACTTTGAGTGCACCCATTATATACTTACAATTCGGATTCAGTGGAGTTTTGCCTTGGCTACTTGTAAAGTTACATCTTATTAATTTGAAAAAATATATTAAGGTGAGAATATGGTATGGGTGTCCTCGTATTAACCTCTCAAATCCTGCTTGTGTGGAACTATACTGGGGATGATGATTATGGTGAGATTATTTTTCATTTTTTTTATATAAATGTTATCATGTTTTTTCTTTTATTTTCACTCGGATTTGTTTATGGAACATTTGTGAAATTTGATTGATTTATTTTGAAACAATTAGTATAAAAAATTGTCACAGAAGCAATTATATTGAAACTACAAAAATTAAAAAATGGTCATTTTGTATATATGAGAAAAATAAGAAGTTGAAATTGAATACTCCCTCCGTTCTATTCTATTTGACACTTTAGAGCTAAAATCGTGTTCGTTAAAACTTGTCATTTTGCAGTATTTATTTAATTAATGTATTGGAAAGTGTTTGTATTGATTTTTTTCTTTCATTCTATTGGCTTTAAGGATGAGTTAGTAATTAATTTTTGATTACATATAGAAAAATTTGAATTTCCAATAATATTTTTTATATTTTCAATAAATTTTTTAATATGTGTGAATTGGGCCTACAAATTTTGCTTGATTTGGGTTCCACGTAGATCCGGTCCGATCATGAGTAATTATGAACAGATTGTTGCCTTGTTGGTAATTGATGCAAAATCATCAGCTCAAAAATAGTAGAAAATTAAAGTTAGCACGAAAAGTTTATGACATGATAGTATGATACATTGATACGTAAAGAGTCATACAATAAAACTTCTGTTTTACTTTAGTAGATGGGTCATTTGCTTGAACAAATTCAAGGTTCATCCGATTTAACCAATTCAAGTGTCATTCACTCATTCGGAAATGCCTCAAATTTGAGAAGTTGGGGTCACATCAGATTTGATTGTGGAAATAGAAATGTGAACAGGGGGGGAGAGAGAATTGGAAATTGGATCATAAAAGTATCGGATCACTTAAACTCAACTTAGGTGGTGCAGTGAATAATGATGTTGTCTACTTGTCTCCTCTTTCGGATTTATCCTACGAGACTACCGGGGCTCACCAATCCACCTGGACGGAGGACTGCTTGGTCGTCATTCCGTGTTGATGACTAAAGCCGTTGCGCGAAATTTTTGAGGCCATCCGACGAGACGTTCCCCATATCCAGAGTGAAGGCGATAACCTGCGGCTTATTAAAGCCATGCAGGGTGGTTGGAGCTGTCCTGGGGAAATTGAGCTTATTAACAGATATTCAGAGTCTGCTAGGCCACTTTCAAAGTTGGAGTCTGTCTCACTTCTTCAAAGAAGCCAATTCCATTGCAAACTACATCGTTGGATTTTTTCGTCGTGTCTTCTCCCTCCCGATTACTTATAACCCGGTCTTCAAGAACCTCATCCGCAAGGATGCTCTAGAGCCGTCTAATTCCTTTCCTTATACATTAAAAAAAAAAAAGATTCGGACCGGATCTACGTGGAACCCAGATCAAGCAAAATTTTTAGGGCCCAACTAAATCATAAAAAGACGAAATTTTGAAGGCCCAAAAAATTGCACACTTCAAATTTGTTTGTCGATAAGATATTTCTTTTTTTGTCCCTTGGGAGCGTCAAGAAAATCATGATTAATTAGGAACATGGTCGGCGTAACAGCAAGAGAAGTGCATGGAAAGTCCAAGTTTCATCATCAATTATTTGATTTAACCTAATAAAGTGTAATCTAGTTATCATTTATGCAAATAAGAATGAAATTCTGTAGAGTCGTGAATAAATTTTCTCAATATAAATACAATTTGAATAGTTGGTATATAATATAAAGAAATATGTTTTGGGACTTGTTTGGTTGAACGTAGGAAGTGTAATTCCTAGGAAGTTATTTTCCAAGAATTAAATTCCTATGATTTGAAATTCCATGGATTTGAGAAAATGTGTTTGGTTGAATTGTAAACTAAATTGAAAATATAAGAATTTATGATTTTACATGAAAAATGGGGGAATTAGAACTTACCAAGGGGGGACTAAGTAAGTCAACTTCCTACAAAACACAGAAAGTTCAAATTCCCAAGATTTTAAAATCATGTGATTTTTTATCATAATTTTTCAACCAAACATATTTATTTAGTATTACTTCCCATAATTTTCTAATTCATGTGATTTGAAGTGTTAACCAAACAAGCACTTGTTCCTTTTTTCAATTTTTTTTATTAAGGTAGTAATATTAACTCTATTGAATTTAAAGTCATGTAAATTATAGATATGTGTAGAATTGAATTATGAAAAATGCCATCAATTAATGAAAATGTAATGACATTAGTCTACCATATTATGATCAATTCCACTAACTACTATATATTTTATAAGTACTAATCATTTGAACCAATTTGTGTATACATAATTCTCTTTCAAGGACTATAGAGCTTGAATTTTTGGACTACTATTATACGTGCTCTTCAATCTTCATGCGTGATAGGGGTACCCTAATTTCAAAGAAAATAATTTGGTCGCACGTGCAGGTCGTTGTCCATGGTGGGGCCTGATTTAGAAACAACTAGATATAGTTGCACTTGTTTTTTTATTCTATTTTATCTTATCTTATTTATATATTTATGGAAAGCATGTGGATGTGGCTCTTTTTTAAAAAATAAATAAATTGGAAAGCATATGTTAGAACTTAGAAGTGTCACATATGTTAAAACTTAGAAGTGTTACTTGCACACTTGACTACTTGATTTGTTTTAAAATATTGGGTTTCGTAACTCGAGCTAATTTGAATAGGTTTTGATCAGTGTGTAGGGTTTCTAAATTAATCCAAGTTCATTTAGAATAAGCCGAGAAGAAGAAGAAGAAAATTATATATATGGTGTTATAAGAAAATTATATACCTCATGTTCGATTCAAGTCAAATACGTAGCAATCAACTTTTGTCAGTGTATTAGGGTATTACAATATAACTCTGTAATGATCAGCATTGGCTAATTTATTGGAGTATTACCTTTGCCTAGGCTAAATTTATTTCATTTATCCAATATAACTAAGTAGGGTTTCTAAATTTTTTTACTTTTTTTTTTAACTTTTTAGGGCAGCCCGATTCCAGCCCCAACTCACCCCCTCACTTGATCAACATAAATCTTAAATTTTATTATAGGGTGTATAAGACTAATGGACGACTCTTTTTAATCCATAAACATATATAACGTGTCCATCTAAAATTTTAAGGTAAAATACAGTGTTTTTTTTAAAAATTAGTTATTAATTATTTCACTTTTTATAGAAAACCACCACTTGTTCAAAGCTGCTCATGTCTTATTTACATCATACATTCCAAGACTGGTAAAAATTATGAGAAAAACAAAGTCGCTGACTGAAGTATCTGTTTTAGAATAATTATAAAAAATGTTTTTTATTTTATTTTTTCCAAACAACCACTCTTATTTTTATTGCATTTTCATTGAACCACCCCATCCCATTACTATCCATTATGTTATCAAATTAGTAGTAGAATACATAATCATCCCTAAGTTAAAGTATCAAATTAATAAACATCGATAATTAACCTTGCCTGGGAGCTGTGTGTGTGTGAGAGTGAGAGAGAGAGAGAGTGGTGGGGGGGGGGGGGGGGGGGGGAATGATCAAAGGTGATTCATGATCAACGACCTTGTTGGGTACACATGAAGGGCTCGACTCTGCATGACATGCTAAGAAACGAGAGATGAAGGTCTGTCTTGAGGATGTATATCAATAGTGCTTCCTCTTTCAACCCTCTCACGACCCCTATAATTAAAAGACACTTGTCACACCGAGTCAAGTTCTCCCTGAGCACCCAACAAGATCGTCGATAATGAAGCAATATTGAGTCATCCCTTTCTCTCTCGAGCAACATCAATAGTCGAGCATGTGTGATTATTGTAGTTAATCAATTTAGTACTTTAACGTAGATGAAAGTAAGTATTTTTACTCTAATTTGATGGTATAATGGATTAAAAATAGGATGGGGTAGTTCAATGAAAACAGAATAGAAATAATATAATAGATGGTTTTATGTAAAAAGTGAAATAAGGGATGATTTTTTTACAAGCAGCTCAATATAAGAAGTGATTTTCTGTAAAAATTAAAATAAAGAGTGTTTTTTTACAAATGCCACAAAATAAGGGTGGTTTTTTATATTTTACTTAAAATTTTTATTACTATAAGAGTCTATTTGTTTCTATACCAAAAATCGGATTGAATCAGAAATCAGGTTATAATAAGTTTACTCATACTCATCTCAAAGATAAGATATAAGATCATAAGCATTTTAGATATGAAAATGATTCATATTTAGACCTTATTCTAAATCAAACACTTAAAATAAGATACAATATACCTAATCCGATTTCATATATATATCTTGGTATAGAATCAAATGGGCTTAAGTTTACTCAAGATATGCACAAGCAAAATATAAAAAATTATAAGAAATCTCAAACACTACCCGAGGAAAAATATAGAACTTGTCGTGCCTTTTAATTCAACGGTGTTTAATTTTCTTAGAGATGTTGATGTTCATAAAACAGAGACATATCTTCTAATATGAACAGCTTTTTTTGTAAGTTCCCTTAGCTAGATAACTTATTATACATATTTATTCACACGAGTGTAAGGAAATACCTTCACATGAATCTTTTTTCTGGAATTCCAAATATATTTTGTCGTATTGATTTATGTGATTGCTTTTATAAAAAAAGAAGAAGATAAAAACATGTTTATTTAATGAGAAAAAAATGAGGCATGCTAGTAATTAATCTTTATTGAAAGAAAAATAAAATTGATTCTTGTTTCTTCTTTGTTTATGAATTTGACTAGCATTTCTTCGTTGATCAGCAAATGTTTTAAAAGAAGCCTGCAAGTTTGGTTGGGATCGGAGCAAGTGGGGTTTCAATGTTGCATGGTTTCTTCACGACATTAAACGAGTCCAAATTTTCAACTTTATGTTATTAATCTTTAATTCTTCTTTTTTTTTAAATCCAAATCTTTAATTCTTCTTAGTTATATGCTATCTTGGCAATGTTAATCTAGACTTGGATCCAGTTTCACTGGAATTGTGAAATCGATCGATTAAGAATTGGTCGGAATCAGAACCACTAGTTCAGTTTCTGGTGCGATTATAGTCCCGATTCCACAACCCCTAGAACCGACGGTTTTTTTGGTTTCAAATCGTCGGTTCGGAACCCATTGGAATCGACTGTTCCAACGGTCAGAGGTGAAATCGCAATCGCGGTTTCACCTAGAATGATTGAGTTCTTGGTTGGATCATATTTTTTTTATTATGGCCGATTCCAAAACCGAGAGGAACCGACCTCTGAAATGGACCAGAATCGTAGAATCGGCCAGGCTCCAATTATGATTTCAGTTCCAGGTTTCGGAGGAACCGGAACCGCCGGTTTCGAAACCAGACCCATGTCTATATTAATCTACCAAATTTCATCATAACTCCGAAGTTTAATGTAATCAGACAAGTAATAGATCAATCGACCTCCTAAAAGGTTCTTGTATTACACCGTTTACACGTACTATTGTATCATTAATTTTTTGCTTTTCATAATTTCCGAGTCATTCGATCAATATTTAGCCGTCAGTATGAAAGATTTGCCATTTTTAGGACAAGGGTAATTTTCGGGTCATATACGTGACTATTATGTCACGAGTTTGAACTTTCATTTATGATTATAATGACTTAAGTGTCTCTTTAGAAGATTAAAAAACAGTGTATACAATGTATATAATTAATCATGAAATTAGTTTGGTGCTCTTTTGACATTGATTTTGTGTGAACATGTACATGTATGTGATCCAACATTTAGGGTTTCGATGTTTTATCTTGGCATTTAATTTTCTTCCTTTCACTTTGGATTCTTTAGGGACGTGGTAAAGGGGTAATGGTTGATCTTTACAATGCATATGGTGACAAGTGTGAGCAATGTGCTATGTTGAAAGGAAACACATTGGGACATCGATCACTTTTAAGACATGAGGTTTAATTTAATTCGAGGTTCATAAACTAACCCATTCCCAAAATGTGCTTAAAATTAGTTCATGACAAATCTTAACTAATGAATAGCGATTAGTCAAAAAGTATATAATTATGTGATGTGATATATTCATGTATGTGTATAGCAGTATAGGAATTTCAACAATGAAGACTTCATATCGTACATTCGTACGTACCAATGAGATGTACAAGCAGAAGCTAGGTTAATTCTGAAAGTGAAAAGTATGATTGATGCTTGTTCACATTGGCTTATTCCTAAATTATGTTTGGCATTTATAATTAAATAGCACAGCCTCTTATTCATGATAAAAAATACTTGTTCCACCTCAATCATTCTTCCATAACACAGTGAGTAATAAAATGGTGAAATTACTCATTTTCATCTCACTTTTATAATATATAAGTTGTTGGATGATTTTTTTATATAAATGTATTATGACACTAAAAATAGTTGGGGTGTTACTGAATTTTAGGAGTTGGGTTTTTATTTGTTTTATTAAACTCGGTTTGTTATTTCCTTTTATTCAATCCGGTTTGTTCCGGTTTGGAACCCTTAGTTGTACTTAAGCCTCGTCTGGCTTCCTTTTCATTTCAATCAGAATTATAAACCAAATTTTCCAATCCCTTATGTCTCTCACTAGATTCCATGGAAACACACCATGGATTCTCCTCAATCTATAATCCTTTAGATTAACTCTTCTCCCTTAGTAGTTGATCTCTGGACGAGATTCCTCAGATCCAAGCTAGTATTTAACTTCATTTGAGAGCTTACCAAATTTCATTCACAATCTACACTTTCCCGCATCAATGGTATCAGAGCGATCGAGCCTCCGACCTGCTTCAATGTGTGGTATATAAGTGGGGGGTCCCAACTCTATTGCATGGAATTTCTTATGGGGGAGATTCCCACATTGGAAAGTCCAATGTGTGGTATATAAGTGGGGGTTCTCCACCCCTATTGGCTAGCTTTTAGGGGTGGTTCTTCCCCCGCTTAGATATCTTGTATCATTGAGATTAGAGCTGAGACCGGCCTTTCGACACGATGACCGACACCAGAACGTAAGAGGCAAGAAGAAGCCCAGTTCTCTGCAAAGGGGTCGTGTGGTACCGACACCAGGACGTAAGAGGCAAGGAAAAACCCAGTCCTTTGTTAGGTACCCGCCGGAACACCGGGTCAACACCTCGAAATATATTATGGGGTGCTGCCGAGACGTCGTCACTCAAGGACAGTACCTTGTTGCAAGGAACTCCTTATGGGGGGATTCCCACATTGGAAAGTCATGACTTGCAATGTGTGGTATATAAGTGAGGAGTTCTCCACCCATATTGGCTAGTTTTTAGGGGTGATTCTTCCCCCGCTTAGATATCCTATATTAGTGGGGTGGGGAGGAGGGGTCCTCCTTGATCCAAATTTGTTTGAAATTCCAATCTTGTTGTTGCTTGCGAAAGAATCTCACATCTTTAAATTTTTTCTTATCTTGGCTTTGGAAAACCTTTTGGTTTCGTTGATACCATTTTAACACCATTACAAAAGAGCAAGTATAATCTCAAGGGGTTGATCTAGTGGAGTAAGACAAGAGTAAGATCTGACAGGTCGCAGGTTCGATTTTCCACTAATCTCCTTGAGGTTAGACAAATATAAATTTCCTTGTAAGAACTCTCTGAGCCCTTAGATATTTTCTATCCTTGGACCGAGGCGTCATCCCCTCACCCTAAATTTTTTTTTTGACCAATAAAAACAAAACAAAACAACAAGCATTGTACAACTAAACTTGAGTTGAATTACATTTTGTTTTTTAATGTATGATAATATAATCATATATAATTAATGTTATTCACTAGTTGAAAAATATTCATTTTAAATTATAAAAATTGAAATTTCTAAATGTGTATTCTACTTGAAGTTTTAAGACTTGAATGATCGAATTGTCTAGCTAGCTAGCTACATTTCTAAAATATAGATAGATAGATCATAGATCCCCTAGAGTTTTGGAGGCACCAAGACTAGAGAGAATTAGTGGCAAAGGCGTGGTGTTCTTATCTTTCTTTCATGGAGATTAAAAAAGATAGGAAGATGTGGGCCATGAGATACTTACCCTTTTCTTGGTTTGAAGTTAAAATTAGCTTTATGAGGGGACACGTTAACAAAATTCTACAATAGATTGTTTATTAATTCATTAGTTTAATACGATTTTGAAGGACTAATCACTGTTTGATTACATGCGGTGGAGTTGTTAATCTTCTTTCTAATCAAATCCTACGAGCTTTATTAGTTTATGTCATTCGAGGCTTCAAAAGGAAGTATTTTCACTCTTTATCAATGGTTTATAGGTCCCACTTATGTAGATCGAGATACTTTAGACCATAGATAATAAATAAATATTTATTTTATTATTTTTGTCATGTGATTAGCTAATTTTCTTAAATACCTAAAAAACTATAGTGAATTTCAATTACTTAATTGTTGCGTTTTATGATACTATAAATTTTCCAGACGTAATTTATAAAATCTCAAGGTTATCATGTAAAATTGTAGAAAATTTTAAACACCACGCGAAATTTGAAAAACCTTACGCGAAATTTTGTTTAACAAAGGAATCCAAATGCTCTAGTCGAAATAGGATATCAATAGAATTCTCATCATTTGAAGTCTTCGGCGTAGGGAAGGAGACAAGGGCGATGAATCCATAAGCAGATAAGAGACAAACCGGCGAACTGAAACATCGTCTATGATGATTCAATTTCAACAGTGGATAGGCAAACAGAATTCTCAATGGATCCTTCTTCTTAGATTTGAACGAACCTCGGCTTGATTCATGTCGGACTAACCCCTCTTATCTAACAATATTAACATAAAAAGTGTCAGACTCTGATAACATGTAAAAATATCAAATACATGTTGAGTACAAGCGCACATACACGGATAGACCTATCGTATAAGTCCATATAAAACCAATTGACAATAAAAGGGTTAACTCAATGGTATATATGTCAGACTAATTTCTTTTTAGATTTCAGATGTGGTATAACCATATAAGCTTATTTCTTAACAAAAAGCAGCCAGATTAGGTACTAAGATATAATAAAAAAATGTTTTTATACTCGTGATATGAACAACTTAAACCCTAGTGACAGTTAAATAATGACAATTAAATTACAGTTAAATACATACAAAACTGTATAAAAACAAACTCATCCTGACATTCAACTTGATGAGACAACAATGATTCAGATCAAAACATACACTAACTAAATTACTAGGCATATGGGCTAGCTAGAGTAGCTACCCGAGCTAGCATGATTTGTTTATTGATGTAATTAATACAAGTAAGTACGTACGTAAGATAACATTAATCAATGATTAGTGTAAGAGATACGAAGGAAATGAAAATGGGAAGGTGCATGAACTACCACGTCACAAGACACAAGTGACCTCTCTCTTCTATAAATATCAAACAAAATGGTACTTGAAGCTTAATCAACGGCCACAATGACTTCTCTCCATGAACTCATGGGGCCCAATTTTATGCTTCATCGAATACTTTCATTCATTAATTTTTTTTGATATATAGTGGTTATTATTTTTATTTTTATTTTTATTTTTATTTTTATTTTTATTTTTATTATTATTATTATTATTATTATTATTATTAATACCAAGTATCAAACTTCCAATAAAAAATAATCCGAAGTTTGAAAATCAACACCAACGATACGAACTATCGCAATATTAACCAAAAATGATCCGAACTCATTTTCCAGTGGAATCGATGATGTAGCGATCGAAAAATCTGATATTACAACTTAATATTTTACGCTTGTTTAAAATATATCCGATCACCACATCATTGATTCCTTCGGAAAACTCCTCGGAAAATGAGTTCAGATCGTTTTTGCTTAATATTGCGATAGATCGTATTGCTGGTGGTGATTTTCAAACTTCGGATTATTTTTGGTTGAAAGTTGATACTTGGGATTATTTAAAGTTATTTTTCCTTATTAAAATATACCTGGACTAATGGTGTCCAAACTCGGCTAACTATAATTCGGTTAAGCAATGTTCAGTTAACCATAATTTTAACTAGTCAAAATTATGAACTGTAATCAAATTGTTAATTTGAGTTACTTGTAATCAGTGTCAATCCTAATATATTATTCTGAACTTTAAAAATATACATAAATTATCTTAATTATCATATGCTATTATTCAAAGTGAAGGAAAATGATTTTTGAAAGCCTTATACTATAATTACACCTAAATTTTACTAAAAATTAATAAATGTCGGGCCCATATTATTTGATTGATAAGTCGAGTAATAATAAAAATAAAAAGGATATGAGATTTGAACACATTTTTGAAAAGAAGCCTTAAATACATTTTTCCACTAGACAAACATATATATTTGTATGCATATTTTCACTCTTTTAATTATACTGAACTTTAAAAATTTCAGGCCAATAAATCATGGACTTTGGGCCTGCGCCCACCCTGCTCTTGCCTTTGGGTCGGACTTGTTGTAGTTCAGTTAACCAATTTTTCGGTTCGATTTTTCCCGCTAATCAATAATCACTTATGCAATTTTACCTTGAATAATTAAAATTAAAATGATAAATTAAATAAAAACAAGTGATCAAGCTTGATTTTTACTTTAAAATTTATACTTGTATCATATTATTTTGGTTGTTGTAAATAAGTATCGAGAGTATGTACTATTGTATGTGTGAAATCAAACAAAAGAATTTATTTTTTCTATTAGATTTAATAAGCGAGTCCCATATCAATAAGAAATGAAAAAATAATATATGAATTGTTAAAAATAGAGAAGGAAAGACTTAAACTAGACCATCACATTGAAAATCATAGAATTTAATCATTAAAACAAAACAAAGATAACTATTATTTAAAATAAAACATTAATAATACCGTTTTAAAAAATAAAAATCCTATAAAAAGTTAAATAACAGTTAATAAATATAATTTAACATATTTCCATTTTTAAGGAAATTATTTACAAAATAGAAAAAGAGGATAAAAAGAAAGAAACAGGGGGAGGCATTTTTAGAAATCATCACAACAATTTTGTTTTCCACCGACTATAATCAACAAGATTTGATCCATGAACTTGCCTATAGAAAATTTAGAGATGCCCTTCACATCACACCTTGGTGACATTTTGGCATATTGTTTACATCCGTTGATTTTGCTCTCTGTCATTTTCTTTTGAAAAAATGACTCAAAATAATTCTAGGTATCAACTTTCAATTAAATTTTTTTTAAAATTTGAAAATCACCACCAGCAATACGAACTATTGCAATATTAATAAAAAACGATCCGAACACAATTTCCGACGAGTTTTTCAGGAGGAATCAATGATGTGGTGATCATATATATTTTAAACAAGCGTAAAATATTAAGTTGTTATGTCAGATTTTCGATCGTTACATACTCGTCGGAAAATATGTTCGAATCGTTTTTGGTTAATATTGTGATAGTTCCTATCGCTGGTGGTGATTTTCAAATTTCGCATTATTTTTAGTTCAAAATTGATACTTGGGATTATTTTGAGTTCTTTTTCTTTTTATAATGCTCTAATATCATTGAATATGTATATTGTATTTTTAAAACGAAAAAAAAAACCATTTAAAAATATTGAACTACATCACATATGTTAGATGTTACATCTTATCTTCTAATCCTAATCATGAATAAACCCTTAAGATCAACATGCAATCTAACACAATTCCAATAAATCTTGCACTTTATCCCCTAACATTATTGTACAAACATCAAGATTTCCCTTTTTCTTTCTTTCATGTCCAAAAGATCTTCATTCCTCATGATTTCATGAGTCATGTGCAAAAGTATAATCATTGAACTGAACTACTCCGTAGTAAGTAGCACTCAACCCCCTACCCATATGAGAAAAGAAGGGGTAATTGGTAGTTATGATCCATAACGATCCGAACCCGACTCGATCGAATTCAAAATAGCCGAATCCGACTCGATTTGATACGATTCGATCCAACCCGACCCAATTAACAGGTCTAGATACAGTTCAAAAACCAGGAGAGGGGCAGTTCTGTATTTTAAGATTCCCTTTTCAATTTTAAGAAAAATGATTTATATTTACAAATTTATAAACAAGTGCTACCTCTTCCCCTCATTTTCCTCCCAGATTTTTTTTCTTTTATAATCACAATTCACAGGTGCTTTTCTTGGACACAACTAGCTAGCCTCTCTGACTTTCTCTCCAAAACTTCACTATCTTCCTCTCTCACTCAACTTGAGATTCCTGAAAATTACGAAAGGAGGCTCAACGGAGGAGTGAATTGGAGGTGAAGAAGCCAATTCTTTTGGAATTTCACTGGACCAAGGCTTCTGGGTATTCTCCTATTCCTTGCATTTTCTCCATTTTGAGTTTTTGTAGCTTCTGTGCACATAGTTATGAGTTCTTCAACTTTCTGGTTTGCTTTTGTGGTTTCCAAACATGTATTGGTTACAGATCCTTGGATAATTTGGACTCTTGGTATGTTTTGCTCTCCAGGTGTTTGTTGAATTGTCTCTGGAGTCCTGCCCTTTTTCTTCTTAATCTTCTTTTCCTTCCTTCTCTGTTTGTCTACTGTGATTTTTAAGGTTCTTGGCTTGTGGGGCAATTAGATTAGTTGACAGAAAGCTGGTTTGGTTTGTCTTGTTTTGTGATTTTCAAAAAGTGAACAGCTTTGCTGTTTAAAATTAATGGGAATTTGCTGTTCTGTTGATAACTTATAATATGAGCGCCTCATAATCTACACCTTTGGGAATTTCATTGTGATTTGTGTATAGTCTTTTAGGTGCTCATATATACTGATGTATATATTGATTTTAACATTGTTTCACTGGCAACAATTCAGATGAAGAAATGACCTAGTTATGAATTTTGCTTCCCACAAAATTTGAGTACTGATGATGATACTATCATTTCCAGACACATGATTTACAGCTTGTTGTGGTGACTTGTTCAAGCACATCATTTCAATATTTTCTACAGCTTTTTGTGGTACTAACTAGGAATTTTTTTCATTCTAAATCTTTGTTATGATCTGTCACTTCTGAATCCTAGATGAATTTCCTGAGACATGTTTCTACTCTATGCAGAGAATGTTAGCAAGAGACTTGCCAAAAGTTCGCGAAATTTCCAAGTTCATCTGAAGTAGCAACACCATTGGAATCACATTCTGAAAACAACAATATGGCCTTTTACAATGCTGTTGGATCTATAACCTGCTGAGTTGTTGAAGAGTCCCTGTCTGAAGTTGGCAAGCCAATTTTACCAGCAAGCCTAATTAATTAGGAATTAAGCTTCTGTGCCTCTCAGCTGTATAGAATTGCAGCCATGTCAAATAGTTTGTATTATCAGCCTAAGCAAGAAGTTCAGACTTGCTTTCTGCCTCAGTTTCAGCCCTTAAATCCCCAGCTTTCTGACAATCATCTAAACCATGGAAATCATTTTTCCTCCAAGATCGCCCTCCATCAGTATAATACGCTGGAATCGTCTTCAACAGCAACGGGAAGCTATAACGTATACGAAAATCCTGCTTCACAGCTTTATTCTCTCCCATACCCATATGAAAAACAACACTATTCTCCTGATACAGCCGCATACGGTTCACCTATGAGTGGTTCATGTGTAACAGAAGATGTGAATGACCTGAAGCACAAGCTGTGGGAGCTAGAAACGGCAATGATGGGACCCGATGCTGATCTGATTGATAGCTATGACAGCAGAGCCTTTCAGAGTAACGGGGCGCAAATCCAGTTAGCTGAAACGGATAGCTGGGGACAAGTAATGGACATGATTACCCGAAAAGATTATGAAAGCAGCGGCTTTCAGAGTAATGGGGCGCTACTCCCGTTGACTGAAACGGACAGCTGGGGACGAGTAATGGACATGATTACCCGAAAAGACTTGAAGCGGGTTCTCATCTCTTGTGCAAAAGCGGTTTCAGATGATGACTCTATGATGACACAATGGCTAATGGATGAGCTACGCCAGATGGTCTCGGTGTCTGGTGAGCCGATACAAAGGCTAGGCGCGTATATGTTAGAAGGGCTCGTTGCGAGGCAAGCCTCCTCGGGAAGCTCAATTTACAAAGCTTTGCGGAGCAAGGTACCTGCAAGCGCCGATCTTCTCTCATACATGAACATTCTCTATGAGGTCTGCCCTTATATCAAGTTTGGCTACATGTCGGCCAATGGAGCCATTGCCGAGGCTATGAAAGACGAAAACCGAGTCCACATAATCGATTTCCAAATCGGCCAAGGGAGCCAGTGGGTGACACTGATACAAGCCTTCGCGGCCCGGCCCGGTGGGCCGCCCCGAATCCGGATAACCGGAATCGATGACGTCTACTCAGCGTACGCCCGGGGAGGCGGGCTTGGGATCGTGGGAAAGCGTCTCTCGAGGCTGGCAAAGTCGTTCAACGTGCCGTTCGAGTTCCATGCAGCGGCAATGTCGGGATGCGAGGTTGAGCTCGGGAATCTCCGGGTCGAGCCCGGAGACTCACTCGCGGTGAACTTCGCGTTCACGCTCCACCACATGCCGGACGAGAGCGTGAGCACCGAGAACCACCGCGACCGCCTTTTACGGCTCGTAAAAAGCCTGTCGCCAAAGGTGGTGACCCTCGTCGAGCAAGAGTGTAACACAAATTCCGCCGCGTTTTTCCCGAGGTTCATGGAGACGCTCGATTACTACACAGCCATGTTCGAGTCCATGGACGTGACGTTGCCTCGGGTCCACAAGGACCGGATCAACGTCGAGCAGCATTGCTTGGCTCGGGACGTGGTGAACTTGATCGCGTGCGAGGGCGCGGAGCGGGTGGAGCGACAGGAGCTGCTCGGGAAGTGGAGGTCGCGGTTTTTGATGGCCGGGTTCAAGCCGTGTCCATTGAGCTCGTTGGTGAACACTACAATCAAGATGCTGTTGAGGAATTACAGTGAGAAATACAGGCTAGAAGAGAAAGATGGCGCCCTATATCTTGGATGGAGGGATAGGAATTTGGTTGCCTCTTGTGCTTGGCAGTAGTATTGTATTGGTTAAGAGAAGTCAAGACTCAGTTTTTATAGTGCAAGAAGGCTCATTTGCATTTCCCATAATCAGTTCTGCTGTTCAAGTTGGTAACTCAAATCTTGGATGGTGTACTAGTTTTTCTTTTTCTGTCATGAGCTACTGAAATGGGTTCCTTTGTAATCCTAGTCTTCATTTTTTTTTTGGCTGGGAACAATGTAGTTTCTGCAAGAATTAGGTTTTTGAGAGAGGCTTCATGTGTTCCAGTTCATATGAAATGCAAGTCAGAAGACTATTGGGAGCAGTTCAGTTTTCCTTCACACCACTATATGCAGCCAAATCAGTACTTGCACAAAATAAGCAGTCTGCATAAATAATAACCTTGTTTTTCCCAAATTGCATCTTTTGGATTATTTTAGGGTCTTTTGAATACCCAAAATAATGCATTATATGAAATAAAAATATAAGATTTAATGCAAAATAATGCATTGTGAATTGTGATACATTATCTTGGGCAATCCAGACACTTTTATAGTCCAGCTCTTTCAGAATAAACAAAAATGACAAACAGAAAGCTCTTTTGAATCACTCCAAATCTTACATGCCTCATATCTATTCCTTCTCAAATTTCCTTGTTTTAATTGGCAAAATTGAATTTTGTCTGAACGCATTCAAGAATGAAATGGAATAAAGTTGAGAGCTATTTGTTCTCAAGTACTTTTCAACTTTTACTTTGTGAGTACTCAATTACTCATTGGCAACAAATGAATCAATACTTGACCTTTCAGCTTGTCCAAAAAAGACTTCAATGTACAACAACACTACAACCTTTCAACACCCATAGAAATTAAAACGAAAAAAAAACAGGTAGGAGCAAAATGATACAAAATCATAGAACAAAAAAGCCTGCAAGCTCTTGCATTCAGCTTGCATTGTTTGCAGCAGATTTACAATACGAAAGCTTGAATCCATATTTGGCACTTGTAACGCGTAAATGAAGAAACCCAAGAACCAAAACTCGATACACAATTGCCATAAGAAACAGTACCAACAAGTTATTCCATTTGGCATTGCTTTTAGGTGAGATATCATATGCACTTTGTAGAGCTTGATACCCGGAAATCGCTCTTACTTGTCCAACTGCAAAACTAGTTCCTAAATATTCATTCTCCAACAAACCCTGAAAAAATAAAGCAATTTGTATAGTGTTACATTCATAAAAACAGAATAATGATTTTGAAACATTATAATTAGCCATGATTTAAACAGATTCATTTTCTTGCCTGAATGGAGTATGTGTGGAAAGCAATGTAGGATAAAGGATAGGTCCAAATTGGAGTTGGCAGATCATTGTGAAGTCTGAAAAATCCAGCACAAAGCATCATCACAACCTGCAAGAGAACCAAAACAGATGGAATTAGTAAAGAGCAACAACAACAACAACAATAACAACATTGATCCAGTGAGGTTCCGCTACAGCGGAATCTGGGGGGTCAAGATGGGGGTACCCCTGCCCAAGGGAAGGGGCTAAGCCCGATAGACCCAAGAAAAACTGAAATTCAGCTGTGACAATAATAATTGAATATAGTTAGAATGCACCAAAATTGATATAGGGACTAAATCCATCTCAAAGGCAGTGTATATAAGCCAATGAGCATGAGGATCCGCGCACCATAGGAATTAGTAAAGGGCATTTTAGTAAATCCACCACATGATAACCGAACTAAGGCAACACTAGCATTCAAATTGTATGTATTTAAGAAGCATACTTACATGTATGGATACTAGGGTCAGGGTACTAGAGAAGATATTTAGCCAGATGGATGTAACAAGGAGCATTAGGCCTTCGTTAACGAGAAGGCACATGAAGAAATTCAGCACAAAGTACATCAGTAAGCTGAATTCGTTTCGTAGTCCTATAAGGAAATAGAAGACGAGGCTTGATGAGATGGAAATGAGGAACAAAAATGGGATGCTGGATAGAAGTTGTCCTAGCAGGAAAATTAACGCTCCCGAATGTTTGTTTGACTCCTCACTGATGTAGATCTGCATAAAGTCAAACCCATGAATTTATACAAGTTTCAGGTAATCATATATGATCAACATCATGAAAAGTTTATGAATAATTCTTGAAGCTGACATGGATACCTTGATTTCCTTGAGATGAGCTGGCATTCCGCTGATGCTCAGAAGTGATGTAAAAGATATAAATGCAAATATTGCTGCAACTCTCAACTGAAAGCAAGGGAATGAGAGTTGAGAAAAAAAATTAACGAAACATACAATATTTTGATGCAAAAAATTCAAGAAACTATGTATTAATTATTAAGTGATTTAATGGACTGACTTACCCCAACAGAAGACAGTGAATGTCCTAGACCGGAAAAGACTGTCCCAATACATATTGTCAGGAGTATATAAAGGACAAGCCGAAGCCAGTAATATTTCCATTCTCTTGACATGATCAACAATGATCTCCATGTTAAAACTGCAACTCTTGTTATACTGTTAGCCTTCCCCTTGCTTTTAAGAAGTGGGCCCTCCTGTAAACTCATACAGATGAAAACATACATTACATGAGAATATTAAAACCAAGATCTACAAGTATATCAGCAGCTACAATACAATAGGCATCTCAATAAACCAGATGGCTTGAATTTTATGCATTTCAACAAAACCAAGTGAAATGTACTAAGCTGAAGCATATCGTAGTAAGCTACTTGTATATACCTATAGAAACAAACAAAGGTTATAATGTGTACCTTTTCAACGAGTTTCAGTATAATTGTCTCTACTGAAGCAGCATCTGCAGACGACTTATAAGTTGCTTCTAGGGTGCGAATAGCAACAGCAGTATCCATATTCACCGATGACACATCCCCGTTGTCATCCTGTTTATTTTTCCATCAACATTTTTCAAATTTGAATGCTAACAACAACAAATATGGAATATGTATTGACTGATTGAGCTAAATAGGCCATAAAAACCAGCATTACTAAAAGTACCTGTAAGTTCTTACACATTGCAATAATCCTGTCAAAGTCTGTGTTAATTGCTCGCAAGAAGTGATCAGAAGGACTTTGCATTATGGGGCATGGAAATCCAGCATTTGAGAAGTGCTTCAAAAAGCAAAACACAAAAAGAAGAGTTCTTCAGTTATAGAAACTCAATGATACATGTGTACATTGTTTAGAAGATAAAATTGTAGAAGTTTGTTGTCATATAAGTTAATTATGCCTATTTTATGAGAATTTTGTGATTGATTTAAATTTTTTAAGAAGTTACAGTCTAAAATTAATAAAAAAAAATATTAGCATAATACTAAGGTGCAGTCACCTGCAAACAGGCCAATGTTTCACCAAAAAACAATGTGTTTCCATTGGAGAGCAGACTAATACGATCAAAGAGCCCAAATACTTCTGTGCTGCTCTGGTTTAACGTGAATATTAGGGTGCAACCTGAACTTGCAAGTTTCTTCAATGTCACCATCATAAGAAGTGCAGAGACACTGAAGGTTTAAGCACCATCATTAGACAACCTGATTAAGAGTTTGCACGAAAATGGTATCTTTGGCACAACAAAAATAGGAGAGATTTTAAAAAAATGCTTGCAGTTAACCAAGAGAATCGCATTTCCCAAAATTTGGCAGTTTTCCAAAGAAAATAAAAAAGAGTCCCCTCTAACTCTAAAATCAAAGCTCAATGGATAACAGCACACAAACTCAGGGAATAATATATAAGATCAAATGTTTCACTAGGACTTAAGTTGAATAAGGCAGACCTGTCAAGATGATAGAGAGGCTCATCTATAAATAAGATATGTGGTCTCATCAGAAGCTCCCGGGCAATGCTAAGTCGCCTACGCTCACCACTATGAAGACCCTTCATATAACAATGCCCACCTATCAATTTGTTGGCATAGTCACCCAATGACATTGCAAGAATAGCATCCTCCACCACACCCTTCTTTTGACTCAAGAATCCAGGAAGCTGAAGTAGTGCAGAGTAGTAAAGAAACTCCCTAACGGTTAATGACCCAATAAGTATTGTTTCTCTTTCAACATATCCCTGCATATGATAATCACAATTGTCATATGAAAACAAATTTAATTGAGATAACATTGACACATATCCCCTATTAACTCAAGTTGTTCCGATTAATCTAGACACCTACACCTACCAAAATGCACGAATTCAGTTAATGAACAGGAATTTGGAAAAAGGAAGATCTAACTCACACAAGTCCCATAAGGAAAGTGACACTTTGCACCATTCACAAAGACTTCCCCAAACATTCTAGCTGATTGAGGCAACCTTCCTGAAAAATAGACAAGATCTTAGTAATTTAGCTCTACTTAATGAACTCAAATCAGCTAGCACTTTGACAATATACCTGCAAGAGCTCTAAGCAGCGTCGACTTTCCAGACTTAGCAGGGCCCATAATCACTGTCATTGTCCCAGGCAAAGCATAACCAGTTGAACTCTTCAATACCTTATCAGAGTAATTCCTTTTACCCTTAATTGTAACAGTCAAGTCCTTCCAAACAAGGGATGCCCCAGAAATCCTCCTGGGCACCGCCCCATCAGGTAAACGAGGAGAAGGCAAAGATCCACTGGTGAGTTTGGAAAGAGAAGGGGAGCCAGGTGTGGTTGCCACGTGGATAGAATCAGTGCCCTCATGGTCATCTACCCTAGCATCCACATCAGTATCCTCTCCCCACTCAGGTGAATCCTCAAAGGAAATAGGTTGCCTGATGGACCCGGGTTTTCTAAGGTAGAAGAAGTTACTAGAAGGAACCCTACTTGTTGCTGGGCTACTCGCAGAAGAAGATGATGACCTATAATAATTGTCTGATTGAGATTGTATCTCTTCCATTTTTTCTTTTGTCTGCCCAATTCAAACCAACCCACCAAGAATTGCTCAGCAAAAGCACATATTTCTTAGACAATGTAGCAACTAACTAAATCATGTAATTCAATTGAACCTGCATACAAGAAGCAATGAGAAAGAGCTCAACCACCCAAATTGAAGCACCATTTGAAGCTGTGAACAGAAACTCAAATTCAAGAAGCTAAATTTGGTTTCAGAAAGTACTAATCAGGGGAGTGAATGAATACCCAAGTGAAAGAGCAGCAAGACGATACTAATGAATCTGAAAATAGAGAAATTTGCAACCCAATTTGAGCTTCCAATGAATTTCCTGGTGCCAAAAAATAAGTTTCGAAAGAAAAGGGTTTTAGATACAAAATTGGTTGCTTCCAATAGAAGACAATTTGATAATAATGAGAGAGAGAGAGTGAATGATAACCTGAAGCGGGATCTGAGAGCAGTAGAAGGATTAGCCAAGGAACAATTTTTGAGTGGGAGGGTAGAGTAAAGGTTTGGGAAGACAACAAAATGGAAAATTGTGAAAGAAAATCAGAAGGCTTAAAAAGCGGGTGCCATAATTAAAGATAAAAACATAAATCTTTTGGCCCTTCTTCCGGATTCATGTGTTTTTTTGCCCTTTCTTTTCTTCATAATGTTTCTCCTTTTTCTTTATCTAATTTTCCAGCATGCGCTTTGTTTTCTTTTGGGAAATTTCATCAGAATCTTAAGGTTTTGAGCTTTTGCATATTCGATTTGATGCCCAAACTAATATAAAATCCTTGTGGTGATTGGTGAACCCGAACCATTGCGTGAGGTTGAAACGTTGGACGTTAAGCTATCCATCAAAGGTGGGAAAATTTTTTGATATAAAGAATGGATTTGAGAGAAGTCGTGGCAAGAGTTGTAGATTGATTGAACAAAACAACCGTTTTGTTCATGGTAGAATTTTGAGCCATCAATGGACTATTCAAGATTAGAAGTTTCAAATCTGCATTGTAATTAAAAAGAAGCATCAGTCCATAATACTCTCACACACAAATATTACTTAAATTATTTAGGAAAATTATTCTAAATATCCAAACATTTGGGGATAGTTGCACATTCTACCCATTAAATGTTTACACTTTGAAAAAAAGAGTGGATTAGCACATCACTTTTTCATTTTGTGATATAAAAAATCAACCAGTGTACAAATAAATTTTTAAAAATTATCAATTTTATCCTTAAAGGATTAAAAAATAAAAATAATCATTTTAGATAATGTTATTAAAATCGAGATTCGGATCTTAAAATCGTGAGATTCCACGATTCGGAATGAGATTTTGTTCCAGATTGTGCATTAAAATCGAAATGCGGTAAAATCGGTTTAGAATCGTACAGGATCTCATGAGATCTTGTGTAAAATCGTAAGATCTTACTTTGAGCTTATAAAATTTATTTTAGCACAATTAACTTAATTATTAATGAAATTGCATTCCTTAAATACTCATTGTCTCAAAAAGGTCCACGGGCTTGTACCAAATCGCCCCTTTATCCCCTGTCTAATTACGCCTCTTTTGATCATTTTTTATCAACATCGGAAATTCCTTTCTAATCTTGATCAAAGAATTTCCAAAAATGTTAGAGAAGCGTTTCAATTTGCCAAGCGGCGTCAAGCCATGATCAAAGAGATGGCTGTACTTGAGGCCAATCGAACATGGGATTTGATGGATCACCCCTGGGTCATAATATTGTAAGTTGCAAATGGGTTTATGTTGTTAAATAACTAGCTAGGTATAAAGCTCGTCTTGTGGCTTGTGGCTTCACTCAAACCTATGGTCTAGATTATCACAAGGCATTTTCTCTAGTTGTCAAAATGTCTACTGTTCGCTTGCTTTTATGTTTTGCTACACATCTTGATCGTGAGTTGTTTCAGTTTGATTTGAAGAATGCTTTTCTCAATGGGCATATACATGAGGAAATTTATATGAGTTTGCCTCCTGACTTTTCCTCCACTTCTCCTCACCATGTTTGCAAACCGAAGTGAGCTTTGTACGGCCTGAAATAGTCTCCTCATGCATGATTTGGCCGGTTTAGAGGAGTGATGCGTGTTGCTAGTTATCTTCAGAGTCAGGGTGACCATACTTTATTCTTATGGTACTTTGACTCCGGAGGTGAGCATCCTACTGGTCTACGTGGATGATATCATTATGATTGGCAATGATCTTGTTAAGCAAGCTCGTCTAAAAGTTATCCTTACTCGTGAATTTGAGGTAAAATAACTTGGTCGTTTGAAGTATTTTCTAGGGATTGAAGTTGCTCGATCACGATCTGTGTCAAATTTCAGCGGGTCACAATACGAATGGAGGGGAAGACCGTCCCAGCACACATGCACGACATGTCTGTCACAAAAATTCATGGGGTTCCATCCTAAAATCAATTGGTTATAGGAAAAGTAACCCAATGGTATATATTTAATAGCTAACTCTTCAAACTCTTATTGATAATTTGTCGTATTAAAAATCGCATTACTCTCATTTGATAATTTAGAGCGACTCAACAATTGCAAGCTCAATATAATCACTAATTTACAGCCTTACGTACGTACCGAATATGATTACCGGAAAATATATTATAACACGACTGGGGCTCTTGCTCGAGTCCAATCAAACAAATTATATTAACCAAAAATTAACGTACGTACAAAAGAAAGTGGGAGATATATATTAATGGGAAGGATCAGAAACCCTACTATTAACATGAAAATTGAAAATTATTTTTCTACTTTTGATTTCCATTTTTGAAAATTTTGTCCAATACAAGTGGACATTAGACAACAACCACAGAATAACTTATATTAAGGATCACCAAACGAATCTGATATATATAGCTAGCTAGTAGCTAGCACTATAAACCATACTTCCACTCATAATTAAAGGTGCTAATTAAACTATACAAGTTCAATATAAAAAGTAGAGAAATTATAATATAGCCTTCATAATCTAAAATGCAGGCTCGGATATGAACCGGGCTCAATCCCATTTTTCAGCTCATTTGTTATTTGTTAAGGTCGGACCGGGCATCTTGTCCATACTCGCCCACCAGACCGGCAGACTTAGACCTGGGTCCGGTTCATCCTGAACCGGCAAACCGGAACCGGCGGAAATCTGGAACCGTCGGGTCAGGTTCCCGGTACAGTTTCGATTTCGGTTTGTCCACCCCCAAAACCGGTGAATCGGCGGTTCCGAACCGGGTGGAACCGCTGGTTCCCCCTGTAAAAAAATAAAAATAACCAAACCGCAATCGCGGTTTAGGTAACCGCGACCGAGGTTTGGCTAACCGCGATCGCGGTTTTCGTTCAGTGGACAAAAAATAACTTTTTTTTATTTTTTTAATTATTTCCGATTCCGAACCGGAACCGGAACCTGGAGGAATCGGCGCCGAAACCGGCGAAAACCGAACCGGATCGAAACTGGGAACCGGCCGATGCCCGGTTTCGGTTCCGGTTCCATGGTTAGGTGGAACTGGAACCGCCGGTTTGCAAACCGGACCCAGGCCTAGGCAGACCTAGGCAGACCGCCGGTTTAGTTTTTTTTTCAATTTAGGGAATTTTCAGTTTTCTTATAATTAGAGTTTCGTGCTTGCGATTTCTTACTCTCAAAGACTCGTATTTACTAATCTTTCGTACTTTCTATTGGATCTAACATGCCATCCAGTATTTGCTCAATTTTCCAACTTAATTTACAGTATAATAATTAGCAACTTTAGTATATATTTTTTTTTTGAAGAAACTTTAGTCTATATTTTTCATACATGAATATCATATATGTATGGTCAACGGAATAAACCTTCTTTGTTAAAGTGCATGCATGTATGATAGGATTGCTAGCTATTAATATATAGTAGGTCAGAAATTGGCCTCTTGCTCTTCCATTCAAGTCAAATTCTCTTTTTTGACATGATATTCTCTCTTCCTAAACCGTTCATTAATAATGTTGCATATATATTTATGTATTCTACTCTAGCTATGTTCATATATCAACCATCCAATGCCTCCTTTTTGCCCTTATCCTACGAGATCTCTCTTTTCTTTCTTTTGTACTAGATGTAATAATAAGCAATTAAGATGATGACCCATCAAACTCAACGAAGAGATGTATCGTTTTTTAAAATCTATATTATTGGAGGGAGATATTTTATTGTTGGGTCTCTATTTTCCGACCCCAAATACAATGTTCTTCGGCCAGCCTTGATGTGAAAGGGTTAAGATTGATTAAAAAAAGAGTTACAAATGGAAATAATGCAATTTAGAACTCTCAAGTAATCGTTACAAAAATAGAGAACGAAAGACTTAAGTATTTAGTCAAGTAAAATTTTATGGTTCGATTATATATATTAACAATGCCCTAAATAAAAAAAAATGGAGTAAGAAGCTAATTTCAACCTAAAATAAAACACAATTAATAAACTATATGCTCTATCGATCGATTATCCCTCTTTTCTCAAATTTCAATTACAATCCATCATTTGCAATGTAATAGTATTTGATTAATTGTTCAAGTAAGGATGGTATGTTTTTTTTTTTTTTTTTGTCGAAAGTAAGGATGGTATGTAGATGCGAACATATATGGATTATGAAACATAAAACGATCATAGTAGCTAGCTTTAATTGAAAAACTAATTAGTGGTTACATGTCTCATACTGTACAAGTTATTAACATGCATGCGTATTAATCAATTAGCTAATTTCTTAGCAAAATGTTTGCGCTACATTAATTATCAATAATTATTTAAAGGAAGCTGACTCAAATAGTAAGTGGTCTGTTCTACATTTGTAATATTTTAAATTCTACTTTATTAAAATGTAAGATTTTTTTTTAGAAAATTCACATAATTTTTACTAGGTACACGACCTAAGTCAAATTAATAGCCAAAACGAAAATCTGGTACACTATAAAATCCAACTTCCTCAATAAAACCATACTCATATATTTCCCTCCATCTACTAGCTCCTTGACCCATAACCTCCAATTTCACTCATGACAAAACCAATAAACCCTAATCCACCATTCCCCATCTCCTCATCAAAACACCATTACATCTTAACCTTCCTCCTCCTCCTCCCCACCATAGCCACCGCAAAATGCACATGCGACGCCGACTCTGCCGCCACCTTACACAAAGACTCCAAATCCACCATTCTCCCCTACAAGCTCGGCGCCCTCGCCGGAACCCTAGCATCGAGCCTGGCGGGCATCTTCCTCCCCCTTGCATGGCAAACTATCCGATCTCCGAAACTCGGCCACGTAAAAGGCGGCAACGGCCTCTTCTTCATGGTGAAGGCCTTTGCGGCGGGCGTGATCCTAAGCACGGGCTTCATTCACATCCTCCCCGACGCCTTCGAGAGCCTGACGTCGCCGTGCCTCACGGAGGCGTGGCGGCGGTTCCCGTTCGCCGGGCTGGTGGCGATGGCGGCGGCCATCGGGACGCTCATGGTCGAGTCCACGGCCACCGGGTACTATGGGCGGAGGATAAGGGTTGAGGAGGGGGAGAAGGCGGCGGAGCGGGTGGTGGCGGACGAGGAAGGGGACGGCGGCGGGCGGTTGCACGTGCACACGCACGCGACGCATGGGCACGCGCATGGGGATGGGGCGCGCGTGGTGCCCGAGGAGGAGGTGGTTAGCCGGGTCGATCTCGTTAGGCATCGTGTTACGTCGCAAGTAAGTTTTTTGCAAACCTTTTAAAAACATTAATGAAAGTAAGTTTCATTTTGGTAGAAAAAAAATCAAATAGTTCACAAAAGAAAATTAAATTAATTGATCATTGTTTTTCTTACCTCAAATTATTGCGATTTGATACTATCATAGAAAATTATTAGAGCATAAATATTGGTTGTCCATATTATTTGATCATCAATAATATAAAATTATTTTTATCAATAAAAAAAATTTTATTCTTTTTTTTTTTAAGTGACAAATATCACTATAACAATTGATGCCCAAACATCCCATTTGGTCATCACAATAACCATCTTGTCGGTCATTGTGATGACCGACAAGACGTCGAAAAGTTGGGGATTTCGGCAGCTCTAACAGTATGCAAGAATAATTGGAGGGAGAAAATTCGAGTGGTGGACAGCTAGTCACCTGAACAGAGCGGTCCATGAGGCATTTGTTGCGCTTTCTTAAGCTTTGTTGCCTCCGTTTTTTGGTTGTTTGATTGTTTCTCTGCTCTGTGGTTCCGTCGGTTTTTTGAGCGCTCCCTCCCCCTTTACATTTCGCCAGGGAGCTCTTATCCCGACCTCCTAAATTTCCTGTAAGGGAAGCTCTACTAGATAATTGTTGTTGTTATTGTTGTCTCTTGATGACCAAAATTTTGATCAACCGTGACGTCACTCTTAGACTTCACCCCTAAAACACCAAAGTCGATCCATTTCAAAACTTGTATGATTTAAACTATAAAACAATAATATATCTATTGAATTGTTCAAAATTTTTGTTTAAGGCTTGAGAGTGATTTATTATAGGTTTGAGATTAATTTTTTTTATTTTTTTGAGCAGGTGTTAGAATTTGGGGTGATGATACACTCAATAATAATAGGAATAACAGTGGGTGCATCAGGGAGCTTGATCACAATAAAGCCACTCATGCTTGCTCTATCCTTTCACCAATTTTTTGAAGGCATGGGCCTTGCTGGTTGCATTTCTCAGGTATTTAATTTGTAATGAATTTTCGAATTAATTCATTCCATTTATTTTAAAAAATATTTTTTTTATAGCATGATGCACTATATAAGTAGACCAATTTTAATAATCATAATCATAGAATAAAGTGCACAACTAGATAGATTCTACTTTACACCTAAAGTGCATATGTTCTCATTTCTTACATTGATCACACATCTTTAACTTTTATGCAGGCCAAGTTCAAGTGTCGAGCCATAATAACAATGTCCCTCTTCTTCTCCATCACAACACCATTCGGTATCGCGATCGGAATCATGATCTCGAACATCTACAACGACACTAGTCCGACGGCTTTGATCGTTGAGGGCATTCTCGGATCGGCCTCAGCCGGAATACTAATCTACATGGCACTTGTCGATCTTCTAGCCGCCGATTTCATGAACCCTAGGGTTCAAAATAACCTTAGGCTCCAAATGGGTTCTAATATTTCTCTTCTTCTTGGCGTCGGGTGTATGTCTGTCCTAGCTAATTGGGCTTAAGATATGTTCAATTCTTTTTTGTTTTTTGGTTCGAACGAACGAACCGGATTAAAGAACCGGGTTTAATGAACCGGTAGGTTTACTTTAATTTCTAGAGTATTATAGCTTTTCTAGTGATAAATTTCATTTCCGGCCCAGCTAGCTCTCTTGCATGTGTTTATTTAATTTGGGTCAAAAACCCCATTGCCCATATATCAATCAGAAGATTTTTTTTTAATCTGAAAAGTTTATTTTTACCCTTTGTTCATTCTAAATTTTGAAATTATACATTGTAACTTGTTCAAAACAATTAACTTCATGAACCGGGTTTTAATGAACCGGGTTCTTTACTCTAATATAGTATAGCTTTTCTAGTGACCTTTCAAATCCGGCCCAGCTCTCTTGTATGTGTTTATTTGGGCCTTTGGCCCAAATAATACAGAGAAGACTTCAAATTTTAAAATGATAGTGCATTGTAAGTTTGTAATTTTGTCAAAACAAGTAAATTCATGAATACAGAGAAGACTTGAAGACTCATTGATCAATTCCGGTTTCATGTAAGCTTAAAAGCAATCTGCAAATGTACATCATTTCATCTTTTGTTCAATTCACAAGCCAAATAAGGAATCAAATACCCACTTTGTAATTAACTAGCTATTGGGTATTAAACTCCCCAACCAACACTAGACCTTCATTTTAAGAAAAGGGGAAAAAAAGGAAGAAGAAAAGAACAAATATCAAAGTTAAGGTAAACCTTCACTTATCATACTTAATTTATCTTAAAATTTGCAGTGAACTAGTAGTTGGTATTGTCCTTATTTTTAAATCTCAGCTCTCAAATTTTATCAATTATTAGGCTGCAATCTGTGGTGTTCAATTCTTTCTTCTCCTCTCTATCAACTTTCAAGCCTTGTGTTCTTCTTTCTCACAAGTAAATCTTTCTTCCTTTTCTGTTCTGTTTTGTCACTTTGAAGAATGTAAAGTTTGTAACTTTCTTAATCTCAAGCCAAAATCTCTCTTTTTTATGGATATATGTTGCATTCTTCTGTAGCTCTCTCCTTGATTTAGTTCTTCAATATATAATGACATGATGCTTGAGGAAGATAAACTGAGTTAATAATTTTTAGCTTAGAAGCCATTCTCTTTTCTTTTGGTTGATGTTTTGAATACATTCTTTAACTAACCCTCATTAAATTTCAAGAGAAATAATGCAAAACTGGACTTTCAATCAGAATCACACATGAAAAATGTCTGATTAAAGCAAGCTTCTTTATAAACATCCATCTCATCCAACATCCATAAGCTTCTTTATATGTGATCTAATCGCTTCTAAAATTGCAATATTACAAACTGTAGCAGGTACAAGATAAAAGACTTCTTCACACTACACCGCCAATTTAAGAAAGGGGGGGGGGGGGGGGGGGGGGGAGATGGGCGGAAGAAGAAAAAATAAATGCAAAGTTAAGGTAGAAGACTTCACATATCATACTTCCTCTTAATGATTATTTGTAGTGAACTAGCTAGTTGGTATTGTCCTTTTTAAGTCTTTGAATAAAAAGCATAAAAAAAATTAAAATACCTTCTGTTAGCATATATGTATAGGATTGTATATTTCTTGATATTTTACTAATGATAAATTAATGTAGGTGGTAAAAAAAAAGTACTAATAAGTCATGTATTTTGTAAAAAGGTGGATTATACCCTATTTTGAATCTTCTACATTCTAAAGTTGGCTTGTCACAGCATTAACTTGTCACAACATTAACTTCATGAATTTACTAAACACAACACACCAATTTTATTTGTTCAAAACCCATTTAATTAATAAATGACCAGAGTGCAAGGTGAAACAAAAAATGAGGTGAAGAGGTGCTTGCTAAATTTGTTTTAGGCACAACTCATTCTTTCCTTTTCTCACTACCTGAAACCAAAATATACAGAGTTGTTGTTCAGCTTATCAGTGCAAATCAAACAGATTGAAATTCAAAGCTCTCAACTGCTTGCAATCTCAACTCCTCTCCATTTTTCTCCCCAAAACTTGCACCTTCGGATTCTGGTGAGTCTTTAATTTTTTTTTATCTCCCCATTAGATCAGATTTGATTTGGTTTGTATAAATATGAAATATGAATTGTTCTTAATTACTATCCTTGTGTTGCTATGCTGCAAAATATTCATTTGGATTGTGAAATTTATCAGCTTGCTTTATGAAACTTGTGCTCAAGAATATGTGATGATGTGTTTGGATGGAAATTTAGCTCTGAAATTGATATTATCTCTACAATTTGAAAATCTTTCATGGTATGTTTATATAGGACAATTACTTAAAAAGTCAAAATTATTCTTCTGTAGCTCTCTTTTTGATTTGATTCTTGAATGTATAATGGCATGATGCTTTGAGGATGACATTCTGTTTTCTTTTGGTTGGTGTTGTGAATCCATTTTTTACATTTCAAGAGAACATTGGCACAACTAGCCTTTAAACCTACTAGAACTTAAAACTTTGAATAAGAAGTACAAAAAATTTCAAAATAAAATGCCTTTTCTCAGTACGGTACACGTTTAATGATCATTTCTCAATGTAGGTGGTGAAAGAAGATGCCAAAGAAGAAGAAGCCGAAGAAGAAGATCGAAGTTGGTTCTTCTAGCTCGGAGAAGGAATTCGAAGAAACGTTCATGAGGCTTTGTCTTCCTAAAGAAGGTGAAGACATAGAGCCACACTTCTTCAAGATCATCATTGACCCATCACTCCAGCTTAAACAGCTTGTAAGCCCTTCTTGTTCTCAAAAGTTGATTTCTTTTTTGTTCATCTAATTTGAAAGTGGTCATATTAAGTGGGTTTATAGAACTAGAAAGTTAGACCATTTAGTTAGATTGTGATTTATGTGTACTTTTGAAAGTTAAAAATCACATAGGATTTTTAACTTGGATCATTTTGAGTATCCAGCAACATGGCTAGCTAGTTGAATCTGGACCTAAGTTAGCTAGTTAAAAAGCATGAGTTCTGCACATTGGCCTCACTTAAAGTTTGAGTTTTGGTTATAATTTGAGCATGTCAGTATAAACATGATAGATTTTCAAGTTATTGCATTTTGAGTATCTAAGAATATTGTAGTGATGTGTTGTAAATTTGAGTTTTCACAGAGACTTCCTCCTGAGTTTACTAAGGAATCAGGAAGCACCTTGTCAAACTATGCTTATCTTCGAGCTCCAGGAGGCAATGAACACAGAGTTCATCTAAGAAAGCAAGGTGGCAATGTTTGGTTTATCAATGGCTGGAAGGAATTCGCTAAGCTCTACTCCATAGAGTATGGACACTTCCTAGTGTTCCGATACCAAGGAAATTCCCGCTTCAATGTGTTCATCTTTGACACTAGTTGTTGCGAAATCAAGTATCCAAACTTCGATACCGACTCCTCAGACGACAATGAGGAGGAGGAGGAGGAGGACGAGGATTGGGTCGAGGAGGAGGAGGATGAGGACGACGACGACGATGATGATGATGGAGTGTCACAAAATGGTTAAGTGAAATATATATTTACTTGTAAATTTTAGTGGTTGAATTAAGAATATGCAAGTGCTAATCATTTTTCTTATAATGAAAACTTTTTGCAGGAAATGATATTATGACATTTGATGATGCACTACAAAGAGCTGAAGAATTCAAGCGTGAGTGTGACAATCCAAATTTCATTGTTTCCATGACACCTTCCTATCTGGGGCGTGATTCTCGTATGGTTAGTGTTAGTTATAGTTTTAATCACAATTAGTTTCAAATTTGAGATAGTATATAGTATAGCTAGATTTTGATCAATTGATTGATTGTGCAATGTTTATGTTTATGTAGTGGATCCCGATGGGTCATGCCAAAGAGTATCTAGATGCTGACGAGAACAACGTTGTAGTAAAGCTTGTGCGCGAGGGAGGGAAAAGAAGAAGTTGGAGTGTGAAGGTCAAGAATGGCGACCATTCCTTGAGGTTTGGTGGTGGCTGGAGAAGGTTTGCCCAGGACAATGGTTTGGAAGTCGAGGATGTTTGTGTTTTCGAGCTCATCAACCGAAGAGCCTTAGAGTACATGGTTCATGTCTTCAGGGATCCTTAGATCGATGTGGAGATCGTGGTTTAAGAGAGTGTCTAATTAAAGTTGTGTCCTTGTTAGTGAGATGTCTGATGACTGGTTTGGAATTTGAATGTTTCTAAAACCTTATTTCCTGTCTTGAATCTGTTCCTTGTGAGTTATGACAAGTTATCAGGCTTTTTGTTGTCCTCTTCCTGCACTCTTGTGGTACTCATGCTTTGTTATTTTACTTCCCTGAAATTGTTGTTCTGTATTTCTGTGCTGATGGGCTGATGCTGACTGAGTTGAGCTGAATAATGCTGGCTCTGGAGTCTTGTTATTACTGAATTCTGTTGTTGTCTTGCTGAATGTTCTGCTGCTGGATTGTGGTGAACTGCACTGGCTGAATTGTTGCTGATGTTGTTTGGCTCCCAACAACCTGTAATGCACACAAACTGGTCTTGGTTTCCTGTTGTTTTTGCTGAATCTTTTTGCGAGTTGAAAATCATGGGTTTGTCCACGATGATGCGCGTACCTAGCTTAGATCATCTAAGCGCTTTTGTAAATGACCCGTTCATTTATTCATTGGAAATTTATCTTTTTCGAAAGAAAAAAATTCATAGAAAGATATAGGAATTAGGAAGATTCCAGTAAAGAATGGGAATTTGTCAAGTCTAATAACAAGTCTGGAATTTGAGATTAACAACTTAAGTGGTGAATTACCCTCTTCACTTACTTTTGGAGGCAGCTTGATTCAAATCACCTTAGTTAAGAACTTAAGATATGTCTAGTGGGCAATATTAGAAGATAAAGTCATCAATTATTCATTAATCTTGTTTGTTGTGAGTTTTTTGTTTGCCTACAATTTTATGGTTTAAGTATGAGTATCATCACTTTGGGATTTATTATTTGCATGTATTTGCCTGCAATGTTTAGTTATGATCTTGCTTGTAATTCAAAGATTATGTATGTTTATTATATACTACTATGAAGCTTTGTAGGCTTATGGATCTATATATTGGGCTTTTTGTAATGAATTTTCACATATCATGCTTATTTGGGCCAAAAGCCCAAACACATTATGTGATATCAGTCAAAACTCAAAAGTTATTTTTTTTTGTATTTTAAATATCAGAAAAGTTTATTTTTAAACTTACTTAGAAACTTTAAAATGATAGTACATTTGTAACCTTTTCAAAACAAGAAAAATCATGATGAATACTGAGGGGATGAGGTACCTGAAGAAAGAATTCCGATTTCATGTAAGCTGAAAACCAATCTGCAAATGTCCATCATTTCATCTTTTGTATTAACTATAAGGTATTTAACTCCCCACCCCTCAAAATAAAGAAGGCATTAAACTCCCCAACTAACACTACACTACCATTTTAAGAAAAGAGGAAAAAAGAAAGAAGAAAAGAACAATTCCAAAGTTAAGGTAGACTTATTAAATCTTTCATTAAAAAGCACAATTTATTTTCAAAATACCTCTTGTTATTATTTTTTATGAGTGATTTAATGATCACCTCATATATTTGTTTGATATTTCAAAATAAGGCATGTATTTTGTAAAAGTTGATCTAAATAAGGTGGATTTTATGAAGTTTACCCTATTTTGACTCTTCTGCAGAGCCCAAGGCCTTTTGAGTCTCATCAAATTTATTGAAGCTGTTAGCTTTTTCATCAAAGGTACAACCTTTTTCCATGTTTAGTCTATCACTTGCAATTGTTTGTATGTTTTATTGTTTGTTGAGTTCTCTTCTTTCAAATTTTTATCTGTTAGGTTGCAATCTGTGGTGTTGTTCTTTCTTCTCCTCTGTCAACTTCAAGCCTTGTTGTCTTCTTTCTCACAGGTAAATCTTCTTTCCTTTTCTGTTCTGTTTAGGGTCTTTGAAAATGCATCAAAGATTGTAACTTGCCTAATCTCAAACCAAAATCCTGAACTAAAAAATTTAACAGCTCTATTAATTTATTCAGATCTCTTGTGACTCTGGGTTGTGCTCTACCACTCTCCTTGATTTGGTTCTTGAATATATAATGACATACATTTCCTCCTATCTCATTATCCATCTCCCTAACAATCTCAGCTGTTAAAATCCACCAGAAAAAAGTGAAAGGAGGCAATGGAAACAAATTCAGAAAATTAACCATATACATACTTGTTTGTAGATCAAAGATGGAGGAAGATGCTCCTAGTTTTTTCAAGTTTATTGAATCTCCTTACCGCGATCTTCGGAAGCTTGTAAGTTCCATCATGTGTTAGTCTTGCTTTCTTGATTCCACATGTTTGAAGTTATCATTCCATGTTTATGCAGTTTTTTAATTTAGCTATTCCCTTCTGATGGCCATAAAGAGTTGTGCTGATGTTCTGCTTAATTTTTTAGGTATCTATTGACAATGATAATAAGCTTTGTTTGAGTTGGTCTTGGCTTGACTCGATTTATTCTACATCTTACCTTCATCACTTCCATGAACTTGTATTCATCTTAACAAATTTTCCTGATTTTTGGAGTTAGTGTATTCAGCTATGTCTATTTTTGATGACTGCTTGTTTGAAATGTCCAAATCTTTCTTTGAATTGCAATGTGAATGTGTGATGACGGGTTACCGAATGTGAGACCATGGTTAGGAAGATGCCCTTGTGGATACTTCAAATTGGCTCTATTTTCTGATATGAATGTCTTGTTAGTACTCAGTACTGAGCCAATGGTTATGAAATTGATATCAGAACAAATGAGCTTGCTAAATATTTCAAGAATATATAAGCCACCACCAAGTTTTGAAACTCAGTTATTTGAAAGATATCTAGTTATCAAGTTGTTTGTTAATGTTATGATTGTTTTTGACAGAGAATTCCCACTCAATTCACAAAGGAGAATGGGCTTGCCTTTTTGGATCATGCCTACCTTAGAGCTCCAGAAGGTTTGGAGTTCAAAGTGGATATGATGAAATGCGGAGAGGATGTTGTATGGTTCAGCAACGGTTGGAAAGAATTCGCAGAGAACTACTCCATCTCCTTGGATTATCTCCTTGTGTTCTACTACCTAGGAAATTCACGCTTCAACGTTGTCATCTACGACAACTCTTCTTGCGAGATTGATTATCAAAGCTCGGATGAGGACGAGGATGAGGATGAGGACTTAAGTGTAGAGTTTATTGGGTTCGAAGAAGGTTAAATGATCAATACTTCAGTTTTTTTGTTTAAATATTTCTTTGTCATAGATGCTAATTAATGGTTGAAATTTGTAGGAAAAGCGAAGGACAAAGACGAGGAAGAAGACTGTGAAGAACAACAATCCATTGATGATGTGAACTTGGAAGAAGGTTAAATGATCATAGTTTCAATTTTTTTAGCTTTGCCATGAACAATAATTAATAGTTGAAGTTTGCAGGAAAAGAGGAGATGTCTGAAGCCTATATAAAAGCAGTGAACTACCATTGCGCCAATCCTAATTTCATTGTATCCATGAGCATATCATATGTCAAAACAGATTTGCGATTGGTAACTAAGCATTCTACTACTATTATTTCTTTGTGAATAACAAACCAACCCAAATCAAATTAAAGAAACCTGTTTGGTATACAATGTTGTGCAGTGGGTTCCATTACACCATGGACTAAGGTACCTCAAGGAAGCCAATGAAGTTGTGCTTCAAGTAGAGTCAGGTCCAGAGATCAAGGTGAAGATCGCAAGTAGTGCAGGCTTCAGGTTTGCTTCGGGTTGGTCAAAATTCGTCGTTGCCCATCGGTTGCAGGTCAATGACGTGTGCAAGTTTGAGCTCGTTGACCCGAGGACCCACACTTACCGGGTTTATATCTTCCGCCAAGACCACTAGCTAGATCAATCTTTGTGTGTAGTATGTTTTTATGTCGTTTGATTAGGACCTGTTATTCGCATTTTGTTACTTAGGATGTTGAAATCCAAAGACCCTTCATTTGGTGTTTTAGGCCTTTCCTGAGTATTTTTGTGATCAACTTGAATTCTGTAAGTTTGTGCGCCTAATCAAGTGTTATATTGGGTTTGTCTTCCTAGTGAAGCTTCATATTATTCATTGTTTTTTTTTTCAAAATTTCCGATTTTGCTATTTTATTTGGATTATTCTTGAAATTTAAAATTTATTGACTTTAATTGAAAATGCTGAGAAAATGCATAGTATATATTCACTGAAATTTTCTTACATGTCTCCTGATTTTCTCTAAAAAGGGTGGCATTTGGTCTGGACTGAGGAGGATGTTGAACATGTCCTCAACTCCTTCTCTCAGATCTTAAAATCGTCTCTCTTTCTTCCTGATTTTTCTCTCGATTGCGAATCTGGGTCTTCTTTAATCGGTGAGTTATATCCATATAAAATCTGATTTACTTTGCCCCGATCCTCTCTTTTCTCTATTTTCTGAATTCTCGCTGATCCGATTTTTAAATATTCTGATTCAAATTTTTTGATGATCGGAGCTTTCAGGACGGTGTGTTTGGGACTTAACATTTCTCAATTTTGTGATCGGTGAAGGATCCCACGCTGTTTGTTTGAATTGGATAATAGTCGCACTTTTCTTATCTTGTGCTGGATTTTTGTGGGCACTGATTGTTTGATTCTCCAGATAAGGTGCTTGCTTTTCTTACGGGTCTTTTTGTTTGTTTGTTTCTGTGTCCACATTTTACTTCAATTTAGCCCCTTTTTGATGCATCAGTCAATTAAGAGTATTGAGCTTGAGATGGAGTGATGTGGGTACTTCCACTGTTTGGAGCTATGTTCAGATAGATTTTGTGATATAGAATGGATTAAGATCCATCATAAGGTGTATAAAATTCAATCTTTTTTGTAAAGCTCACATTTTTAGCAGGATTCCCTCCATTAAGCCTTCAAATTTTTGTTATTTTGCAGATTTTATCTCCATTGCCATGTTTTCATAATGTACTTTGATTTGATATATACAAAGAATTATGAGATATTGGTAGTCTACAATCTAGTGCCTGTGGGAATGATATCTTTGTGCTTATGTATGTGTTCTTTTTGCATCCATGGTGTGATATGATTTTTTTTGGAATGTGGAGAAATATGCAATCAGACCATGGCAAGCTCTTCATTGGTGGAATTTCTTGGGAGACGAGCGAGGAACGCCTTCGGGAGTATTTTAGCACTTATGGGGAGGTTGTTGAGGCTGTCATTATGAAGGATCGAACAACTGGCCGTACTCGTGGATTTGGCTTTGTCGTCTTTTCTGACCCCAATGTTGCAGATATGGTCGTGAAGGAGAAGCACAACATTGATGGAAGGATGGTGATTTACTTGCACTATCTTGATCCTTGGTGATTTACTTAGCATAACTAGTTGTCAAATTTGTCATTGACTATTATCTATGGTTTCTTACTATAGGTTGAAGCAAAGAAGGCGGTTCCTAGAGATGATCAGAGCATCTTGAGTAGAAACAATGGCAGCATTAACGGTTCGCCAAGTCCAGGTCCAGGTCGTACTAAAAAGATATTTGTGGGCGGTCTAGCATCCACAGTCACAGAGAATGACTTTAAGAGTTACTTTGAGCAGTTTGGAACAATCACAGATGTTGTTGTAATGTATGATCAAAACACTCACAGGCCAAGAGGGTTTGGGTTCATTACTTATGACTCTGAAGAAGCGGTTGATAGGGTTCTGGTCAAAACTTTTCATGAACTAAATGGCAAGACGGTTGAAATCAAGCGCGCAGTCCCTAAAGAGCAGTCACCTGGACCGATACATAGCCCACTTGGTGGCTATAACCATGGTCTGAGTAGGGTTAATAGCTTTCTTAATGGTTACTCACCAGGATATAGCTCAAATAGTATTGGAGATTACAGGGTTAGAATCAATGGAAGATTATTTGGTTCTGCATATGGAATGGGTATGAACTTTGAACCTGGATTTAATGCTAATTATAGGGGTAATGCAAATTTTAGCAGCAATCCTAGTTATGGAAGAGGCCTCGACCCTTATTTTGTGGGTAACTCAAATAGGATTGGAAATGCAATTGGTTATGATGGTGGAAATAGTGGAGGCAGTTCCTTATTCAGCTCAACAACGAGGAACTCATGGGGAAATGGTGGTCTTAGCTATGGTACAAATTCTTCTAACTCCAATAACTTTTCGGATTCTGGTGGAATTGTTGGAGGGGGAAGATATGGCAACAATAGTGTTAATTGGGGAGCCTCACTTGGGCAAGGGAGAGGAAATACTGATACAATGCTGGGAATCTTGGTTATATTGCCGTTGAAAACAACTATGGTTTAGGTGGAGGGCTTTATGGTAGAACTAATGGAAACACTAAAATCCCATCATCAGGATATGGTTCTTCTAATGGAGGTTTTGATGGGGCATTTTCAGACTTTTATGAAAGTTCTTCAATCAATGGGGACTCTACCTGGAGATCAAATCCTGAGAGAGATGTTTCTGGTGCATTTAGTTATGGGCTTGAAAATGCAGCTTCAGATGTTTCTGCTAGAGGGCCTGCTGGTTATATCGGCGAATATACTATCAATAAAAGACAGTCAAACAGAGGTAACATACACACTACTTACCCAAATCCCCCAATTTAAAAATCTTTACCATTGACGATTTCATATAGCTGGACTTGCTTCATGGAACTGAACCTTGTCTGATAACTGAGCTGATTTGATTAGACTAGGGGGGATATAGAAGTATGATATTGCACATGTCCTAAGATTTAAAGTTGAAAGATTGCAATTTTCACAGTAATTCTAAAATCTTGTCTTCCATGGATGAGTAATTTGTATGTTATGTAATCTAGGTGGTTGAAATCAGCCGGAGACCATTTGCTTGGAACTATTAGTGCATATTGTTCGGCTTGTTTTGCCAAAACTAAATATTAAGTTTTGCAGATAACCATAGCAACTTGAATATAAATTGCGTTTTAGTGTACATTATTGGAATGAGGCCTTCTTAGATGATATTTAGCCTACTCATTTAGCTTAATACAATGAAGGATGTGAACTCTGTTCAACTTATTATATATCAGCTCAGAATTCCTTACCTTTAATACTTAGTTATTACTCGTGAATGAGTTTTAATTTACCCACTCTTCCTTTTTCCTCCCTTGCTACAGGACTCGCTACCTAAATATAAGGCTTAAGATATCTGTACATTGTTTTAGATCAAGACATAATCATCAATGGAGAAGTGAACATCGTAGAATCTTATCACTTCCATCTAGTTGCAGAACTACAACTAAAGTCGATCACTTGAAGCTAAACTGACTCTGGAAGCACTGTTTTCTAAAGCATTAAAATAGAGGCCATGTGAGGTATTGTTTTCTTCTTTCAGGTCATGATTTGGATTCAAATTGTTGCTGTTGGGTCTTCATCTTTTTTTCCCAGGTTAATTTAGATAATTTCTTGTTTTGAGTGAGAGATGTAAAATGAGGTTGCTGGATATAATAGTCAACAAGTGTATCATGCAATGCACACTTTTTAGTGTAAAAGCTTTGCCACGAACATGAAAAATCGCGTGACATGCTGTAATTCAATGAGATTTCCTCCGTTTTACTTTCTTATATGCTGATTGACATTCATGTAATTCCTTACTGTTAGAACTATAACCTATCCTCCTCCCATCTTACAGTATGTTCACATTATCGGACGTAGTAAATGAATGCTGATGGATTTCACTGTGTTTTTTGCATTCAAGAAGACAAGAACTAACCATCTTAGGTTGTCAAACCCAGAAGAATGTGAACATACTGTATCATGAAACATGACTTAAATCCATGCTTATAGGCTCATCATTTTGCTGTGCACATATTTTCTGCATTAAACTAGCAGATTTGGCAAATTGTACTCAAAGTACTGGTCTTGAGTTTTTGACCAAAGATCATTGTGGTCCAAAATGTCTAAGATGTCAAGCTGGTATTTTTAGCTTCTTTTTATGATGAGAAGTATTCAAACAAGAACCATTTTATTGTTCAGTGTTTTAAAGCTCAAATCATGATCATTCAACTTTGGTGGCTCTAGTCAAATGACAAAGAGCATTAGATTCAGTGCCATGACTTGAAGGCTATAGGTTCATATCTTCCTGCCATGTTGTATAGAAAAATTGAACTTACATTTTGGAAAGTGTTATGTACGTACAAAGAGCCCAAACTAATTTGAGAGATGTTTCTAGAAGCTGTGGTTGTTAAATGTAGCTCTCAAACTTGTGATCTTGTGGTGGACTTGTGCAAATAAAACAAATTATTCATGTTGACAAAGTCGAACCTACAAAAAAGACTTCTAAAGAGTATGTGGGAATGTACTTCAATTTGGGAGAAAGAATGAGTTAGAAGGAGTCAGAAGAAGAATGCCTGAATGAAGAGGAAAGAATTGAATGAGTGTTGGACCCAGATTTTAGGTAAAGAAGTATCAATCCGTAGTCAGGGAATCTCCAACGCATCTAGAACTACGGAAGATCTTCGGAGTTGGTTAAGTCGGTTGGAGGAGAGAGGGTCCGAGATATGTTTCTTACAAGATAGATTCTTCTCCTGATTGTATTCATTATAAGATAGAGTTAAGCAAAGATTTGTTAGTTAGAAAGAAGATCATATCTTTAATTAAGATAGAATGTGCCCTAAGGAGCTATATAAATTGATGTAATCCTTAGGAGCAAAGGAAGAGGGATGCACGTAATTTCTTGCGATTTCTACATCAATAAGAAAAGCTCGTTTTTATTCATATTCTTCTTAGTTCATTCGATCAAGGTCCGATCTAGGTCAAAGTTTTGTCTTTGGTAAATTTTGGCTCGAACAATGAGTATTTGGTATGTCCCACTCTCTCTCTATATATATATTATGTAATTGTAAACTCTTTTTTTTTACCAACATGCAACATAGAAAAAATAAATAATTAAATAGAAAGAGGTTTCACCTAAAACATCTTCCGGAACAAAGTTGGCCTTCGGCCATTTGGTTCAATGGTTAGGCCTTCAGGGTAGTACCTTGAGGCCACCGTTTCGAACAACGCTGACGGTGGTTTGCCCATTCTTCTCTACAATTGATTAGTAAACAGTTCTCATCCATAGTAGACGATCTAGACGAGCTCAAGTAGTACTTATAACAACCATAATCCTTATCCAATCAAACATATTACCCAATCAAACATATATTTATATATTAGGCAATGTTTCTTTAAATTCCTAACTCTTTAAATCCGCAAACTTGCTTTATGATCTAGAGTCTAGACTAGATCAAACGTATGATCTAGATTTAAGAGGACGTATGAGGGAAAAAACCATGTGATTTGTTTTTCAAAGTATGTAGGTATGTGTACGTATTCATAAAATTCAATTGATTGTGTTAATTGCAAGCTCTAGTCTACACCTCGAATCCTCGATTTGCATCATGGATGTGAAAACTCTAGGAAAAATAAAAAAGAAAGGGAAGAAACAAGGAGATACGTGGGTGGGATTAGGTAAAAAAATCTGACATAGAATTTGAAGTTAATCGATTTTTATTGTTGATGAAATCAAAGCAAGGTTTAGGTTAAAAGGGATTATTAATTAGCAGCCACATAAACCAAAAGAGTTAGGTGAAATGAAATGTAGGCTTTGGATTATTAACTCTTTTTTAAGAAGCTTATATTAATTTTTCTAAAACGTCGACTTGAAGTATTCCGAAGTCACCGTTTTGATACCCACTAACGATGAAGCCATGTTATTAATTTTTGTAGAACTATTCACAGTTCTCGATTATTTATAGACACTTTAGGCTAATCTAAATAATATTTGGGTTATCCTAAATCTTACCTAATAAAAAAAACATGAGGAAGTCGTCATAGGTCCATAAATAATATAGAGCCCATCCGAAAAAAATAGTAATAATTCAATGTATAGCAATTAGGCCTATTAAAGTAAAAATGTCCATTTAAACATTTCTACACGATACTCGTATTATAATAAGACATATACTTTTGGTATCAAAATACTTGTATTTTAAACATTTCTACACGTTTTTTAGGAAGACTATCAAAATTATTATTATTACCATACCCTCACTTATTAAATACTAAAATAGTTATAAAAAAACAAATGTTTTAAAACAAAAATGGAAGGCTAGTATTTTTGATACAGATAGAGTAATGTTTAGCTATTTTTTATGGTATACGAAACTTTGGCTTGAGCTATTTTTATGGTATGAGAAACTTTGGCTTCACTAATCTCATGGTATTAAGGATGTCAATAAAACAACTAATCTACATTTCGACATTTTAATCAAATTAGCTAATCAACTTCACAATGGTTAAAAGTATTGTTTAATTTTAATATACAAATCATAAAATAACAGGATCTGTTAATTAGGTAGGTAACATAGAACGATCATCATAGGTTTATGAACAATAAAGAGTCTATCCAGAAAAAAAGTAGTAATAATTCAATGTATAAAAGTAAAAATATCCACTTAAAATTTATTTATTATATTAAGGGGCCTCTAGTTTTATTTTGCTATAGGGCCATAAAATTCTAGAATCGGGCTGCCTAAATTAATCCGAGAACTAGTATCCGAGTATTAGTATATAAATTATTGGATTATTCCTCCTATTACTAATTGGTTTTAGGATGAATTTACATGGACTTATATTATGGGCTTGTCTCAGAGTCTCCCTTTATGTTCGTATACAATGTTCTAAAAAACGCTAGGCGGACGCTGGGTGCTAGGCGGCCGAACGGTGGCCTGGGGGGTCCTAGACGGGTGCCTAGGCGATCTGAATGGCTAGACGGGCTAGGACCTTCCAGCGCCTAGGCGGGGGGTTTAGAAGGAATTTTTAGAACAGTGTCCATATTTAGCCCATCTGACTTTAGCACTAGTCTTATTTTGTTACTTTTGTACTACTTATATGTCTTGGTTGTACTACTAGCTAAGAACTTGTCTAATTGGTAAGAAGTGGGTTATAAAGAAAGACTAATTGGCAAATTGGGAGGATGGCCGCCATATAAGTATTTAATATACATCCACTTGAGAATAACACCCAATTTCTAATGTACATTTAAAAATGTAGTGGAAGATTTGTTTGGGGTTGTTCCAAGTAATTTGTAGTCTTGCTTTTGAAGAAACAAACAAAGAGCAAAGATAGAGATAGATAGATAGGTGACCAACAGCAAAGTTGGGGTGTAAAAGCATAAGAGGTTGAACCGTTGAAGGGGTTTGAATTGTGTGAGTGGAAGTAGGTAGGAAACAACCATCCATCTCCCTCCATCTATAAACTTAGGATCTAATAAACTTTTGTGACTCTTAATTTCAAATCATCTTAAATGTTTAGGTCATAGTTAAGTTAACAATATTAAAATAGAACTTAAAATTTTATATCACCACCTACTTGAATCGATCAATCTCCAGTTTAGATTTGTGTATTTATATTGATATTGTATTAAAGTCCGATGGTCAATAAATAGGATATTTAGTTTCATCACTCATAAGCCCAATATATAAGCGTATCAATGTTCCGATTCAAAATCATTTAACGATGTCTACTAACCTTATACACCGGAATCGAATTACTCTTACTTTAAATGAATGCTCATTGAATTTCGCATATTTCTCTTCCGTTTCAGGTTTCTTATTTAACCTAGAACCTGTAAAAAAACAATCGAATTACCTTAAAAAACTAAAATTTAATAAAGAAGATAATAAAAGAAGTTAAAAAGATACTTACATAAAATATTTTTTAATATTGAACCATTCACAAAAAAAAATGTATTTTCAAGTACATTTTAAGTGATATTTTTGGTCACATAACTTCACTGAAATTTTAGTTAGAAAGGTCTTCTCCAAATTTCTATATTTTCGGTGCTTAATTCCATCATTGCCAAGGTCTTAGTTTCTAGAAAAAGTCAAGATTCTTCTTCTCCTTTTTTGGTTCGAATCGAAGGCGAGTGTACGTACGATTTTTATTTATACTCTAATAATACATTACGAGTTTACGACATAGTGTACGTAACTTTGTTCACTTGCTAATTCTATATAAATCTTCCATGTGCAAAACTTTATATTAATAACAACATTGGGGATCAAATAAGAATAATCCTTATCATATAAAATGAGAACAAGTCTCATCCGTTGATTTTATGAGATTAAGGGTCTAGATGGGCTGCTATCAACACTCACACTCTTTTGTTTTTTTAAGCTGAAAGGGTACTTTTGTCATTTTACTATTCTTTTATTTTTAATTTTACCTTTCAGCCCTAAATTGCTCCTCCCTCTCTACGTTAATGGCGACTGATAAACGAACGACTTCGTCAATCCCTCTTTCGATCCCTCTTTCGATCTCGTTCTCCCTTTCGATCTCGATCTCCCCTTCGTTCGATCCATACTCCTACTCGAAATTGAAGGCACAATGAATTTAGGTAAGTGCTTATAAAGAATACTTAAGAAGAGTTTAATTTGGTGGATGATTTGTTACACTCAAATAATTCTTAGATTTGTTGTTGTTTATGGTTCTTTGTTGCTTGAGATCATGGATAAATGTGTTATACTCTTGGTTTTGTGATTGGAAACAAAATTTTATAGAAACTAGAATTTAAATTTGTATGTTTATTTGATTGCCCACAAAGTGTTTGATAAAATGTCTCAATGAGCATGTTTTGCTAAAATGACTTTAAATATCGTTTTTATTGTCTAATTCGTGAATATGAAGATAATGTGGACAAATTGCAAGACCTATTCATGTATTGATGATGTCTTAGTGTTCAAATTTCCCCTTGTGAATAAAATGAATGCTTGCATATGATGCTTAGTATGCTTTGTTGAATATGATGTTTTTGTGTATATGTCTATGCCTAGTTATCCACACTGACTAATAGGATATTGTTTTGAATAAGCAATTAGTATCTCTGTGACCTTTATTAGATCGATTCACTTAAAATTCGTATTGTTATTTTATATGAACTACATTTTTATTTTCAGTGAACCTTCCTGTTTAATATTATGAACCAATATGACAATATTTGTGAACCAACTGAAAAACGATATTTTACACATTTTTACTAGATCTCTTCTTTTTTTTCCCTTTTTATTGTAGGTTGTTGTTCATCAAGATCCGGTCAACCTAATTTGTCTAATTCAGATAATGATGATAGTATTGATGGAGTTCAATTGAAAGGGTCTTAATAATGATGTTAGTGTTGATGGGGTTCATCAAGCTCCGATCATCCTAACATTTGAAGTAAACTAATAGATACTGGTCATTTGGTTTCCAAATCCACAAAAAATGACCAAATTTGATACAATTTATGTCAAATACTATTGTTATTTACATGACCCGCATTGTAATTTTTAATGAACTTTATAGTGTAATATTATGAACCGTAATGACAATATTCGTGAACCAAATAAAAACGTTTTTTTTTCCATATTTTTATTGCCCATTATGTGTTCCATGTTGCTTATAAATTAGCTTAATTTTTTCCTTTTTTTATTGTAGGTTGTTCATCAAGCTCCGGTCATCCTAATTTGTCTCATTCGGATAATGATGCTAGTATTGATGGAGTTTCATTGAAGGGTCTTGATAATGATGAGAATGTTGATGGTGTTCCATTGGATGATCATGATGAAACTAGTGACACCAACATTCTTCACTTAGTGCAAGATTGTTCTTATTTCATTTCCAAGATTGAGCATTGAAGTTCCAATTCTCTATTTGTCTTTTTAGTAGTTGTTATGTATTTTGGGGATTAAGTTGTCTATTTTTATGTTACTTTGTGTTTGACAAATCACTTTGCTAGGTTGTTTTTTACTTCACATCGAACCCAATGGGTTGAATGTCTTCCTTACAAATTTTATGCATTTTCTGTTAAATGAACTGATTATTTAAAATCCAAGAACCTTCATGTTGAACACTATGAACCTCCATGTTCAACAATATGAACCTTCATGTCGAACACTATGAACCGTGTAAGTAATCAAGGGTCAATATTTTACATTGTTTTCTCAAAATGGACCCTTTCCATTGCGTAACACCTGTAGTGATTTCCACTACTTCTAGTTAACTATTGTAATAACAATGTAATTTAAAATCATAGGTAGTATTCAATCAACCTACAAGTATAAATTGAAATAACAAGTGCACTTAAAAACGCATGAACCAAACTTTAATATACTTTGAATCCAAAAACGAATGTCATGAACCAAAATTACAACTAGTATGTATGACTTAAAAGACATGAACTGTAAGATGAATTATTATGAACCAATCTTAAATGTACTATGAACCAAAAGAACAAATGTCATGAACCAAAAAGACATGAACTGTAAGATGAACTATTATGAACCCGAGTTTAAAAAATCATGTACCGAAAGAAGAGTTATAATGAACCAAAATATACAAAGCGTTTATAGAATTAGCCTATGTGAGATTTGAACCCACATCTATGTGCACATGCACATTGCTCTACCATTTGAGCTAATAGGCTACATGTACAAGGTTATATTTAAATTTTAGCTATTCCTAATTGATTAATTCTAGAATATCAGCAAATTAAGGCATAAATTGAAGTTAATGTCTTGACTAGAGATAGAACTAATTCATATAGTAATAAGCAACATCATAAGAGCAATGTGCATGTATTAACTAATACATATAGGATATCTACCATTTGCCAGTTGGTTCAAACACGGGATTACTTAGAACCATTAATATCATAAACCCTTTTTAATTTGCAAGTATTAACTTCAATTCTCAAATTCGAAATGAATCTAATTAAATCTGGAATGTTGAAAGAAGCATCCCAACATTCCAATGGAAGGAATACAAGAAGAGAAACTCATATATATACACAGACAATAAGTATATACTACACAGATCTCAAGAGCCCTCAGTCAAGCACAATCTTTGATTTCTTCAAAAACAGAAACACATAATACTTGAGATATAGTAATAAAGCCAGTTCGTGCAGTAGACTAGATAGAACCCACCATTTTCTAGAAAAGAAAAAAGGAAGACTGATATTAATCAATCAATCAGTCTGGTGATCAGGTGCAGGAGTATACCAAGCAGGATACTTTCCCATCACTCTAAGCAGCCTTGTATGTGGGGATTCCACCATCTTCCCCTTCTCTTCCTCCTCCATCTCCTCGCTTGTCTTGGGAGCCCATCCGGCATGTGATCGTGGGCCCCCTCTTCCTCAGGCCGCACCTTCTTCAAGGCTGCTTCGCCGGGCTCCGCCGCCTTCTTCAGGTTGTAGATGGACACTGATCTGTGGATTGGGCTGATTAGGGGAGGGGTTTGGTTTTGGAGGGTCAAATAATTGATGTCGCCGATCAATTTTGGAGAAGAATTTGTAGAGTTTGACGAGGCGGAGAAGATATGCCATCGGTGAAGAAATTCCGTCGTTCCTTCCTGATTCTCTCCATGTACGTTCCTTCCTAGGGTTGTTTGAAAGGGAGAAGAAGAAGAGAGGGTATTTTTGGAACACTCTAATTTTTTTCTCTAAATTACACTCCGTGCCATTTTGTTAATGAATCAACTTTTTCTCTCTTTTAATCTTCACCGTTGATTTATATAATCCAATAGCTATGCTTTGTTCTTATTTCTCATTATAAGCCTTATTCTCACTAGAACCCCACTCTTAATAACAAACCATATATACTACTATAGAACATGATGGGCCGGGCTGGCCCATATTACATTGCTTTTACATATGCCTTCTTCATGCTTACGTCACTGAAAATATCATCTCATTGGTCAAAGCGTCACCATCAACTAGGATCTCTACTTTGCTTAATTTCATTGACTTTTGCCTTTTGTTTTGTTTCGTTCCTTCCCATTTGTAACAAAACCCCAAGTGTCTTAAAATGAAAACGACCACTTATTTGCGTTGAAAGCTAGGGTCCGTTTAGCAAGTTTTTTTTTTGATAAGAAAACAAGGCAATTGCCTTTGCGGATTTTATTGATGAAAATTAACCTTGGCCATTAAGGCCTACATAATCCAAATTAAGCAGACTAATTATCTGAATCGGCGGTTCATTGAAACTACTAAAATTTAAAGCTGAATTGAAAGATAGTCCTGCGAGTCGGTCTGCAACAGAATTGGCCGATCGGCGAACATGGCAAGTCTTGACCACCCAATTAGAATTGTTGAGTAACTGGTGACATCTCCTAATTAGATGCAAATCAGGGTGGGAGTTCAAACCCAGTTGGTTGAGCAGCTGCACAGCCAAAGCGGAGTCAGTCTCCACAATGAGGTGGGAAATGCCCATACTAGCAGCAAGTTGCAAGCCATGGAAGAGAGCATGGAGTTCTGCTGTTAAAGCCGAACACACACCAATGGTGAACATGAATCCACGTAAGAAATCGCCAGCAGAGTTACGAACAAGGCCACCGCCACCGGCGACGCCTGGGTTGCCCTTCGAACTACCATCCACATTTAACTTAAACCAACCAACAGGGGGGCTAGACCATTGAGTTGCTGAATTACTGACCGTTGTTGTTGGATTCAGTCCCACACTAGTAGCAAACTTCAACTTCGAAGCCCAATAATGCTCTGTTGTGTTACAGACCATCGAAGATAGTCGAAGATGGCCATCAATCCCTTCGAAGACGAGTTTATTCCTACACTTCCACGTGTACCAAAGCATGGTTGAGAATTGGGTTGCCTCCTTGTCTCGTTTGAGCACACCCCTAATAATCCAATCATGCAAATTTTGTTCTGAAAAGAAATTCGCAGGACATGAACTCCCCAGGAGGGCGGTCCAGACCGCTGTGATCGGAATACAGTCGCGCAAAGCATGGAGCTCGGTTTCTTCTTCTTGGCACCTTGGGCATGCAAAAGAGTCAGCTAAATGTCTTTGATATCTGTTGGCGTTACACATAACACAATTATGGAGGAGCAAGTATAAGAAGTTCTGCACTCTAGCCTGGGCAGGCGTATTCCAAACCAAGCTCCAGTTGAGCTGTGCCATCATCGGTTGCACCTGTTCATTCCGAGTCATTCTCATGACAGACTTCGTTGTGAAAGAACCCGACGCATTGAGACCCCAATATGGAGAATCCGCTGCTTCAGGCTCCTGCGATACTGTGATTTCCATGAGCTGGAGGCAAACATCATTGGGTAAAAGATGGGAAATGAGCTCCCACTTCCAGGATATTCGATTCCAACACTCAGCAACTGTAAATCCAAGGAGAGGCTCGGGCACAGATGAAAAAGCAACATCAATTAAAGGCTTATCAGAAACCCACCGATGGAACCAAAATAAGGTTGTTAGGCCATTGCCAACTGAGATACGCAGGCCTTTAGAGAGAAATTCAGCCCCGTGGACTACCCCTTTCCACAAATTAGAGGAATTAGCAACTCTAGAAAACATATCCACATCAGAGCGCCCATTACAATAGTTCCCTCTGAGAATGTTACTCCAGATTGCATTCGGTTCCTTCAAAATCCGCCATCCGAGTTTAGCTAGGACAGCAGAATTCGAGTGACGCATTGATCGTATGCCAAGGCCCCCATCACTCTTTGGGCGAGAAATCTTATCACGAGAAAGCAAATGAATCTTTCGTTGATCAACAGTCGACCCCCAAACAAAGTCACAAACCAGAGAATCAATTTTGTCACAGATGTCACGGGGTATTAAATTTGTTTGTATCACATAAAGCGGCATACTAGTGAGGACCGAATTGGCCAGAGTGGTTCGACCGGCCATTGACAAAGTTTGAGAGTGCCAACCCCGGAGCCTATTCGAGACACGTTCAAGCAAGAAATGATATCTGGCATTTGTGAGACGGCCACAGATTGTGGGGGTTCCAAGATAGGTTCCAAAATCATCAACAACAGGGATTGACATGAATTGACTGATATCTAACCTCACTGAATTTCTAACCTTTCGGGAGAAGAAAACAGAGCTTTTGTTGAAGTTCACTTGCTCCCCTGAAATTAGGCAAAAGTGATCAAGGCAGCAATGTATAATCTCTGCTTGTCGTCTAGAGGCTTCACCAAAAAGAATTAAATCGTCGGCAAAGAACAAGTGTGAGAGCGACACGCCACCAACATCCACTGGTTTCCATTCCCCTCGCGACACTGAATCCTGTATGATGTGAGAGAGTTTCTCCATACAAAGTACGAAAAGGTAAGGCGAGAGGGGGTCTCCCTGCCGTACACCTCTCGTGGGAGAGAAAGAACCCGCCACGGAACCATTCCAAAGCAAATCCACCTTCCCTCTTGTTTGAGTCTTCATTATGACATCGATCAAGCGAGCCGGCAAACGAGCTTGTTCAAGAACAGAGCGAAGAAAGCTCCATCGAATTCTATCATATGCCTTAGCCAAGTCAATCTTGAACATCATCCACCTTGTAGATCCATTGTGAGCAGACATGGTGTGAATAAGCTCTTGAACAACAACAACATTATCCACAATTTGTCGTCCCGGGATAAAACTTGCCTGCGCTGGGTGAATAAGAGTTGACAGAACAGGTTTAAGGCGATTCACAATAACCTTCGTTGTCAACTTGTATATCACATTTAAAAGGGAAATTGGCCGAAAATGAGCAGGGGATGTCGGGCCGTCAACTTTTGCAAGTAAAGACATCAAAGCATCACCAACATTCTCCGGATATGCACCAGAATTGAGGATTTGTAAAACAAAATCCGTTGTCTTTGAACCAACAAACTGCCATTGCTTTTGAAAGAAAACAGCCGGGAAACCGTCCGGCCCAGGAGACTTGTAGGGCCCCATGGATTTGAGAGTCGTTTCCACCTCAGTGGAGTTGAAATCCTGGGTGAGAGCAAGTTGTTCAGAGTCGGCCAAGACAGGAAAAGAGTGTTGAATTGGTTGAAATTGGTGCGTAACCGGGTCTGGTTCAGCAGTGAACAAGCTGGCGAAAAAACTCACAACTAAATTCTTCAAAGCAGTAGAATCAGTGACCCATTGGCCATCACTAGATTGGAGCATAGTAACTCGCGACGATCGCCTCCTAATTAAAGTTGACAGATGATAATATCTAGTATTGCGGTCACCCTCGATTAGAAAGCTAGCCCGAGACTTTTGGAACCAATAAACTTGTTCTTCCTCCAACACATTTTCAAGTTGACGACAGAGATCACGCTCGAGGTCTAACAACCGTTGGGAAGGGCGTTTTGCAAGGGCCAGGCGGGCTCCATTTAAGCGAGCCCATAATTTTCTCTTTCGAAAGAAGATATTCCCGAAAACCTCCTTGTTCCATGTGTTCAGGTCCGAAGAAAAACCAGACAGAGCAGACTGCAAGTCCTCATTTACATCCCAGTGGGATTCCATAAACGAGCTGAAATCAGAATGTAACATCCAAGCAGCCTGAAAACGAAAAGGTCTCACCCCAAGAGAATCAGAATTACCACTAGAAGTATCAATTAACAGCGGCAAATGATCAGAATATGGGGCCACAAGATGATGAACGTTGGCAGTTGAGAAACGTGACGCCCAAGATTCCGAGCACAAAGCCCGGTCCAAACGCGTTGCATGTCTAGAATCCAAAGCTTGTCCATTAGACCAAGTAAAAGGCGGACCCGAGAATCCCAAATCAAGAAGCTGAAGTTGATCAATTCACTGAGCAAAAGTGTGAGAAATTGCATTTGATCCAGTTGAAGAACCGGATCTTTCGTGTGGAGCAACCGTGGCATTAAAATCACCCGCCAACAACCAGGGTCTGTTATTCAAACTCGCAAAAGATCTCAAGTGGTCCCAAAGATCCATCCGACGTGCAGGGTTGGGAGCCGCATAAATTGCCGAGAGAAGCCATGGTTCTTCCCCTCTCCGAGACACTTCAACAGTAATGTGTTGTCTGTGCAAGGAAATCGGAGTCACAATGATTTCAGCAGTTTTCCAAAACATCCAAATACCGTCTGCAAAGCCATCAGCCTCAATACGCAGCACACCATCATACCGGATTCGCCGACAAACGTCGTCGGCTCGGACTCCACTAATACGTGGTTCCACAATGCAGAGGACACTAGGATTATGTAAACGAATCAACTCCCTGACGGAGTTTAGGAACCGTGAATAACTGATTGAATAAGAGGTCCAAAAATTGGAAGAAGCGGGTTGGCAACCGACATTGTGTAAGCAGCAATCGCTTCCGCGAGCCGATTCAAAGCATTATTGAGCATGGTGGGCATAGATACCCGACAAAGAAATGGATTTGTCTCCGCTCTCATTGGCATAAGATCGATTATCATCTTGTTGGCTAGCCTCGGAAGCGTTGGGAGGTAAGGCCCAGGGCGGGTGTTGGATATCAGGAGGCTTCTCGTGTTGTGGACAATCTCCGGCACTACCAGTAGTTCCGGGGGGTGATGTTGAGGAGGGTTGGCCATGATTGGTGAACAGTGCACTAGGAGTAGTGGGTTGAGGGGTTAGTATCGTGGTGTTCGATGGGGTAGAGCTTTCTGGTACGGCTATATTTTGGGCGATGGATAGAGCTTGTCCGGCAAGTAATTCAGTTTTCTTAAGGTCAGAATCTTTTGTGAGCATAACTGACTTGGCAGATAACTTGGATTGCGATCTTTTAGATAAGGATAGGGCATTGGATTTTGCATCTTTTTTATCCTTTTTTTTCTGGTGTGATTTGCCAAGATCTGCACTTTCCTTCCCCGCATTCTCCAGTTGCCTTATTTCGGCCTCCTTGCTAACAGAATCTCCAGCGATGATATTGGGGTTAATGGTCCCCACCGATTTCGAAGCAACCACTTTCAAGGATTTGGAGTTTGACCCGGTTTGACTCTCATTAGGGCCGGCTCGTGAATTGTCATGCGAACCGGCGTTAGGGTTCGAGTCTTCTTGCATGGACGCCACAATTGTATCGTCATCGTTCACTTCTGAATTAGCTTCAATGGCTAAAGCTGCAAACCTTGATCCCGATCCTGGATTGCTAGGTTTAGAATGTTTGGAAGTTTTTGGTGCATTCCTCATCGGTTCCTTATGAGCAGAATTACTCACCTCAGCGTTGACTTTATTTCCAAACTGGGATGTTTGATTGGAGTTGGACTTTGGTGCATGATTGGATTTCCTCACTGGTTTTATAACCTTCATCCATGGACCATACGTGTCCATCGCTAATTGCTCCTCTAGGTTTGGAGGTTTGTCGGGCTCTGGGCTCTCATCGTCCGGCACATAAATAGCCGCTGGGTCTGGTTCAGGAAGTAAGGCTGGGCAGTTCTCTTTCAAATGGCCTATGCAACCACATTCAAAACAAAGACTTCGAATGCCTTCGTATTGGATTGGCCAGTTGCGTCCTCTATATCTAAACTTAGGAAGCAAGCATTTAGTAAGATCGATTTCTACCCCAAACCGAACAAATTGACCTCGATCAGCCGCTGTTGTTGTTCGATCTATTCTTGTGACTTGACCGATTTGTTCACCAATTCGACGGATACATGTTGCATTAAAATACTCCATGCTAAGGCCCGGGATTCGGACCCACGCAGTTAAGAATTGTTGTTTATCTGTGAAGGGATTGAAATTAGGCCTCCATCTTTGCATCATGAGATAATTGTCTCCCAGCATCCACGGGCCTTGAGTCAACACGTGGTTGTAATCCTCCTCGTTAGCAAACTTGGCAATGTAGTGCGCGTTCCCAATATCAACTAGCGTGAGCTTACCCTTTAGTTCCCATTTTTGTTCCAATCGTTTTTTGATCGTAATATAGCCCGGACCACGATTGAACATATGAATGATCAGCGATTTTGCCCATGGGCGCCTCATTGCCCGTTTCTCCTCAGCCGTAAATCGGATAGTAGGGCATAAGGGGTCTGGATTGTCATCGTCTTCATCATCATCAGTATCATAGAGTTCGGGACGTTCTTTCCAAACCCAATCATCATAGCTACTAACTAGTCCAGGATTTGGCGTTGAGGTTTCGCCAGTAACCATGTCTTTATAGGATCGGGGCTGAGTCACCCCTTGTTCGGCTACCACGGGGCTAGGAGCCATTGGCGAAACCTTGTGAGCCTCCTTTGTTGGTGTTTCGTTCTCCTTGCCCTGAGTAGGGTTAGGCGGAGAAGCAAGGCTTTGAGTTTGTGGTGTCTGGGACGGCACCGCGATAGCGGGTGGATCCACTTCCATGGCAGCAGATGAGATATCCGGTGGAACTGGTGGCGGTCCGGTGATTGGGGATGGCAGTGCCATGGGCGGCGGGGGAATAAGTCGAAACCCTAGGCGGGAGACAACTTTTCAAAAGAGAGCTTTTTTCAAAAGAGAGCTTTTCGGAGTCAATAATCTCATCTCCGTTTAGCAAGTTTGATTTAGTTGATTTAGGTTGATTTTAAAATCTTAACAAAACATCAACTTTGTTAATTATAGAATGAGTGTTCGTTAAAACCAGTTGAAAGTTGTTGATTTGGTGTTGAAAGTTGATAAAAAAAATAAGTTAGGAGGGGTAGTAATGTAGTATTATTGATATGCTTTTAATCAGTCGTTGATCGGAACCCGTCAGGGGTTTGGGGAGCGGAGCACCCCGGTAGGGAGTCCGAGAGATAACGCCCGTCGATGGTATACAATTTTAATTATGTACGTATTGATCAATCTGATAGATATATACCACACTAATCCATCACTAGTAGTAATTATATATATAAGTGATAAAAAAAACTAACGATGTAAATCAGATTGGTAACTAACTTAAAAAACGAATGAGGTGGAAGAGAACGTGAGGTGAAAGAGAAGACGGAGGAATCCTGTCGAGCAGAGAGAGAAAAAGAGTTTTGGGTAAATTTTCTTACTTACTTTCCTTGGTATTTTGTAAAAATTTAAGCTTTTATTAGTATTTTATAAAATTGGAAAATAAAACACTGATTTGGAATAGTAATACACGTGGACCAATTATATTTATGGGACATAAAAGGGGACACTCATATGAGATGTAATGGACATGTTCTATTTATCTGCTATTAATAGTGCTTTGCACAACAACCGGGGTTAAAAGTATAAACACGTTGTACTATTTCACTTGCAAGCTAAGGGACGTTAATATGGTTGGTGTTCAAGAATTCAACACCAAAAATCATAACGTGTTGTACGGGCCTTCTGATACGTAAGGAGCATGAAATTAATGAAATGAAGAAAATTATACTGTATTTCCTTGCACATGTGTGTACGTGATTAATTTTTAGGAGTCAAATGTGAACGTAATATGTATGAATTAGGATGATCCAAAGCAAATTCCGTCATTAACATATTAAATAAAGTTTTATGTACTTCTATATAATTAAGACTCGTTTGGCGCGCATTATATCTAAGATATGAGATATTGGATATCGATTTGTGTATTGGATGTTAAGGTATGAGTATTTGATATCAAGATATCGAATATGAGTATAGATATGAGTAATATTTTTAATATACTAACTTTTCGAGGTATATATCAAAATAGTACTCTGCTATTAACTGATATCGATATTCTCATATATCAAATATTAAATATGTGTATCAGTCATATTCATACTTATATTTGATATCATGATATAGACATCAAACGGATCCATAATGTTTATACAAGTCTTAAAAATTAATCACTTTTTACTTATTTTATTTATCAAGAATGATGAGTTGCTGACCCAAACTAGGTTGGCTCATCGTGGTTATACCATAAATTTATCATATATGTTAACTAATTGATTATGATTAATAACGTACTCTTTGATATTTAGGTTTCTTAGATTGCACATGATAACCACAATTTATTATCTAAAAATATCAAAATGAATTAAATCATGACATATATTAAAATGTATCAGTACAACTTTACACTGTTGTTAGGTTGTTAGCTGAGTGTTGTTAAACTAATTAAACATAACCGAATTATTTGTTTCATAAGAACCATGTGATGTCGATCGTGAAATTTTGATGAAAATATAAAACGGTAAATATTACTAAAAGAATAAAATATAAGTACGTGTTTGACACGAGTTCTAGATGTTAATCTTCAATTCATCAAATAAGTGTTTTTTTGCAATAACCTTTAGCATTCACCACCAAAAATTACATTTTATCATCTACATATCAAACAAAGAAAGACATTGCCATTTAGTCATTTACCAATGATCCCTATGCCAGCAACACTACATTTTTAGTGTTTTACCCGTTCAAATTATCGAGTTTTAATCTTGCTTTTGGCTCGTCCGGTTCAATTTTAATTAGCAATGCTCTATATTCAGATTAAATATTTCATGACCCTATTTTGATGGAGGCCCTCTAAATATTAATTTTTTCATATGATTCGAACTCAAATCTTCTAAACAAAACTTAAAGAGTTTAACACCACTTTACTAAAACATTATTACATTTTTTAGGTCATTAGTGTTTGTTTTTATCTTCTTATATTCTTGTTGCCATTTGTTTATCACTCATACTTAGTTGCTTGATTGTCGATTTAACGGTCTCTCAATCTATCAAATTATGTCTAACGTTGAAAAAATAAAACTAAAAATGCCTACTATATAATCTAATGAGTTACTCCACCTATTGACTAGAGGTGGGTTCGGTTCCAAGGAACCGGGGAACCGAAATGAAAAATATTAGTACATTTTAAATAAAAACTTAAAGAGGCCAGCGCCACTTTATCAAAATATTGGTACATTTTTTAGATCATTAGTGTTTGCTTTTATCTTCTTTTATTCTTCTTGTCATTTGTTTGTCACTCATACTTTAGTTGCTTGATTGTCGATTTAGCGGTCTCTCAATCTATCAAATTATGTCTGATGTTAAGAAAATAAAACTAAAAATGCCTACTATATAATCTAATGAGTTACTCCACCTATATTGACTATTGCTATATGATTTTCGGTTAAAACTTCATTTGACTTGTATGTTAGGTCCGTTATTGCCTGCTCCTCATATGCTTCATCAGTTCCAGTCCCTGCTTCGCTCAAAGATCTTTTGATGGTGTGTTTATTGGTTTCTAGTTGCTTGGTTTGTAACATATTTACTCTCTCTTACCGGTTTATCCGACGTCCGTTTTTCAGCCTCTTGATATACCAGACATGTATTTACATCGAATTGCTTTCCTTATTAAAAAAAAAATCTTATTCTTACCTCATTGAAAATAAAACTAAAGTTACCAATTCAAAAACCCAATATAAAAATTGAAGAAAAAGAATTCCCAAAAATGGCCGCAACAAAGCCACGGATTCGTTGATCTACTCCTCCTTTCCCAACAATTAACAAAAAGGCAAAACCTTCCCCTCCCTAATAACAAAACCACCGGTCAACCACCTCTCTCTCTCTCTCGCCCGCTTTCTCTGAATCTTCCTCTTCTTCTACCAAATCCCCTTCATCCCTTTCTCTCTCCTTTTTATACCCACCAAATCCCTCCCCCCAAATTCCGTGGCCCCTCAACCCCTCAACCCCAAAATCTCTGGTCGGAAAACACAACTCAAAAACATTAAAACATGGCCTCTTCTTCTCGGTCGCCGAAATCCGCTCTGTTCTCGGTTGCTCTGTTTTTCCTTCCCCTGTTTTTCCTCTGCTTTTCCTCCGTCTCCGGCCAGGCCTCCTCCTCCTCGTGCTCCTCCTATTCCTTCACCAGCAACAAGAAGTATGCCACGTGTCTCTCCCTCCCGGAGCTCGCCTCCTTCCTCCACTGGACCTACAACTCCTCCGCCGGAACCGCCGACATCGCCTTCCGCGCCACCGCCTCCTCCAGCAACTGGGTCGCTTGGGCTCTTAACCCCACCGGTGATGGCATGGCCGGCGCACAGGTATATTACGCTTTTCCCATCTCCAACAACACCCCAATTATGATTCAATTAAGAGGAGAAATTAGGGAAATTTACACCAACATTACCCAATTTTTACATATGTTGCAAATTAGCCCCTAACCACTGGGGTTATCTAACGGGCGGGTTGAGCCGTAACTTAATCAGACCCGTTCGCAATTTTGTAGGTTAATGTGTCAGATTTTTTTAGTTCATGGTTATGGGTTAGAGTTTTCTAGTTTATGAGTTACGGGTTGAAAAAGATCAGAGTTTTTTAATTTATGAGTTGCGAGTCGAATAAAATGTAATTATTATAGTTAATGAAAGGAGAAATAGAATTTTAGGGACTCGAAAATAATCAAACGAGTCGAAATGGGTTAAAAAGAGTCCAATAAGTTAAATTTAACTTGTATAATTTGGGTCAAATGAATCTGTAATCTCATCTGCAAACCCACGACTCATTTTATGAATTGCAGGTCAGATCATAGGTCGATTTTATTCTTTTCCTCAATCGAACAAAAAAGAAACCTAAAAACGAATAAGAAAATCAAGAATTTTAGGGTTAATTTTGCTGAATTTTGGTTGGTTTAATTCGGTGATTGATTGATTATTGTCGAATAATACGGGTGTTTGGGAAATTGAATTGGCGCAGGCGCTGGTGGCGTACCAGAGCTCGAGCGGGGCGATGACGGCGTTCACGTCGTCGGTGCCAAGCCTCAGCATAACTACGCTGACGAAGAGCAGTTTGAGCTTCAACGTCTCGGGGCTAACAGCGGAGAGCTCCGGCGGCCAGATCATCATCTTCGCCACCGTGAAGCTGCCCACAACCACCGTCAAACAGGTCTGGCAGGTGGGTCCCCTCTCCAACGGATCTCCGTCCGCCCACTCCTCCGACACCGCCCACACCACCTCCAAAGGCAGCATCGACTTCACCACCGGCGTCGCTCAGTCCGGCGGCGGCGCCTCCCGCATACACAAGAAGAATGTTAGTACTCTCTTTTAACTATAATAACCATTTTTACACTGATTAACAACTTTAAATTGAAAATAATTTATTATATTTTTATTATTTATAATTTTTAAAAAAAAATTTTTTATTAATTTTTTTATTGGAATTTTAATTTTTATATCTAGTATTTTTAACCTAAGATAAAAAAAAACCGTAGCTATAAATAAATTAAGTTACTTTAAATGAATTTTGCTCATTTTAATAGAAGAAAAACGCGTTATATTCTTGTGTTTAAAAAAAAATAAAATCTTCTTACCATGTGATGTCGAGTTGTCAGACTAATTAATTAGGTTAGGTGAGTTGTGACTTCGAAGACAAATTTTATAGGTTAAAAGGTGGGCAAGTAAAATATGGTCAACATGTGTTAGGTTCTGGTAATGAATCACATGCCACGTGTTTTCGTTTCTAAGTATTTTTTTTGGATCGGGTCGGGTCGATTCGGGTTTTTTCGAGTTTGAGTATTGACAGAAATTTTGAAATTTAGGTTCATGGAGTGTTGAACGCGGTAAGTTGGGGAACTCTGATGCCAATTGGTGTGATCATAGCAAGATACTTGAAGGTGTTCAAGTCAGCCGATCCGGCGTGGTTCTACCTCCACATCGCCTGCCAATGCTCGGCCTACATCATCGGTGTAGCGGGCTGGGCCACCGGGCTCAAGCTTGGGAGCGACTCGGTTGGGATAACGTACCATGCCCACCGCAACATTGGGATCACCCTCTTCTGCCTCGCCACCCTCCAAGTGTTTGCATTGCTCTTGAGGCCCAAGAAGGACCACAAACATAGATTCTATTGGAACATATACCATTGGGGCGTCGGCTACACCGTGATCATCTTGAGCATCATCAACATCTTCAAGGGGCTCGACATTCTGGATCCCGAGAAGAAGTGGAAGACGATCTACATTGTCGTGATCATTGTCTTGGGATGCGTGGCGCTCGTGCTCGAAGCGTCGACTTGGGCCATTGTGTTGAGGAGGAAAAAGGAGGGTGGTCATGAGCAAAAGTATTCCAATGGATATGGTGCCAATGGTAATGGTAATGGTAATGCTTATGGTGTGAGATCTCAGCCATCGGTATAGGGCTTTTTTTCTTGGATTGGGCCTTGGGTTTTGGGCTTGGGTTTCATTTTGGGCTTGGGCTTCTTGGTAGAGGTTTGAGATCGGGTGGGTGTATATTGTAGTAGCCCATTTTGTTGTGATATTATGATGGTTCTTTTTCTTGTTGAGAGATGTTTATGTTGCGCCTTGTTCATTTGGCTTTTAGACTTGTAGGATCGATGTATTTATTACATTACATGTGTTATATTTTCATTACATGTGTTATACATATGATTCTCTCATTATATTGATTTGGATTATCCCTCGCGTCACGTGATATGCTGGTGTATACTTCATGTTATGTTATGTCATTGATTTTCAGGCATCCGAGAGATTGTCACTTCTAATATTGATCACAACTATATTATTATCACGGCTTATGAACCTAGACTCGTACCATCAATATGACAAATAAGTCTATGTGAAATTCGAACCACATTATAGTAGATGGATGCCAGCTTTGTGAGGAAGTGAAACGTAGCCACGAGAGATGAGAGAAAGAGAAGTGGTCATGATAGATGAGCTCTCTCAATTGTGCTAATAGGCTAGAAAGGGAAAAAAAGCGAAAAAATAGCTTTTGCTTTAATTTGACTAGAAATGACTAAGACTTCATAAACTGCTCTAGAAGCATGAGTGTCAAACTAAGATTTGCAACCACAACTCCAAGAACGCAACTGCCCCATTTCAAAGCATAAACTGAGTTTTATTGTAAGACCAAGAAAGAAGGATAGAGAGCTATTAAAAAATTTCCTAAATTCAAGGTCATGTATAAAGTGTAGCCTACACAATGAACCAATCCACCAAATACATTTCCATCCACAACATTTAACTCTTATCACAAACTTACTAACAAAGTGTTGTAATGGTGCCAAACTGTACGTGACAAACCTACACATAATTAAACAAAAGAAACTTCATTATTTTTGGCATTTTAGGCAACTGGTCATATACAATTATCAAGAGTTTATTAGAGTACTTGGGTTGATAAGTTGAGCGTCGTGCATATAACGGGTTTAGTGATGGGCGGATCTAGGCGGGGACATGCGGGGGCAATTAACCATCCCCACATTCGAATAGAAAAGCGACGAGTTTACATTGGGAGGCCCGGAAAAAAAAGGGAAGTTTGGAATTTTGCCCTCATAGGGTAGCCTGGGACGGGGTGAAGGTGGAGGCGGAAGGCGAGGAGGATTGGAGGAGGAAGGTGCGGAGGGATGTGTGCAAGTTTGACGGCAATTCAATGGAGGAGGAAGACGAACCATGTGAAGATTGAGGGTGAAAAAATAGGACGTCTTTTTTACCCCGATTTTAAAAAAAAATTGTCTATTATCCCAAAATTTAAGGTTTCTCATTTAACCATTTGTACCCAATTCATAATTAAGAATTGAGAGGAAGAAGCGAGCAAGAGCTCGACGAGGCTGACAACTAGTCGACCGAGGAGATGCACAACAAATGGAGACTAGAGACGTGGGTTGACGATTCGACAAGTGGAGACTGAGGCACGGGTCGATGATTCGACATGTTTTTACTAGTGCCACAACCGGTGGTATTGTGGTAAGCTCCAATTCCAATTTCCCTCAATTTGTGTGTTAATTTATTAAGTTGTAAGTTGTAATTCAATTAATTTGTGGGGAAATTTAAAATATTTAATAGTTTGTTAAGACCAATCCGGATGACGGGCATTGTTGATATAGGTTTGTTAAGAAATATTTAATAATTAATTTAGTTTAGTCTCAATCATTGATAATTAATTGATTTAATCGATAGGTTCGATAAGAAATTGAATTAAATTGATAAGTTAATATTGAAAATTCTAATAATTTGAACTAACTTGATTTATCCGAGGTTAATTTTTGCATAATAGCTCCGTATACTAAACTAGTGTTCTATTCAAAGTCTGCTCCCACTTTCGAACTAATGATGTCCAAAACAGTAAAATAAGAAGTGGGCCCGGGGTACCAAGAACAAGTAGGCCCGAAGAGATTCCCAAGGGCGACTCAGGGACCCACATTCATACCTCTCATTTATTTAAACAAAGTTTATACCCTCACGAGGTCTCCCAAATCCCCGGGACGAGGTCTAGACCTCGCCACCGACTCTACTAACACACCCGCCCACCCAGACCAATCACAAGCGGCCTCATCCCCGAACCAATCACAAGCGGCCTCATCCCCGAACCAATCACAAGCGGCCTCATCCCCGAACCAATCACAAACGACCTCGTCCCCGGACAAATCAAAAGCCCCTATTCCGGGCGTCCCACATCGGACCTTGGCCTAAACTCGACTCCCCAATTCTCTATAAATAGAGGAGAACCTCGTAGGAGGAGGGGGTCGAAAAACCCCTTGAACTCAAGAACTCTCTTGCTTGTTAAAGATCGACGTGATAGAAACATCGTCAAAAGACCTCGCTACAGACAGGAGAAGTCCACAAAAAGACTTCAAGTCATATAAAGACCTCGCCCACACTAAAGACCTCGCTACAAAATCTCACAAAGCTCTCTACACCACGTACCCAAATCTACCTCGCCCTAGGGTCAACCTCGCAACATTTAAGTTTGATCTCGGGACTTCGTAGGAGGTCTAGGTGTAATTCTCAAAGTTGTTTGTCAGCCTCGTAGGTTTGTAACCTCGTTATTGGGAGAAAATCATAAATAAAGGAGCAAGTGTTTGCACTCTCGAATATAATATTCTTGTTCCTTGTCTCGTAGCTGGCGGTTATTTCGGGTTTCATCACGAACAATCCTAGATCTATCCCTAGGCCTAACACATAAGTCTAATGAGGTTCCAACTCAAAATCATATGAAAAATAGTGGAGTAACTCATAGGATTATATACTATGTAATTTTAGTTCTAACTTTCAGATGTTTTACACTTGGACAAACAAGTATAGCATTTCAATCTATTTGACCAAGCCCAATAACGGGTGGTGACATCTTAGTCACTTTTTTATCCAATTCAGTCCAAATAACGGGTGATCCACTATTGAAAACCCAAAAAACGAGCGGTTAATATCACTCGCTAAGCCAACCCAAATGACAGGAAATGGGCACCGAACCAGACTTACTTTTGTCCATATTATAGTATGTGGGCCTATAAGTTTAGAGTCGTGCATGTAAAAGATCTAGCATACAAGCTCATAAAGTTTCAACCTAAAACCATATCGTAATAAATGAAGTAACTCATAAAATTATATACTAGAGAATTTTAATCTCAATTTTCATAATTAAAACTCAACAAAGTGTCCCTGTATCTTACTTTAAGCCTTCAAGAATAGTACTCCCTCCGATTTAAATTAATTGTCGTTTTAGCACTTTAAATTTGATCCATTTTATATGTCGTTTTAGGTTTTCTAGGCAATTGATTAGGAGCGAGTTATGATAAATGTTATTGGAATGTGCTTTTATTAATTGATGTTATTCATTCATTGATTGAAAAAGGGTGATGGGTGGTAAAATTTATAAAAATTTACCTTTTTGAGTTTAGTTAATGCTTTTCTTAATTCTTGTGTCCAAAGCTAAAACGACAATTATTTTGGATCGGAGGGAGTATAATTTTTTTTACAAAGAGAAAAATAATGATTCTTATACGATAATCAAGATTAGCAACCTTGATGCAAGAGATAATTTACTTAATCTTTTCAATCTCCAATAAGCATGTCCTTTAGAATCAATGAATACATGATTAATGGTGAGGAGCACAATAATTGCCTTCAATTTGAAGGGATTTTAAAAAATAGATAGAAGTAGGATAGTTCATGTATGATTTTGTGCATGTGTTTTAATTTTTAAAAGTCAAATACTATTAATTTAAGGGTGAAAAACACAATAATCGAATGAACCAAAAAAGAACACCAACTTAATAACCCAAAACTTCAAAGACACCAGAACTATAAAAGAGAATTTTAGGACACCAAAAAAATTATCCTCAAACTTAAGATCGAGCACTAAAGAATTTCCCCACAAATAAGAGGTTTTTTTTGGGTAGAAGAATAAGAGGTTTTCTTATATCTACAACGTACATCGGTGAAAAATGGCGTCGTAAAAATTTGTCACACTCAATAGAAGAGTAAAACCTATTTTTTTTTGCCGGTCAAAAGAAAGCCTAAAGAGCGTTGGCAAGGCTAAAAATTCGCAAAACACAAAATTTTATTATAGAAAAAACCTCAAATTTGAGTTTGCTGCTAAGTCGATGAATATTACCCACGATTCAAATCAAAAACACATATATAAATCTCCCAAGACTTCCCATCTCATTCATAAAAAAAAAAACGTAAGACAAATTAACAATTAGAATGGAAGGAAAACTGAATCATCTAATCCATGCATTGGTGCTTCTTAATGCATGTGTGTTTATACATTCATCCAATAATGATCAAGAAAAAGACGTACCTGGACTAGCTGGAAAACCGGGCGGTTCAACCATTGACGTTGGCCAGCTCGGCGGCAAACCCGGTTCAGATATAGCTCCGGTAATTAATTACAATTATTTCATTGATTAATTGATCAATATCGATTGGCAGATTCATTAGTAATTGGGAAAATTGCATAAAATAATCCCAATTATGAGGTGAGTTACGAGCTTAAATGTTATCGAATATGATATTTTTTGTCGCTAAAAATCACATAATATCTTTATATATATTATCTATAATCAATGATCTAAAAAACGCTAGACGGGACCTAGGCGATGGAATGGGGTCTAGGTGGGAACTTAGGCGTATCAGTATAATTTTTATTTTATAGGGTTTTTATTTGTAATTGGTGAGAATATATACTTAAAGAGCAATTTCATCATAATATCTCCATAAAATATTGAGCCTAGAGCTCACCTGGAGTTCACCTAGGTTGCAGTGGTGCACAATCCGTTTAGACACCCAGGGCTAAATCGGAACAGTGGACCACTGCTCAGCTTCTAGGAGACTTTTTTTATAGAGCAATGGCCATAATTAATCTAAGCAAATCATAAATGACAATGTCATTCTTGTATTTGACAATGCTTAGGTATTAGGGTTCTTGATCACAACTCATCCCAAAAAAGGCATATTTAGCATAAATTTGAAACTAAGAAAGTGGGGTTATTTTATGTAATTTTCACTAATAAAATCTATATAGGGTATGATCGATGATTAACTACCTAATAATTTTGTTGGGTTGGGGTTGAATTACTATTTTAGGCATTCAAACAAGCATGGAAGCAAGCTTGTGAATCTACAACGGCAGTGAAGATTGTAGTCCCCAAGGGGAATTACTCATTGACTTGTATGGAATTTGTTGGGCCGTGCAAAGCTCCGATCACGGTGGAGATCGCCGGGAACTTCCAGGCACCGACGGCTATAAGCCAGTTCAAGGACAAAGATCCTACATGGATTAAGTTTGATTGGGTCCAGGACTTGACCGTCAAGGCCGTCGATGGTGGCGGCATTTTCGATGGAAACGGCGAAGAAGGATGGACCACCAAAGGCTGCTCCAAAGAGACCGGACTTTGTGTCGTTAAACCTTACGTACGTACTTACTTACTTACTTATCAACCCAGTGTAATTTCGCGCTATAATGATTACTTTGGTATATCATGCATGCAGAACTTTAGGTACTCCAACTTAAACAATACTTTGATAGACGGCATCACATCCTTAGACAGCAAGCAGTTCCACAACATGATAATCGGGTGCCAAAACCTAACCATACAAAACATGAAGATCATCGCCCCGGGGGATGCCCGAAACACCGACGGCGTCCACATCGCCCGCTCAAGGGGCATTAAGATCCTTAACACCCCCATCAAAACCGGAGACGACTGCATCTCGATTGGGGACGGAACCGAGAACCTCCTTGTTGAGGGGGTTTCGTGCGGTCCCGGCCACGGAATCAGCATCGGAAGCCTCGGGAAGTTCGACAAAGAGGGCCCCGTCACAGGCATTACCATTAAAAACTGCAGCTTTACGAACACCGATAACGGAATCAGGATCAAGAGCTGGCTCAACTCAAAACCCTGCGCCGCCAGCGACATGCACTTCGAAGACATCACCATGGACAACGTTTCCAACCCCATCTTCATTGACCAGGCCTATTGCCCTTCCACTAAATGTGACACCTCGGTATGCATGCATGCACACATCATATCAATCCTTCTTTCTTTATATGACAGATGACATGTGGTCAAAAAACTTCTTCTTTTCCTACACAGGTTCCATCAAAAGTAAGGATCAGCGAGGTTTTCTTCAAGAACATCAGAGGAACAGGGGCCAACCCGTCAGTGATGAGGTTCGTATGCAGCAGGGGCATTCCGTGCAACAACATCCACGTCGAAAACGTCGACTTGAAGTACAGCGGACCGTTGGGGGAGGCGGTGTCGGAATGTTGCAATGTGAATCCGGTGGCTACCGGAACGGTGAACCCGCCGCTTTGTGGCTATAAAACTAGTGAAGAAGATTCAGCTAAGAAAGTAACATTTGCCTCTATAGCGGCCAGCAAAGTCTCACAATCTGCAACTTCTGATTCTCAACTTAAATCGCAAGAGGCTTCTGAATCAAAAGCCCTCTCTAAACCCGATTCTCAAGATGAAGCTGAATCTGTTAAAAAAGAAGCCGAAAATTCTTAATATGTTTTGCATTTATGAATTACCTTCACAATAATCATTCCTATTAGAATGAATTGAGCCATCGCAATGTTTAGTCCTTTGAGAATTTGTATCTATATATAAAAATACATTTATAATTGAATTTCCATGATTGATGTAACAAAGTGTGTTATTCATAATTTGTAATTTTATGTGCCATCCACAGCTGATCTAGCTACACTTAAATAAAATAGGGATTTTTTTTTTTTTTTTGCTCGAAGGTAATGTACGTTGTCTCATAACTTAACTCCAAGAAAAAAAAATCTTGTGATTTTTACCGTTATGCATCCATTTGATTAATTTAGAATTATTAAAAAAAATCCGGAACTCGAAAAACTTAGACTAACATAAAGGGGGTTTTGAGTGATTAATTCTAAAGCAATGAAGAAAAACAAGTAAACAAAAAGCAAGTTTGATTTAAACAATTATGACAGAATAGTTTCATCCACAAATATTCACTTTTAATTTGGTTTATTGATCATCAATTCTTTATTAAGTTCTTTCATTTCCTTGATCGTTCCTATCCTTATCTTATAAATAGTCCTACGAGTCTTAATAATTCTTATTATTAAACAATCTATAAAATGATCACAATTAAATTTAATAGCAATTTTAAGAACAATGATAATCAGAATGCATGCAATATCAAACAACGATTCAACATTTAACATGTAACCAATTCTCTATCCAATAGCTTAGTCCAACGAGTCCTAATTAAGTTAATAAGCTTGCTACTTGTGAAATTGTGATTAAGTGATTCAACGAGAATTACATAAATCCTAGCAATAGAATAATCCCAATTCCAACTAGTTGTACATGCTAGATGAGATCAACATATTCAATCAATCAATAAGCATAAAGAGAATCAATTATACTAATCAAGAAATAGAACTAAAGTAGGAATAATTCACAACTTACAAATGAAAACCTTCAATTATATTGTAGATGAAACAAGAAGAGTTTAGTTCTCCATAGGCATGAAGGTTAGAATTTCTCTTTTTGTTTAAGTCTAAATAATAAACTAAACCTAGAAACAAAGATATTTTTAAAATAACTCAAATACGAAATATGTATACATAAAAATATTACTAAAGTCTATATATAGATAAACTTAACCTAGATTTTTTTTCTAGGTTTAGTTTATCTATAGACTATAGACAAAATTTATGTATCATGTTGACAACCTCTATTAAATTTGAAAATTTTGAACCAGTAAAAGCATTAACTAAGAGACGAGTAAAGAGAAACATTAAAGTTAGCAATGATATCCATTCATTACAACAAATTTAAATCACAAAAAGAGACTTAACGAGGGTTTTGGGAGATGAGAATTATGAATGAACCATAGAACAGTTAGATTATGCGGGCAGTTAAAAGCATGATGTAACCTAACACCAAGACATGTCAAAAGCTGACTGAATCCGCTAACCCGACCTGAACTTTTCGATAATTTCAGAGTCAAGACCCGAAAATTTGAATCCGAAACCCGAAATCAACCGAACCCAATAAAACCTGAAACCCGTTGGGTTGAAACCCGAAACCCGTTGGGTTGACTGATTTAGTATATTTACAGAAATTTTAAAATTTATTTTGAAAATTATAATATGTTTTATTATTAAAATAAATAAAAATAATATATTAGAATTAAATATTATTTTTTAATTAAAAATTTATTATTAAAATCATAAAAAGGATATTTTAGACCCTCTGGTGACTGGTCAATTAACTCGAACTGACCGAAAACCCGCTACAACCTGACCCGATTGACCCGTGACCCATAACGAAACCGAACCCGATTTAACCCGAACCCGAAATGACCGAACCCGCCTGAACCGACCTAATTGACAGGTCTATAACACTTGATTATGAATATAAAAAAGACTATTTTGAGCAATTGTCTCTATTTTTTGTGGTTAAAATAATATTGTTTCGTCTTTTCATAAAATGTTTAGTTTAAATATATTTGTCTTCCCATAAAAAAACACTTAGCATACAATTTTCTTAATGCATGTTGTACTTGCCCATTTTTATGAGAATATTTACTTTGATCGGATAAGAATTTGATAAGTGGGTCAATTATCCAATACCAATAGCATTTTGGTGGATGAAAGCAATAAGCTCTGCATGATTACCTAAACCTCTATGCGGATCATACAAGTGGGCAAACTTAACAATTTTATCCAAAAAATATATATATTTTTGCTTATATGAGAGATGAATGTTTCTTCCAGGGAGCAACACTGCATCTTAAAATCTGTTACTAGCATTTCAATTTTCTAGGGACAAATATCTTCATCACGTAGAGCTTTGATTATAATTTGATTATCACATTCAATTTCTAGTAGAGGTGTCAAACGGGTCGGTCGGGTCGGGTTCGGGTTCGGTTATTTTGGGTTCGGGTTGAGTCGGGTTCGTGTCGTAACGGGTCATCGGTCAAATCGGGTCGGGTCATTGCGGGTTGTCAGGCGGGTCGGGTCGACCTAACAGGTCAAGAAAATTGATTTTTTTACAATTATTAAAATATTCTTTATTTAAAAAATGATATTTAATAATAAATCTATTATTTTTTATATATTTTAATAATAAAATATATTATAATTTTTAAAATATATTATATATTCTTAAAATATAACAAATTGTGTCAACCCAACGGTTTTTTCGGGTTTGAACCCAACGGGTTTCGGGTCTAGCGGGTTCGGTTTATTTCGGGTTTCGGGTTCAAATTTTCGGGTCTTGACTCTAAATTTTTCGGGCGGTTCGGGTCGGTTTTTCGGGTCGGGTCAGCTTTTGACAACTCTAATTTCTAGCTTTCGGATTTTTATGTGAATACTAAATATGCTCTTTACTAAGACTTTAAAAAAAATTAAATATATATATTGTAAGGCCCGAGGCCATAGAAGCGCTATCCCATGCCAACCCGAGAACTTCCCAGGAGGTCACCCATCCTGGTACTACTCTCGCCCTTGCACGCTTAACTTCTGAGTTCTTTGTCCTCACTCGAACCCAGAAAAGGAAGAGCTCTTGTTGACATGGGGAGCACCTCAATTCCTTATAAATTATCGGGGTGTTACAATCTCCCCCACTTAAGCACTTGACGTCCTCGTCAAGGCCCAAGGACCGCCCTCCGGGTCGAGTGACCGCCCACCGGGCCAAGCCAACTCGTAACCCAGAGTCGGCTCTGATACCATTTGTAAAGCCCGAGGCTTTAGAAGCGCTATCCCATGCCAACCCGAGGACTTCCCAGTAGGTCACCCATCCTGGTACTACTCTCGCCCTTGCACGCTTAACTTCTAAGTTCTTTGTTCTCACTCGAACTCAGAAAAGGAAGAGCTCTTGTTGACATAGGTAGCACCTCAATTCCTTATAAATTATCGGGGTGTTACAATTGTAAGGCCCGAGGCCATAGAAGCGCTATCCCATGCCAACCCGAGAACTTCCCAGGAGGTCACCCATCCTGGTACTACTCTCGCCCTTGCACGCTTAACTTCTGAGTTCTTTGTCCTCACTCGAACCCGAAAAGGAAGAGCTCTTGTTGACATGGGGAGCACCTCAATTCCTTATAAATTATCGGGGTGTTACAATATTTGTAAAGCCCGAGGCTTTAGAAGCGTTATCCCATGCCAACCCGAGGACTTCCCAGTAGGTCACCCATCCTGGTACTACTCTCGCCCTTGCACGCTTAACTTCTAAGTTCTTTGTCCTCACTCGAACTCAGAAAAGGAAGAGCTCTTGTTGACATAGGCAGCACCTCAATTCCTTATAAATTATCGGGGTGTTACAATCTCCCCCACTTAAGCACTTGACGTCCTCGTCAAGGCCCAAGGACTTCCCTCCGGGTCGAGTGACCGCCCATCGGGCCAAGCCCACTCGTAAACCGGAGTCGGCTCTGATACCATTTGTAAGGCCCGAGACCTTAGAAGCGCTATCCCATGCCAACCCGAGAACTTCCCAAGAGGTCACCCATCCTGGTGCTACTCTCGTCCTTGCACACTTAACTTTTGAGTTCTTTGTCCTCACTCGAACTCAGAAAAGGAAGAGCTTTTGTTGACATGGGGAGCACCTTAATTCCTTATAAATTATCGGGGTGTTACATATATATATATATATTGTGAAGTAGAATATAATAGAATAATTATAATTTGTTAATTAAATTAATATAAACAAAATTATAGGATAAAAAAGGTGGGAATACTATATGTACTTTCTTATACCTTTTAATTATATGAATACTAAATTTATTTTACTTTGCTTCAAAAACAATCAAGTTTTTTGAATTAATTTAATATTGATAAAGAAAGAAGAAAGATTGAAAATAAAATAGTCAAGAAGAAATATAGTTTTATTTAGTTAGTGTTTTAAGTTGATGGTTTTTCCAATTAAAAGATATGCTAAAGATTTGATGACACACTAGTACACAATTTATATTTGCAATTTTAGATTTTTGGATATTAGATTCTTATTTGTCGTCCTAGAAGTGATAAATAGCAAAATCTTAATAGGAATTCTTTGCTACGCTTCAAAACAGGAAAATCTTTGACAAATTATTTACCCAAAAAAGAATAGCTTTCCATCAACTCCGATACGTTCTAAATACTTTCTCTCTGTATATATAGATCACAATCCAACCATATAATTAGTCCATCAGCTAAAGAATAACACAAAAAAAACATCCAGAAATTAAACATATAATAAACAAATAAATTAAGTAGCTAGAAATGGAAAGAAAACTCAATCTAATCTCCCTTTTGGTGTTTCTTATTCTTAATGCATCTCTTCATATTGTAATATCAGACTCTAAGGCGGACAGTGGCGGAGCAACGGGAGGTTCCATTGACATCACCACGCTCGGTGCTAAACCAGGCTCGGATGCTACTCAGGTAACTACGAGTCCGACTACAAGTGGATGATCGGCTTAATTAATTTGAAATGCAAAATTTTCCTTTTTTGATTCATTGACATCATTAGTGTCTTTGTTGGTTTATTTTTTAATTCCGAATGAACTGATTGAATATATATAAAATTAGGCTTTGACGAAAGCATGGGAACAAGCATGTGCAACGACATCAACGTCTAAGATAGTGGTGCCAAAGGGAAATTACACGTTATCAAGTGTGGATTTAAAGGGCCCATGCAAAGGTCCCATCACAATCGAGATGGCAGGGAATTTCGATGCCCCAAAGAGCGTAGATGCTTTCAAGGGGCAGACCGATTCCACATGGGTCAAGTTTGAGAGCGTCAACTCATTGACTATCATTGCAAAGGAAGGAGGCGGCGTTTTCGACGGCAATGGCGAAGACGGATGGAAGAACAACGATTGCAAGAAAACAAAAACCTGCAATTCACTACCTTATGTACGTAATTTAATGTAATTATCATTGATCGAATAGGCACACAATTAAGTAACTAATTCGTACGTACATGCGTACTTTGCATGCATCCGGGCATGCAGAACTTTAGGTTTTGCTCCGTGAATGACTCGATTCTCGATGGCATAACATCGTTGGACAACAATGTTGAGAAATAAACATGTTTGCATATTGACTTATATTTCTAAGTACTTTCAATAATTAAATCTCTCATACACGTGTGGTGACATGAAGAGATTAGTTAGTCAAAGCTGTTAGGAGTTAGTTTGCATTTTGACCAAGTCTGTAGTTAGTGCTTAGAGTCCACTAGTATGGTGGAGGTAGTTCCTGGTTTGTAGTTTTCAGTTTCCTGCATTGTAGTTAATTTTTTGTTGCAATCAATATAAAGAAAAAAGGTGATGGTTTGCCGTCTTGAGCGCCACACCACAAAACTGCTTGTCATGTTCTCTCTCTGTTTTTCAATCTTTGTGAAATCTGAAGTGAGGCTAGAACACTGTGAGACACAACATTTGGTATCAGAGCTTTCGGTGAGGGATCCATCGAGAAAAGATGTCTCACCTTGAGATGGAAACAGCAAGACAAAGAGAGCAGAGAGAAAGGGAGCAAAAAGAAAGGGAGAGTAGAGCCTCAGGAAGCCTTGATGGAGATGGGATTCGGATCAATGACAAAGAAGGATCCGTTTCTCTGAAATATCCCATGTTGACAAAAAGCAACTATGCAGCATGGGCTATCAAGATGGAGGTTTATATGACGACTCAAGGAGTATGGGATGTTGTGGAATCCGAGGGACCTGTTGACAATAGAAGAGACAAGATGGCACTCGCTGCAATCTACCAGGGGATTGGTGAAGACATTCTCCTTCAATTAGGCGCCAAGAAGACATCAAAAGAAGTTTGGAACATGTTGAAAAACATGAACTTGGGTGCAGACAAAGTGAAGGAGGTAAGAACTCAGACTTTATGGAGAGAGTTTGAGGGTCTAAGAATGGGTGATTCAGAGACGGTGGATGATTTCTCTGGAAAGCTCACGACAATTGTCAACAAACTGAGGGGCCTTGGAAACAAAGTAGAAGAGATACAAGTGGTGAAAAAGCTCCTGAGATCCACGTCTTCCAAGTTTCTGCAAATAGCCTCAACAATTGAAGAATTTGGTGATCTAAAGGCCAAAACGGTTGATGAGGTCATTGGATCACTAAAAGCACACGAAGAGAGGTTGCATGGTTTCGGAAACAAGGATGAAACAGTACTCTTGACACGCGCAGAATGGAAGGCCAAGGAGAATGAGAAGTCCTCTAAGAAACCCTATAGAGATAAGAGTAGCTATAGAGGTGGAAGAGGGCGTGGCCGTGGGTGTGGAAGAGGCAGAGGAGGTGACTCAAATCGTGGAGATGAAGGGGGATCAAACTCTCAAAAGAAGAAGTTTGACAAACCAAGATCAAGTGCTATGCATGTGGGGAAATGGGACACTTTGCATCTGAATGCAGCTCAAAAGGAAAAGAGGAGAAGGTGAATTTGACTCAGAGACAAGAAGATGAAGGTCCAGCTTTGCTTCTTGTAGAAACATGTGAATTACAAAATTCAAAAACCCTGGATACTGGAGCTGCACTACTGCACGAGGAGAATGCTGACTCACAAGATTCAAAGAAAGATGAGAGCAAATGGTATCTTGACACAGGGGCCAGTAATCACATGACAGGTGAGAGGACCAACTTTACTGAGCTTGATCAATCAACAAAAGGCAAAGTAAGGCTTGGTGATGGATCTGTCATAGATATCTGTGGGCAAGGATCTATCTTATTCAAGTGCAGAAATGGTGAGCATATTATATTGTCTGGAGTATACTATATTCCAAGGCTTAAAAGTAATATCCTAAGCCTTGGACAACTTGAAGAAAGTGGGAGTCAAATCATCATAGAAGAAGGGTACCTGAAGCTGTATGATAAGAAGAAAAAACTTATCATCAAAGTGAAGAGGCAAGCAAACAAGCTGCACGTGGCAAATTTTCAGCTGGCAAGGCAAGTGTGTCTCATGGCAAAGATTCAAGACGTGGCATGGCTGTGGCACGCAAGGTACGGTCATCTAAATTTCAACTCGATGAGAAAGATGACCAGTCAGAATATGGTTGATGGAATGCCCAAGATTGAGCAAGGCAACCAGGTCTGTGATGGTTGCATCATTGGTAAACATCATAGAACTTCATTTCCACAGAAAGCTGCTTTCAGAGCCTCGAAGCAGTTGGAGCTCGTACATGGTGATCTCTGTGGACCAATCTCACCAGCAACATGTGGAGGTAATAAGTACCTCATGCTCTTAGTTGATGATTATTCACGTTTCATGTGGGTTTTCATGTTAAAAAGCAAAGATGAAGCTCTTTCTGTTTTCAAGAAGTTCAAGATTGGCATTGAGACAGAAACTGAGATGAAGGTAAAAGGTTTAAGAACAGATAGAGGTGGAGAATTCACATCTCTAGGCTTTAAGGAGTTCTGTAAGATGGGAGGTGTAAAAAGATTCCTCACTGCACCATACTCGCGCGCAACAAAATGGTGTAGTGGAAAGGAGAAATCAAACCGTGGTGGAGATGGCAAGGAGTATGATGAAGAGTAGAGGTGTGCCAACAAGATTTTGGGGTGAGGCTGTTCAAAACGCAGTATACATCCTGAATAGAGCTTCCACTAGAAGTGTGGAAGGAATGACACCATATCAAGCATGGTATGGAAAGGTTCCTAAAGTGCATCATTTGCGTGTGTTTGGATGTTTGGCACATGCAAAAGATGTTACCCCACATCTCTCAAAGTTAGCAGATAGAAGCACAACAACAGTTTTTCTTGGATATGAGGAAGGTTCAAAAGCCTATAGGTTGATGGATCCTAAGAGAAACAAGTTGGTGATCAGTCGTGATGTGATTTTTGAGGAAGATAAAAGCTGGAGTTGGGAAAAGAATGAAGAAGAAATGAGTTCTGCAGAAAACACATTCACTGTGCACAACTCAGGAAACAGGATCAGAGAAATGACAGTTGAGGAAACAGATTCTGATGGAGGTCATTCAGTACAGAATTCAGAGACATCAACACCATCTTTAACCCCCACATCACCGACTACACCTCACAGCTCTAGCATCTCCAGTTCAAGCTCAGAAAGTCCCAGAAATTATAGATCTCTACAAGAGATTTATGATTCCACTCGGGAAATTGAGGAGGAAGCTGGATTGTGTTTTCTATCAATAGAAGAGCCATCTTCATTTGAGGAAGCTTCCAAGAACAGAAACTGGAGGCAAGCTATGGAACAAGAGATCATGTCCATAAGAAAAAATGGAACATGGGAACTAGCAAACCTGCCAAGAAACCATAAAGCCATAGGACTGAAGTGGGTTTTTAAGCTGAAGAAAAACCCAGAAGGAGATATAGTGAAGCACAAGGCTAGACTCGTGGAAAAGGGTTATGTGCAAAAGTATGACGTGGATTATACAGAGGTGTTTGCACCTGTGGCTAGGCTGGAAACAATCAGGTTACTGTTGGCATTTGCAGCAAAGAGAAACTGGCAAGTTCACCACATGGATGTAAAAACAACATTCTTGAATGGTGAGCTTGAGGAAGAGCTCTATGTTGCTCAACCTGATGGGTTTGTTGATGAAGAGAATCCACATCAAGTACTCAAGCTTCACAAAGCTTTGTATGGCTTGAAACAGGCGCCTAGGGCCTGGAATTTCAAGTTGGATAAATGTCTACAATCACTTGGCTTCTCAAGGTGCCCACAAGAGCATGCTTTGTATAAGAGAGAACAAAAGGGAGAAGCTATGATAGTGGGAGTATATGTAGATGATCTTATACTGACTGGTTTAAACAAAGCCATCATTGATAAGTACAAGTCTGAGATGAGGGAGAAGTTTGAGATGAGTGATTTGGGCCTGCTGAGTTATTATCTTGGTATTGAAGTGAAACAAGATGATAATTCAATCTCTTTGTGTCAGTCAGGTTACGCCAAGAAGATCTTAGAGAAGCTAGGAATGGGGGAGTGCAACTCGTGCCAGCTTCCTATGGAACCAAGATGCAAGATGAGTAAAGTCAGTAATGGTGAACCTCCAGTGGATCAAACTCTGTATAGAAGTGTAATTGGGAGTCTAAGGTATCTAGTACATACACGGCCTGACTTGACTTATTCAGTGGGAGTGATGAGCAGATACATGGAGACTCCTACAACTACACACATGACTGCAGTAAAGCAAATTTTGAGATATGTCAAGGGGACTCTGAACTTGGGATGTATCTACAAGAAGGAGCATTCAAAAGAAGAACTAGTTGGCTATAGCAATAGTGATCTAGTTGGTGATACTGATGACAGGAAAAGCACAACTGGTGTGATGTATTTTCTTGGAGAAAACCCCATCACCTGGGTATCTCAAAAGCAAAGAGTGGTGGCCTTGTCATCATGTGAAGCAGAGTACATTGCTGCCACTGCAGGAGCATGTCAAGGCATCTGGCTTGGAAGAGTGTTGAGCAAACTGAGAGGGGATAATCAGTTGAAAGCAACGTTGAAGATAGACAACAAATCAGCCATAGCTCTAGCAAAGAATCCTGTTCATCATGACAAGAGCAAGCACATCGATACCAGGTATCACTTCATTCGTGACAGTGTACAGAATGGTGATATAAATGTGGAGTATGTTAACACTCAGATTCAGCTGGCTGATATACTGACCAAACCACTTCCAAAGCAAAGGTTCATGGAACTAAGGGAGAAGATTGGATTAAGGGACGTGTTGCAGTCTCAAGAAAAACATGTTTAGGGGAGTGAATGTTGAGAAATAAACATGTTTGCATATTGACTTATATATCTAAGTATTTTCAATAATTAAATCTCTCATACACGTGTGGTGACATGAAGAGATTAGTTAGTCAAAGCTGTTAGGAGTTAGTTTGCATTTTGACCAAGTCTGTAGTTAGTGCTTAGAGTCCACTAGTATGGTGGAGGTAGTTCCTGGTTTGTAGTTTTCAGTTTCCTGCATTGTAGTTAATTTTTTGTTGCAATCAATATAAAGAAAAAAGGTGATGGTTTGCCGTCTTGAGCGCCACACTACAAAACTGCTTGTCATGTTCTCTCTCTGTTTTTCAATCTTTGTGAAATCTGAAGTGAGGCTAGAACACTATGAGACACAACAAGCAAGCAGTTTCATATGAACCTAATCGGCGTCTTCAACATGACCATCCAAAAAGTGAAGATCATAGCCCCCAAAGAATCCTTGAACACTGATGGCATCCACATTGGCCGTTCTCAAGGCATTAAGATCATCGACACCACCATCGGGACTGGGGATGACTGCATCTCCATCGGTGATGGGACCAAGAACCTCACCGTCACGAGCGTTACATGCGGTCCTGGCCACGGTCTTAGCATCGGAAGTCTCGGCCTTTACAACAACGAGGAGCCTGTTTCGGAGATCTCCGTGAGCAAATGCACCTTCAAGAACACCGATAACGGAATCAGGATCAAGAGTTGGCTCAAATCCAAATCATGTTCCGCTAGCGATCTTCACTTCGAAGACATCACCATGGAAAACGTTACGAACCCACTCATCATCGATCAGGCCTATTGCCCTGGTGCAAAATGTGATGCATCGGTACGTACGTTTATATATTCAAAGCTATATATACAATGCATATAATCTTTTGGTTTATATATACGATGAATGTATAAAAAGTATTGTATCCAACTTGATTATGAGGCCCTATATATTCACATTTTGCACTTGTTGAGGACTTGACTTATGTATATGAATTAATCACCGATCAATCGATATCTTTTAATCTGATCCTATAGAAATTGATGTGTACGTGCATGCGTCTGTGTATATAGGAACCATCAAAGGTGAAGCTTAGCAACATTTTCTTCAAGAACATCAAAGGAACGGCGGCGGATCCATCGGTGTTGAGGCTCGTGTGCAGTAGGGGAAATCCGTGCGACAACGTCCACCTCGAAAACATCGACCTAAAGTACTCCGGAAACTTGGGCCCGGTTGTGTCAGAATGTTGCAATGTAAAGCCAGTGGTTTCGGGTACCGTCAACCCTAAACCTTGCAGCGTGGAGACTACAAAAGCTGAGGCTGCTTCTCATGTAACGGCCGGTACAAAATTCGCACAACAACAAAGTAAAGCTACCTAAATTTGTTTATGATAGAACGAGTCATCGATAATGTTGACCAATTTTGTTATATATATATAGTCGGCGAGTCATAAGATTACAACCGTGAAAATATAGATATTACAAGGGATGCATTGTTCACCGATACATGATGATATTGGTGATTGATTAGATCCATCCATTCTTTATTTTATGTACAACATATAAATATAGATATTACAAGGGATGAAACTAAGATATTTAGTTTCGGCCTTTTTATAGTTATGAGACAATGTTCCATTTTTATTTTTCAGCCTGTGGCATATTATTTTACTTGTGTTATATACATACTCGACAAGGATTGGGATACTTAATTACTTATGCAGAAATATATATATCAATCCATAAGATTTTTTAGGAAGGATATCAATCCATAAGATTAACTATGCGTAATTTGACTGTAGGTGCCAAATTGTCTGCTTCATTAATATTAGGGGTGGACATCTGTCCAAAATCGGACCGGATTAGGACCGAGTTTCCTTAATCTTTGGACTGAGGATCGGACCGGAGTTTTCCGATCCGGTCCGGTCTCAGTCCGGTCCACTTTCGGGCTAGTTTTGGGCCGAGATATTAATTTTTAAATTAATAATTTTTTAAGAAAAAAATTATGTTTTTATTGAGAAAATTTATATATTATTTATGAAAAAATATAATGTTATGAAGTATATACATAAAAGTAAAGCTTAAATAATAAAAAATAAATTTTATAACATAAGAAATATTATTTATGCATATAATGTTTTTTATTTTATTTTTATTTTAAAAAAAGTTGGTTCATGCTGGAACCGGAACCGAACCGGGCGATTTAGGGTTTAGGGTTTACTTAGTCCGAACCGGAACCGAACCGATCGATGCAAGCCGAATTACTTGGTCCATGCGCTTTGCTGACTAGTTCACAAATCTAGAGTTTACCACCAAATGTGGGTTCCTCGCCATTAAAAAAAGACAAGTTAAAAAGCCTTTTCCCTATAGTAATATTTCCTCAACATATCCTTTTGCGCCTTTACATGTAGATACTTAGGAAACCTACAAAAATGCTACCTCAGAAGTTATAGGTATTTTTTTACAATATATAGTGGATGATTTCACTAGAATTACATGGACTATTGATGAAGACTAAGGGAGATGCTTTTTCTTTACTCAAGTCATTCATTCAACTGGTGCATACTTGATCGCCTCTCGGATGCGAGGGTCAAGAGATACAATTTATAACCCGACCCCGTTGTAGTACGTGGTGGGTGTCGAACACTCGGGAAGTCTACTCGATCGATGTGCCTAGATACTAGGAAGATAGAAAGGAGAGCATAAAACAAAGGAAAACAAAGAAAATAGTCGGGACCGACACTGAGGTCACGTCGGGCCCGAGGTTGGCGACAAGAGGAAGTCGGGACCGACACTGGGTAAGTCGGGCCCGAGGTAGCTGGGGATGTCGAACTCAAAGATTTTAAAAGTAGATCTTGGGCTTTTGGGTTCCTTCCCTAGTAGATTAAGGCTTTTCCACCCCAATTCAGGCAATGAGTGATGATCGGACTAGGATCGAGTGCTTTCGCCCTCGTTCCAACCACATCTACACCTCGATCCATGGGGAAATCCCCTTCGAAGCAAGGTCTTGAGATTGACACATGTTCACTTTCGCTACTTTGCCAATCTCAAGCCTTGATTCCCAACTTTCGCAAGGAATTGTAGCTCTATGTAGAGTGGGTTCCTTAGATCAAACACTCAAGGCTATGGAATTGGGGTTTCTAGCCTAAACCTAGATAGGGTTTCCCCCCATAACCCAAGATCAAGGAGATCTACTCCATGTGACAAGCAAAGAAAGCAATCAAATCAAAAGAGAAAGCAATCATCATAATCAATCTCAAATCAAAGAAAGGTTTCATTCAAATCCAAAGCAATCCACAAATTCAAATCAAGGGTTTTCAAATCCACAAGATCAAAGCAAATCAAAGCTAAACAATCAACAAAACCTATCAAGCCTTCCTCTCTCTTGGCCGATTCTCTCTCTCTTCCTCCTCTTCTCCTTCCTCCTTGCTCTCCAAGTATCCTCTTGGCTCCCTTGGAACCCCCCTTTTTTTGTGTGTGTGAGGGAACCCTTTCTTAGAAGACAAGAGGGCCTTTTATAGATTAGATGAAGGGCAAAAGTGGAAGTCCACAAATTCGTGCCTTGGAGCCCAAGTAGTTCGGTGGCCGACTCGGACCGACACGGAGGAACCTCGGGCCCGAGGTACTGTGCATCTCGGTCCGAGGTTGGAAACTTCAAAGTCGGGCCCGATGTGGTTGCAACTCGGTCCTGACCTCGTTCCACCTTCTTCTTAGTTGGCTTCTCTTGTTCTTCTTCATGGCTTGCTTCTCTCTTTTCCGCTTTAGCTCGGCCCTTGCTCCATGTCTCGACCCTCCTTCAAATTGATCCTCGATTCATGCCAAATTACCTACAAAACACATAAAAGGTGCGTAGTCTCCGAATCTCATAGAAATACGGGAACTAAGCTAAAAAGGAACAAAACGCACAAGAAAAGGGGAAAAAGAAACATATTTACAAAGGAAATCACATATGAAAACACCACCAAATAGAGAGACATCAAAATACCCCATACTTAAACTTGCTTGTCCTCAAGCAATAACAATGTAAGCAAGACCGAAACATAATCTTCAAGTAAAGCCTCGTATGAAAACACATTTTAAGCACAAGTGATCGATATTCAAGCAAGATTACATCATCACACGTGATTAAGTGTTCCAAGGAATAAAGTCAATGCAACTAAGCCTCACTTTAGGGATATGTGAATGTGTATCACTCATCATGTGTTTGGGTTTAGCAATGAACACTCAAGCTCAAAAATCATGCAAGTAAAGACTTTACTATTGAAGCTAATATCACCAATTCCTCCACCTAGAGATGCCTAATGCAAAGTACACAAAGAATTTCGAACTTGGCTCAATGGAGGTCCTCAAAGAGGTCCTATTCGGCCGGGTTGTAATGGGGCTTTTGGTATTTTTCAAGGTGGGAATTATTTGGTCTTGTGGTGCTTATAATGGGGATTGAACAACCTAAACTCTCACCAATTTCACCAAATTCCACAATTACTTTCACACTCACCCAAAAGACTTAACATTTTCCTTTCAACCCAAAATTTCACTTATCATTCCACTTCATCTTTGCTCTTATGCTTTTTGTTGGATTTTCAACACTTTCTACATTTGGACCGACTTCCTTATGACATCGGGCCCGATGTTGCTTGTAACTCGGTCGGACCATTTTCTTCACTTAAGCTCTTTGCTTTCATTCCACTTTACATTTCCAACATTTTCTTTCTTTCTTTTCTTTTTTTTTTTTTCATTTTTGTACAACAAAGATGCACTACCCACATGATTCATAACACCATTCTTTGCCCTTAAACCCAAGAGAATCTCAACTCTTCAAATACAATCCAAACCTCTCTTCTAAAGTCCAATCCCATAAGGGTCAAGTCATATAAGGCTAGGAATAATATTTTTGAGGAGTTTCAAACATAGACTTAGGCTAGAACGGGGATACAATCAAAGGATTAACTTCATGGTAGGATATGGAACATTTATGTGACTAGAAGAATAAAGTTCAAAATCAATGTGACCATGCTAGGACAATTCTCATGACGGTCTTGGAAAATAGATAAACACCGCAATAGCAAGTTTTACTAAGCATGAAAGAGCTAATCACACAAGAAAAATGAGGGATATGCAAATATGATCAAGCATCCCTAAAATGGCCAAAAATCAATCTCACAAGGGTCACTCATACTTAGTTGCATAAGAACTCATCCTAGAACTCACATGCTCAATAAAACAAGCAAGATATCATGATCATATCAAAAGCAACATCATTTTTAGAGGCTAAACTATCCAAAAATATGCAAAGGAATTTACATGCTCACATCATTATTAGCTTTTATTTTGACAATCTAAGATGGGAATTTCTAGTCCAAAACCTACAAAACACAAAATCTTTTTGTTGTTTTTAACACAATTTTTCAATTTTTTTTTTTATGGATTTTTTTTTCTTGCAAAAATTTCTCTAAAACCAAAAACTAATCCATTCAAGACCAAATTAATCATCCACGTCTTTCCTCAAACCACTAACCAAACATCCCAAATACAAACTAGAAACACAAACTAAATATCCTCAAAATAATAAACAAACATAAACAAGTGAAATCATGAACACACTTACCCCCACCCCATACTTAAAATTTTTGATGTCCCCATCAAACAAGGAAATCAAAACTTAAAAGCAAGAGAGAAGAGTATGAAAAGCTCACAATTTCTTATTCTTCAATGGCATGTATAGGATCACTCGAAGAGGACGAGAGCCCATGAGGCTCTAACTTCTTCGTTTGGACCGTCCTTGTCATAGAACTTTTTCACTCGATGACCATTCACTTTGAAAATATGTCCTTGTTCATCAACCAAGTCCACCGCACCATGAGCATAGATACGGTGGACCACAAATGGTCCGCTCCACCTAGTCCTTAACTTCCCGGGGAAAAGTTTAAGCCTTGAATTGAAAAGGATAACCTTGTCACCGGTTTGATAGGTCTTTGGAATTAACTTCCTATCATGCCACTTCTTGGTCTTCTCTTTGTATAGCTTGGAGTTCTCATAGGCCTTCAACCTCAATTCCCCCAACTCATGAAGTTCTAGAAACCTTTTCTCACCGGCCAAGTTGATATCCCAATTCATCTCTTTGAGTGCCCATTTCGCCTTGTGCTCAAGCTCTACCGGAAGATGACATGCCTTGCCATAAACTAGATTGAAGGGTGTAGTTCCCAAAGGTGTCTTGAAGGCGGTTCTATAAGCCCATAGTGCATCATCGAGCTTAGAGGCCCAATCTTTCCTTGATCGAGATACGGTCTTCTCCAAGATAGCCTTGATTTGACGGTTTGACACCTCGACTTGCCCGCTTGTTTGAGGATGATAAGGAGTAGCAACTCGATGAGACACCCCATACTTAATCAACACATTTTCGAAGCACCTCTCAATGAAATGAGGTCCGCCATCACTTATGAGAACCCTAGGCACACCAAACCTTGCAAAAATGTTGCTTTTCAAAAACTTCATCACCACCTTAGCATCATTGGTTCTTGTTGGTATGGCCTCCACCCATTTTGAAACATAGTCCACGGCTACCAAGATGTACTTGTAAGGGCCCGATGTGGGAAATGGTCCCATGAAGTCAATACCCCATACATCAAATAACTCAACTTCTAGAATGCCAGTTTGAGGAGTCTCATTCCTCCTTGATAGGTTCCCCTCTCTTTGGCACTCCTCACACTTCCTCACATAATCATGCACATCCTTGAACATGGTTGGCCAATAATAACCACATTGAAGAATTTTTGAGGTGGTTTTGGAACTCTTAGCGTGACCTCCCGTAGGCAAGGAGTGGCAATGGTGAATTATGCTCTCAACCTCTTCACTTGACACACACCGTCTATAGATTTGATCACGCCCTTCCTTGTAGAGATATGGATCATCCCAAAAGTATTGTCTAGCATCATGTAAGAATTTCTTCTTAGCTTGATAAGACAAATTTGGTGGCATCACTCCCCTTTCTTCCACGGACCGACATTGAAGTATACCGGGCCCGACATGGTTGGACGCCGGTCCAGCTTCGCAGACACACAGGTCACTCGGGCCCGATGTTGAAGTCCTCGGTCCCGACTCACTCGCACTTGCCTTGCCTTCGGTCCGATGTTTTGAACCTCGGGCCCGACGTACTTGGTTTGTCGATCCACCCTTCCTTTCCTCCTTTCCGCTCATGAGAACTTCATCTGCTCTTGAATCATCTATAGTCAAACCATCCTCCATCTCCAACATGTACTCGATGGGCAAACGGGATAGATGATCCGCTACCACATTTTCCGCACCGGTTTTGTCCTTGATCTCATGGTCAAACTCTTGGAGAAGGAGCATCCACCTTAGAAGCCTCGGCTTTGCATCTTTCTTCTTCATGAGGTATTTGATTGCCGCATGGTCTGTGAAGACTACCACCTTTGATCCCACAAGATATGAACGAAATTTCTCAAATGCAAACACTATCGCAAGAAACTCTTTCTCCGTTGTTGTGTAATTGCACTGAGTTTCATCCAAAGTTTTGCTTGCGTAGTAGATGGCATGCAACTTTCCATCCTTCCTTTGCCCAAGGACGGCCCCTACGGCGAAATCACTAGCATCACACATCACCTCGAATGGAAGATTCCAATCGGGTGCCGCCATTATTGGAGCCGAGATCAAGGCATCTCTCAACCTCAAATCTTTTGGAAGCTCCTTGAGTTCTTGAGATGGTTCCGGTGGTGCTTGAACTTCTTCTTTCTCGGCCTTGAACACCTCCAAGTAAGACATCCTTTCCTCCAATTGCTCATGCTCAATCATATTGAGGGCTAGACCTTGGCACTCTATCTCAATTTCTCTAGGTGGTGGGGTGGCTTTCAACCTAAGCTCCCTTGGCCTTGACTTCTTAGAAATGGCTTCCCATTGCAATCCAAGAGGAACTTGGATCATCTTAGCTTCCTTATGTACGGTCCCTTTTGAAGTTGGTCTAAAGAAAAACTCAATTTCTCTTCCTCCAATGTCAAGAGACAAGTGGCCCTTCTTTACATCAATGATTGCCCCAACCGTAGCAAGGAAAGGTCTCCCTAGTATGATCGGTTCACCCGGCACTTCTATCATGTCTACTACAACAAAGTCGATTGGGACATAGTGGCCTTCAATGCAAACGGGATAATCCTCGACGATACCAATTGGTTCGATGGACGACCCATCCGCTATCGTTAACCTCATGTTGACCGGAGCTATGAGACCCATAGATGTGGATTTCCATATGGTGTAAGGAATGATGCTCGTGCTTGCTCCAAGATCACACAAGGCTTGGAAATTTTGAGACCCCACACCAATGGTTATAGCAAAACGACCGGGATCTCCTAGCTTTTGTGGTAACTCCAAGGTCTTGACTTCATCTTGCATTTCCACTATGGACCTCTTCTTGCTCAAAATCTCCCTTAAAAACTTGGCATAAGATGGCATCTCGCTCAATGCATCGGTGAACGGGATAGAGATGTTCAAGCCTTGCAAGAGTTTGAGAAACCTCTTGAACTTGTTCTCAACAACATCTTTCGGCTTCTTCGAGGGATATGGAAGAATTGTTGCACCTTGAATCTTGCTTGGATCAACTTCTTTGGACTTCCCTACTTCAATTGCAACATTTTCTGAATGGACCGACTTGGGCACCATGTCGGGCCCGATGTTGTGAATCTCGGTCCTGGGCAAAGGAGTTGGATCGAGGTCTGTGTACGTCGGTCCCGAGTTGCTCTCAACCTCGGTCCGTGGTGAAGGAGTCGATCTTCTTGCTGGGTCGACTTCGGGGAACGTCGGACCCGACTTGCTGGGTAAGTTGGTCCGACTCTCTTCACTCTTCTTAGGCACGTGTGGCTCGGGTAGGTTTCGGCCACTTCTCAATCCAATTGCCCGGACTTCATTTTGATTGTTTTGAGCTCGAGGATTCTCCTCGGGTCGGCCCGGAAGTCTTCCATTCTCTCTTGGGGCTTGAGTCGCAATTTGAGCAAATTGATTGTCGACTTGCCTCCTCCATGCACCAAACTCATTGAACTGGGTCCTCATCTCCTTGAACCCATCTCTCATTTCTTGAGCAAACGTTTGTAACTCATTGAATCCCGGTGGTCTATATGGTGGTGGTGGCGCCCTTGGCTCGTTTTGGTTGAAGTTGTTGTTGTAGCTTTGAGCTTGACCGTTGTTCCACCGGCCATTGCCACCATTGTTGAAGTTGCCTCTTCCACCGAAATTTCCTCGAACATAGTTTGCCTCCTCAATTCGCTCGGCCAAGCGCACTTGGATCTCATTCGGACAAACTTGTGTAGCATGTGCAAAGGATCCACACTCCTCACAAGCTCTAGCATTTTGCTTGTAGTAGTGGACTTGCCTCTTAAGCTTGCTCACTTCACCTTCAAGGAATTGGAGCTTCACATCCCTATCAATGTCTTCTCCCTTTGGATCATATAACTTCCTTGCACCTTCACCTTGAACTTTCACCTCCTTGCTTGACTCACCCCATACATGGCCTCATAATCGGATAGCTTGTCAAGTAGCTCCCAAGCTTGATCCAGTGTCAAGTCTATGAACCCACAATCGGTGTGGAGATTGAGCTTGTCCTTCGTTACCGGATTGATGCCTTGGAAAAAGATGTCTTGAAGCACATATGGTTGTTGGCCATGAGTAGGACATTGGCGCAACATCTCCTTGAAACGGTCCCATGCTTCAAAGAGAGGCTCATTCGGACCTTGTTGAAAGCTTGCAATCTTCCTTCTTAGCTCGGTTGTCTTTGAGGGAGGGAAGAACTTCATCAAGAAGGCATCATAGAGTGTCTTCCAAGTTGTGATTGACCTAGGAGCTTGGCTCTCGAGCCAATGTGTGGCCTTGCCCCCAAGTGACCATTTGAACGCCTTTAGAAGCACATACTCCAATGTCTCCTCGTCGGTAGAGATCGTCTCACACATGTTCACAAAGCGTTTGACGTGCTCTATAGGACACTCATGTGGACGGCCCTCGAATTGATCACGCTTGATGAGGGAGATGAATTGCGTCTTGATCTCAAAATTCTTGGCAACCTCGGGAAGCACAATAGCCGGCTCGGGAACCCTCAACTCCGGATGCATGTATTGGCGTGCATTCCGGGGTAGAGCGTTGAGTTGAGCCTCGGCTCTCATCCGTTGTTCCCGTTCTCTTCTTTCCACCTCCTCTTGATTGTCCCTCTCAAGTTGCAATCTAGCCATTTCGGCCCTAAGTTGAGCCAACTCCTCATCAACATGCAGAGCTTGATTCATCATCCTTTTCCTTCTTCGGGCTTCCTTGAGAATACTTTCCGGATCACTCACAAACTCAAGCTCAAGTGTTCCTCGGGAGGAACGAGCTAGCATACACCTATGAAACAAAAACACAAAACAAAACAAATAAAAAACAAACAAAGGGTTTGGGCTATTCCCTCACCCAAATCACTACCAAAACACAAGAAACTCACCAAATTGGCACTCAATGCACTTAGACTTCCCCGGCAACGGCGCCAATCTTTTGGTCGCTCTCGGATGCGAGGGTCAAGAGATACAATTTATAACCCGACCCCGTTGTAGTACGTGGTGGGTGTCGAACACTCGGGAAGTCTACTCGATCGATGTGCCTAGATACTAGGAAGCTAGAAAGGAGAGCATAAAACAAAGGAAAACAAAGAAAACAGTCGGGACCGACACTGAGGTCATGTCGGGCCCGAGGTTGGAATCTTTTGATCGCTCTCGGATGCGAGGGTCAAGAGATACAATTTATAACCCGACCCCGTTGTAGTACGTGGTGGGTGTCGAACACTCGGGAAGTCTACTCGATCGATGTGCCTAGATACTAGGAAGCTAGAAAGGAGAGCATAAAACAAAGGAAAACAAAGAAAATAGTCGGGACCGACACTGAGGTCACGTCGGGCCCGAGGTTGGCGACAAGAGGAAGTCGGGACCGACACTGGGTAAGTCGGGTCCGAGGTAGCTGGGGATGTCGAACTCAAAGATTTTAAAAGTAGATCTTGGGCTTTTGGGTTCCTTCCCTAGTAGATTAAGGCTTTTCCACCCCAATTCAGGCAATGAGTGATGATCGGACTAGGATCGAGTGCTTTCGCCCTCGTTCCAACCACATCTACACCTCGATCCATGGGGAAATCCCCTTCGAAGCAAGGTCTTGAGATTGACACATGTTCACTTTCGCTACTTTGCCAATCTCAAGCCTTGATTCCCAACTTTCGCAAGGAATTGTAGCTCTATGTAGAGTGGGTTCCTTAGATCAAACACTCAAGGCTATGGAATTGGGGTTTCTAGCCTAAACCTAGCTAGGGTTTCCCCCCATAACCCAAGATCAAGGAGATCTACTCCATGTGACAAGAAAAGAAAGCAATCAAATCAAAAGAGAAAGCAATCATCATAATCAATCTCAAATCAAAGAAAGGTTTCATTCAAATCCAAAGCAATCCACAAATTCAAATCAAGGGTTTTCAAATCCACAAGATCAAAGCAAATCAAAGCTAAACAATCAACAAAACCTATCAAGCCTTCCTCTCTCTTGGCCGATTCTCTCTCTCTTCCTCCTCTTCTCCTTCCTCCTTGCTCTCCAAGTATCCTCTTGGCTCCCTTGGAACCCCCCTTTTTTTGTGTGTGTGAGGGAACCCTTTCTTAGAAGACAAGAGGGCCTTTTATAGATTAGATGAAGGGCAAAAGTGGAAGTCCACAAATTCGTGCCTTGGAGCCCAAGTAGTTCGGTGGCCGACTCGGACCGACACGGAGGAACCTCGGGCCCGAGGTACTGTGCATCTCGGTCCGAGGTTGGAAACTTCAAAGTCGGGCCCGATGTGGTTGCAACTCGGTCCTGACCTCGTTCCACCTTCTTCTTAGTTGGCTTCTCTTGTTCTTCTTCATGGCTTGCTTCTCTCTTTCCCGCTTTAGCTCGGCCCTTGCTCCATGTCTCGACCCTCCTTCAAATTGATCCTCGATTCATGCCAAATTACCTACAAAACACATAAAAGGTGCGTAGTCTCCGAATCTCATAGAAATACGGGAACTAAGCTAAAAAGGAACAAAACGCACAAGAAAAGGGGAAAAAGAAACATATTTACAAAAGAAATCACATATGAAAACACCACCAAATAGAGAGACATCAATACTCAGTTTGGCAAGACAATAAAGATTGGTAGGTCTAATAATGCTTTGGATCATGGCAACTGTTGTAAAGGAGTTCATTTTTATTTATTCAAAAGGGATCATACTCTAGATAAGTTACATTCATACTCCTCAACTTGGATTAGTTAATAGGAAGCATAACTATCTGTTAAAGGTACTTCGAGCATTGCTTTTTCAATCCAAAGTTCCTTAGGGTTGTGTGAACTTATGTGAACTGTTTGCGGCCTATTTGTGTATTTAAAACACCAAAAAAATAAAACACCAATATACATATGTATAATATGTAAAAAAAAAAGTTAACATGTAATATGTATAATTTTTGGGACGGTGTTGGGAACTCTGGTTCCAATCATCCGAAAAACGATGTTGTCTCCAATTTTGATAATGATAAACGTCATGTGGGAGCTAACGTTTACATTCAAGTATTTCAAGGGAACTTTAGGTTTATCAGAGACTCTCTATAAAGTAATACAAAAGGAACTAAGGAGTACAAGAAAGCAAGTTCCCATCAAGGGAACTCAGAAGAGAGTTGTTCCCTACTTATGGGAACTCACATGTGACGACGAACAGTGCAGCGCAAATCGCGTGATTCTGTCTTGGACAAAACGAAGGCACAATCTGAGGAACAGACTAAGACGAGTGATCTAACGGTCCGATTGACATTTGAAGTTGACTAAGTTCAAATCAAGTCACATGTGAAGATTACAAACTTGGCATGCAAGACAAAAGACATTTTGGACAATATGAAAATGAAAATTTCAGCCCAAGTTCAAATGAGTATAAAGGCAAATGAATAGTGCTTGGAATAAGCACTTCTCCCAAAACTCATATCCTCATACAAAGAGACAAGAGAGACGTTGAGAAAATTGAAGAGAAGTCCCCCGGCGACGAGTGTTCGATCTCGGCGACGGCGAATCCAAGTTCCCAGGAGTTAGGGAACTGTGACAGTGAGATGAAGGTGTAAGGTTCGATTTATCTTGTGTTTGAGTTGTTCGCTTAGGAACAAGGTTGAGAAGACTTGCTAGTGTTGCTAGAGTTAGGAAGAACTGTTAAGAACAGAGAAGTGTAAGTATTGCCTTTTGTAACCAGGGAACAATCAATAAAACAAGTAGATCGTTCAAAATCCCCCCAAAGCGGAGGTAGAGGTTTACCCACACAACTAGTTGGTTGTCGTGGGGTTCCTTTATAAAAGAACTGCGTCTTTTACTTTCCGTATTACTTGCGATTGTTTACTTCCGCTGCCTTGGGAACAGTCTAACCGCTAGTTTCCAAGCTCTTACTAATACACGTCGATCCAACAATAATATACATATATATGTGTGTAAATTTTTAGTTTAAAAATCATATTATACAATTTTCAAAAATTAAAAGGATAATACTTTATACGAAGATCATTCTTTAATTTTAAAAAACAAATTTATAGTATGATTTGTAAGATAAAAATTTATACACATATAGATATTTATGATATAAATATAATTTTGAAAATTTTTAAACATTATTTATATTTATTAACTAATTGGAATACAAAGTGGAATACCCATAGTAAAACGGAGAATTTCCGTCATCCAATCGGGCCTTTCCCCCATTTCTAACCTCGATCTGTTTTGGAGGAGACCCATCAATTTCGATCTTGTGTCAAAAATTCCATTCTGATCAACACGCAAGCAATCTAAGCGTCCACATGCTAGTTTATTTAGGGGGCGTTTGGTTATTGAGTATCGGAAATGAAGGTATCGGGTTTGGGAATAGAAACCACATACCTAGTGTTTGTTATGCTATTTTTTTCATTTTTAAACCCATACCCTAAATCCAATATGGGGTTCTCAAACTCTACCCCTCCCTCGGGTATGAGATTTCATTCCCGCTCATCTATAGTTCATTATCTTCAACCTCCCGTAACTTCTTCTTCAACCTCCATGTCCTCACTTCTCCCTATCTTTTCCATTGGTTCCTTCGATCTGGCGAACGTAGCGAGCCTTCACCACCGTCTCCTCCCGGACAAGACTCTCACAAGCCTTCGACGTCTCCTCCCGCATCCCCTCACCGGCGACGCATCAGATGGCCACCGCGACGTAGCGGGCGCATCAAATGGCATTTTCCGTCTCCTCCCGGACCCCACACTTTGTTACGGTTTCGATTTGTATCCAGATCTTTGAAAAGTTCAATTTTTTTCCAGCACAGAGCCCCATATCAGCTTTGAAAAGTTCAATTGAATATAAAGAAAAGTTGGGCACGTTTTCATTACTTTTTTGAAAATGAAAATTGGTAGAATTTGTAAATTGGAGATGTATACATGTATAAAGATGGAGTATATTTCTTGAATTTGGGGCAAAATTGTAGAATTTAAGATAAAAATTAAACCCTAATTTCATTCCCAAATGTAAGTCAAACACTAGTAATCAAGAATGATGTTCCATCCCCATACCTATTCAACCCGATACCTTGTCCCATTCCCATACCCGAATTTATACCAAGCGGGAATTGAGTGTCAAAAATTCAGTAAGGCTCATAACAACGGACTTGCATTGTACTTCATCAACATTAATTAATTGTCCTAAATATCAGAATTTAAGAAAGAAGAGAAGAAACTAGTTACGGTATAAGGCCATCTCCAACGACTTTTCTAAAATTTTCTCCAAAATGGAAAATCAACTACCATATTCTAAAAAAAAAATTCAACCCAACTCCAACAAATTCTCTATTTTGAAGAATTGCTTTTAATACTTATTTATTACCATATAAACCAAATAATAAAACTTATAGGGAATATGATAGAGAATTCCCTATATTTAGAGAAAATGAAATAGTTTTTGGAGTTTTACTCCATTATAGAGAATCTAATGAAGAATCTGTTGGAGCAAATTTCTAGATCAAATTCTCTAAAAACACACTTCCCCATAATATGGGGAAGTTATTGGAGATGGTCTAATGCTCCCAAGATATGAGTTTTGACAGAAAACATAACTAAGCAAAGGCGCCAATCCACATGCATGCAAAAAATTTGGCACCTATTTCTGTGTAATTATCGATCCCATCCTTGTTGAGTACTCTCTCCATTTTACAATGTAAATCGTTTCTAATTCTAAAAGGTATTTTATAATGTAAGTCATTTATTTCCTTATTTAATGTAAAACTTTCTAAAATAAGTCATAACTCTTTTTAATTTACTTAAGGTTTTTTTAGTGTGTGCCCTAACAATGATTAGGGTTGCTCTAATTAGAAGTTTAAAGGTAAACTAGAAGGCTTGGCCCGTCCGATGGACGAGATATGACTTCTTGTCTATTGTTTTTTATTTTATAAGTGAACATAGGTGAATGTGTATATTATTTCAATTAAAATAGAATGGTAATTGTGTGTGTGAATTGATAAAACTAAATAATGAAGGGAAATTAGATTTAACCGTTAATTTTGAAAGGTTGGTTTGGTGGAGGGATAATATATTATAGTCATTAGTATTTGTTTATGACAGGGAATTCAGTAAGATAATTTACCTTTTTATCTGAAACAAAGAAATATATTAGAGGGAGGGTGAATACAAATCCGGGTTGCAAATGTAATATAATTTACCTTATTGTCCGAAACAAGGAATTCATTACTAAGATATTTTCCATAAGCATTTGTTTCATCCCACTTTCTACACAACATTATTTCGAATTCATGTTTGCCAAAATGTGGGCTCACATGTGTTTTGGAATCTAAGGCTAGCATTTTTTGGGTAACCATGGATGAAGGTGCCTCCATTTTTCCTGCTCATGTGAAAACTAAATTGTAATACATGTTTATAATACTTGCAAGATCCTTAGTATGAAAGCAAAATGGGAACAACACAAACCTATATCGTTTCTTCAAATCGGCGAACGCGCGAACTCTAAAGCTGGAACTATGACTGGCTGGATGAAAAGTATGGGCTCCGAGGTAGAGCTATCTATATAGTTCAAGGGTGAAAGTCTATTGTTGGGAAGGTGAAAGGCTACTTGATTAATATGATGTTACTATATTCAAAAACGAAGGTGAAAGGACTGAAGTTACAAAAAGGAAGAAGGTGAGAGGCTAAAAAAAATCAGATGATTTCGTGCAAATTAGAGAGTTAATTACATGTCTGCTTAAAAATATTTCTCATGTTTTGACTTCAAACATAAATCGGTTGGAGTTGCTGAAAGGGCTAGAAGTTGAGAGGGCTAATACATTGAATGACAATTAATGCTCTAATCACTAACACGTTTTCTGATTGTGAATGGCTGGATTAATTGGTCATGCCTATTCACTCTAGTGAATTTTAGAAGATTAAATACCATCAGATCTTAATGCTCCATTGATTATTTGTTAATTGTATTTATCATTTATTGGACGTTTTTTGATTGTGAATGGCTGGATTAATTGGTCATGCCCATTGAAATTGAAATTATTTGTTAATTATATTTATCATTTATTGGTCTTTGAGGGAGAATTTTATAGGTCGTAAAGATATTAGACATAAATTTAAATTAAAATTAGCAATAAAGATAAATAATACTCTTTCAAAATTAAGTTAATGATTTTCTTATTTACATTCACCTCCTTCTCATCAATTTATATTCTCCTCCTTCTCTATTTACATTCTCCTCTTAATTAAGGGAATCTAATCATTATTAGTGTGTGTCCATGTACGCGCGATATTGGTAAATGGATGTAGTATTAAATTATCTTTTTCATTTTAACTTTTAAACTTGTCTTAATTTCTATGCAAAATAATAAACGACTTACATTGCGAAATGGATGTAGTATTGTACTGTATACACTGTGTATATAACACGGGCGATATGCCACATGCAGAAAAATACTAATGAAGCATTGTCTCATAACTGAAAAAAGGGCAAAGCTAATTATCAGTTTCATCCCTTGTAATATCTATATTTATATTAAACAAAGAATTGGATTTCATAACAAATCCTTATAAGTTCATAATAAAACATGGAATTCGATCTAATCGATCACCAATATAATTATATATCTAATATCTATGTATCGTGCATGATCAATGCATACACGTGCTAATACTTATTTCTGACTCCCTTACCACAGTTGTAATCTTATAACTTGACTACCTTATATATATGTAACAAAATTGGTCACCATTATCGATGACTCGTTCTATCATAACCAAACAAATTTAGGTAGCTTTCTTGTTTTGCTGTGCGAATTTTGTACCGGCCGTTACATGAGAAGCAGCCTCAGCTTCTGTAGTCGCCACGCTGCAAGGTTTAGGATTGACCGTACCCGTAACCACCGGCTTTACATTGCAACATTCTGACACGGCCGGGCCCAAGTCTCCAGAGTACTTTAGGTCGATGTCTTCGAGGTGGACGTTTTCACATGGCAATCCTGTACTGCACACCATCCTCAATACTGATGGATCCGCTGCCGTTCCTTTGATTTTCTTGAAGAAAATGTTGCTAAGCTTCACCTTTGACGGTTGCTATATGCATGGACACATGTACATACATGGATCAATATCTATAGGATCAAATTAAATGAGAAAATATCGATCGATCGAAGATTAATTCATATATATAAGTCTGATCTTGGACAAGTGTAAGATGTGCATATATACGGCCTCGAAATCAAGTTAGATATGATACTTTTTACACATTCATCATATAAACCAAAAAACGATATGCGTGCTATTCTAGCTATGTGTATATGTGTGTGTACGTACCGTTGCGTCACACTTTCCAGATGGGCAATAGGCCTGGTCGATGAGGAGTGGGAATGTAACATTGTCCATGGTGAGGTCTTCGAAGGTCATGTCGCTAGCGATACATGATTTGGATTTGAGCCAACTCTTGATCCTGATTCCGTTATCGGTGTTCTTGAAGGTGCATTTGCTAACAGAGATGCCTGAAACAGGCTCCTCTTTGTCATAAAGGCCGAGACTTCCGACGCTAAGACCGTGGCCAGGGCCACATGTAACCCCCGTGACGGTGAGGTTCTTGGTCCCATCACCGATGGAGATGCAATCGTCCCCAGTCCCGATGGTGGTGTCGATGATCTTAATGCCCTCAGAACGACCGATGTGGATGCCGTCAGTGTTCAAGGATTCTTTAGGGGCTATGACCTTTACTTTTTGGATGGTCATGTTGAAGCAGCCGATTAGGTTCATGTGAAACTGCTTGCTATCCAAGGATGTTATGCCATCGAGAATCGAGTCATTCACGGAGCAAAATCTGAAGTTCTGCGGGCACGAATATGCAAAGTACGTACATACGAATTAGTTAATCATGTGCCCGATCGATCAATGATAATTATGTTAAATTACGTACGTAAGGAAGCGAATTGCAGGTTCCGGTTGTCTTGCAGTCGTTTTTCTTCCATCCCTCTTCGCCATTGCCATCGAAAACGCCACCTCCTTCCTTTGCGACGATGGTCAAGGAGCTAACACCCTCAATCTTGACCCACGTACTATCGGTCTTCCCCTTCCAAGCATCTATGCTCTGTGGGGCCTCGAAGTTTCCTGCCATCTCAATTGTGATGGGACCTTTGCATGGGCCTTTTAACTCCACCATTGACAATGAAAAATTTCCCTTTGGCACCACTATTTTAGACGCTGCCGTTGATGCACATGCTTGTTCCCATGCTTTCGTCACAGCCTAATTACGTATAAATATATTTGATCAATTCATTCTAAAATAAAAAAGCAACTAATAAATTCCAATGGATCAGATCTGGAAAATAATGCATTTTAAATTAATTAAGTCGATCATCCACTCTTACACATACGCCTACTTACCTGGGCACAGTCTGATCCTGGTTTAGCACCGAGCGTGGTGATGTCAATGGAACCTCCAGCTCCGCCACTGGCCGCTGGACCGGCTGCTCCGCCACTGGCCGATGGACCGGCTGCTCCGCCACTGGCCGATGCCCCGGGTGCTTCGGATGCAGGTGCTGAGCCGGCACTCTTCGTTGCACCGGATGCGGGTGCTGAGTCGCCACTCTTCGTTGCACCGGATGCAGGTGCTGAGCCGGAAGTACCGCTTGATTCTTTAGCCTCGTCCGAGATTACAACGTGGAGAGATGCATTAAAAATAAGAAACACCAAAAGGAGAACTAGATTGAAATTTCTTTCCATTTCTATCTACTTTATTTGTTTCTTTATTACTACGTTTTATTTCTTAACGTTTTATTGTTTTTTTTTTTGTAATTTGTGAGATGTGTTTTGGTTGATGGATTAGTTATATAGTGGGGTTGGAATCTAAATATAGCAATTAGGACGGATCTAAGTTGATGGAAATCTACTATTTTTTTGGTAAATAATTTGCCAAAGGTTTTCCTATTTTACAGCGTATCCAAGAATTGGTATTATTATTGACTTATATTATTTCCTTGTTTTCCTCTTGTTAATTGCTAGTATTACGATTTAGTACATACTATTTCAATAGAAAAGTGCTAGCAATTAATTAATTAATTTGTTTTTTTTGGTAGAATAATTAATTTGTTTTTTTAATAGTAGTAAATAATATAGACGATGATTATGATTGCTGACCAAAAAAAAAACAGAAGAATGATGATAATTGATGATCAATATATTAATATAATTAGTCTTTCATTAGTGGATTTTAGTGTAAGTAAAGGGAAATGAGTAGTCACGTCACATTTTAACTAGTTTATTTATCCCATCTTGGTGTGCATGTTTCATCAATTGAAAAATACATTTTTATTTATAATTACATTAAGAATACACTAATATTCACGTTTTTAAGGATTTTATATATATAAATGTTTATAAACTCAGTGAATTGGGACATATATATAGATAATAGATTTTAGACAGCATATATATTGTCAAGAACGATCAAGATTATATTCTAGCCTATCTATTAATTTATGGATTGGATAGCTTAAGAGTCAAAATAAACTAGATCAACCTTCAACCATATATATTTTCAGGATATGTACTGTTTGTGATTTGTAATCTATGTTGTAATGTGTAACAAACTAATTATTATAATATAAGATAATGTATTTTGAGTGGTAATCTAAACCGATCTTTATTTATAGGAAATTTGGAATAAAAAAGTTGTTGGTCTTTTCTGGTATCAATTCTTGAAAATAATTTTCAAGAAGGAAAGAATGCCTCTCTTTTGATGGGCCTCTTTTTCTATGGATCGAGATCAATGGTTAGCCTTTCTACGTATTCTATCCAATGAAGGAGGCAAGGAATTGAAGCCTGCGAGAAGAAGATTCATGAAGATCTCTAGCTATGGGGAAGAGGGTATATTAAGCGGAGATTGGGATTGTCCAATTTTCCCGTTTTGTTTTTCCAAACGAGTGGATTTGAACACCGCATTTTAAATTTAAAACTTGATTATGTATTCTTGACTATATATTTCTTTGATTATGTTTATCTTAATTATTGTTGTGGCATGGGAAAACCCGAGTGGATCTGAACATCGTAATAGTGATTATTTCATTTATTTGTGATTTGGAAGGAATTGAGTTGATCCGAACACAACGCCAACGAGACTTCTCCTGACGACCGTTGTAATGCTCGTTTGAATTCTCAATTCCATAATATAGTGGATATAAATAAGTGAACTTTGGAACAAGGTCGGTTTATGGGGATAATTAAATATTTGGACATATGGGCATATATAAAATTATGAATTTTTGTTCACTTTAATTCTAATCTCTATCCTAATAAAAAAGATATGGACAAATATTCATCGAGTTCAATCACAACCTTAAATAAAAAAGTAAATTGATAAAAAAACTACTTATGATTTGATCCTTTAAAAAGTGCATGTACATAGGAAACTTGGTATAAAGAAAATGTTAGTAAATTCGAATCACAATTTCAAATTTTTAATTAAACCAAAACCATATACAATATTTAATTTGTCTTTTATTGAGAATTATATTAAGACTTGGTGCTTTTAATTTAAGTATACTCACACACATGATGCTTTTTTCATGAGCTAGCTATATGAAAAACTTGATTAACATAATATCGAATTGACAAGCATATTAGGTTTAAATAATTATTTTGAATAAAACTAAAATGTGAAATGTGTTTTTTATTTTGCATATAATAATATGGAGTATTTAGATCATTCTTCCTAAAAGGTAGGTTTATTTCTATTCTTTGATACACTAAAGACAAAATGTTAAAAAATATTTATATAATGATAGTTGAAAAGAGCTTAAATAATTATAGATATTCTAATTTTTTAAAGTCATTAATAAATTATTCTGAATCACTAGATCGATCTTGATAGTTTGAAATTAAAAGGGTTCTTGGGTCAAGAAAAATTTAGAGCTATAAGAGATTTGTATCTTCTTTTCATTTAACGAAGAGCGTTATTTTGATATTATAAAAAGATTTTTCTAACCTATATATGTCTACGTTAAAAGCCTCAAAATAATAGCCTTCGGGCATCTAGTCAAACAGTTAAGCTTCCAAGGATAGTATTTATAGGTCTATGGTTTGACTCTTATGGGCAGTGCCCAAATTGAATTTATTTAGATTTAATTATTTTTTCAATAGGGTCTATTAGTTTCCTATTAGGATTTCAGTTCTCAAAGTCGGTATTCTTAACAAATACCCTTAAAACATAAGATAGAAAAACCGATTATAAAATACACTCCAAAAAATCAAACTTGACCAACATTTTAACTTGGACTATAGGAATGGCTAATTAACTATGAACTCACCAATCTGACAACCATGAACCATACAATTACGAGGTCACCACGCTAAATTTGGATTGTCTCCAAAAACATAACCTATAAATACTTTCCCCATTGCAACTTACAACTCGTCCCACCAATCTCCCTGAAGAATGGCCAAGATTTCTTATCCCTCTCTTATCTTGGTCATTCTTCAACTCTTTTCCTCAACCTTGAACGCCAAGGGCGTTATCATTCGCGGTCCGATTATCGACATCACCAAGTATGGTGCCAAGCCAGGCCATGACATCGTCGAGGCTTTGTCAAAGGCATGGAACGAGGCTTGTTTATCGCCCGCAAACGACAAGGTTGTGATTCCAAAGGGAGATTATTTGATGGGGCCAATGAGCCTTGAAGGCCCTTGTAAGGGCCCGATTCATCTCGAGATCGGAGGGAACATCAAGGCACCAGCGGATCCAGCTCGCTTCAAGGGACACGACGCGTTGCTTACTATCAATCACGTCGACAAGTTGAAGATCACCGCGGTCTCGGGAGGCGGAATCTTCGATGGACAAGGACAAATGGCTTGGAAGATGAACAATTGTGACAAGAACCCAAACTGCAAGCAATTTCCCTATGTAAGACTTTTCACTTACCAATACAATATTATTACATTTATCTCGATATGATGGTGACGTATCATATTTTATGATACAAAACCAATTAATGTGTCAACGAAATTTGAGATTATGTTGAACGTTTTGATTGAGCATGAGCATGATCCGAGTCCACTTTGCGGGGCGCGCCCTTGCATCGGCTTGTTCTCTACTTACTATACAAAAAGCATTTTTTTTGTCCCTAATTATACTTTTTTATTTTAAAATACGTGAAAAATAATTGATGGGTCCCTATTATACTTGTTAAATGGGCTCCCCCTACGCCTTTAGTGGCTTCAGGGGGCGGCTACAGAGCAGCACCTTCGGGCGAAAAATGCTATCCTGCTCTATTGTTGCGTACGGTCATTTCGGGTTCGGATTAATTACTGATTTGGGTCAATTGGGCTATAGATAAAATCGGTCGGGTTATGGTGGGTTATCTTGTGGATTCGGATCAACCCTACGAGTTAAGAGTATCAACCAATGCGTTAAGTATTATAAAAATATTTTATAATATTTAAAATAAATGTTATAAATTTTTCAAAAACAAAAGTTTATGTCAACCTAACGAGTTTCGTATATCAACCCAATCGGGTTCAGATTATTCAAAAACAAAAGTTTGGGTCAACCTTTATCTTATTATTCCTAGTTTTTTTACTAGTTTGAGTCAACCCAATGGGTTTCGGGTTTCAACCCAATGGGTTTCTGGTTTCAGCCCAATCGGATTCGGATTATTCTATGACTCATCAATTTCCAGGTCGAGTTTCAAGTTTCAACCCACAAATTTTGGATGGTTTTGGTCAAGTTGTCAGGTCGGGTCGAGTTTTAACAGCTCTGGTCGTTTACGAGCAAAGGGATCCCTCTCGCACAAGCCTTTGGCTTATTATTCCAAGTTCTTTTACTAGTTGAGCCACTCGGAGAAGGATTCGAGCTAACATGTTATTTTTTATGCTTAATTTGCAGAACTTGAGGTTCAATTTCATCACGAACTCAAAGATCAAGGGAATAACCTCTTTGAACAGCAAGCTATTCCACATGAGCATTTTCGGGTGCAAGAACTTAACCCTAGCAAAAATGAACATCTTCGCCGAGCCAGAGAGCATCAACACAGACGGCATCCACATTGGCCGCTCGGAGGGAGTGACCATCCAAGACGTTGTCATCAACACAGGAGATGATTGTGTGTCGATAGGCGACGGCACAAGGCAGCTCACCGTCGAGAAGGTGACGTGTGGTCGAGGCCATGGACTTAGCATCGGAAGCCTCGGAAAGTATAAAAACGAAGATGATGTCTTGGGCGTGTATATTAAAAATTGCACGATCAAGAACGCCGACAATGGAATTAGGATCAAGACATGGTTGAACTCGTTCGCGGCCGTTGCTAAGGACCTACACTTTGAGAACATTGTGGTGGAGAACGTTACCAACCCGATCATCATTGATCAAGCGTATTGTCCATATGGCCACTGCAATCAAAAGGTAATTCTAATACATCTTCTAGTTAGACCCAATGTTCTAAAAAATGTTATACGGATCCTAGATGAAGAGGAGCCGTCTAACACATAGACAGTCAGTTAACAGTTGCCTAGACAGTCCAGAGCCTAGGCGAGGGCTAGACAGGGGTTATAAAGGATTTTTAGAATAACGGTTAGACCTAGACAAAAGTAGGCTCCAGCCGGACCGCCAGACCTTTATAACTTTGCATGTATTTATTGTTCATACCCAATCCCTATTCTATAAAAACGCTAGCCGTACCTCCAGGCCTTTATAACTTTGCATGTATTTATTGTTCATACCCAATCCCTATATATTCTATAAAAACGCTAGCGGGCCTCTAGGCAGAGAGGGGCTGCCTAACGCCCGAGGGGCCTAGATGAGCTAAGACGCCCAATACTCAGGCATGAGCTAGGCAGGGTTTTTAGAACAGTGGCCCGCTCGGCCTAGATTAATTTGACCCAAGTGTGCTAGCTCATCTAGCCTTCTAGCCCGTACGTCTAGAAGACCGTCTAGTCCGTCTAGACACCCATGCATTTAGGCCACATAGACGCTAGAGGGTCCCTCTCCGCCTAGAGTTGTTTAGAACACTGGACTTAGGTAGAGAGGAGGCGGCCCAAATGAGCACCTAGGTGGCCCAAATGAATATTGGAGATGGAAGGCTCCAACGCCAAGACAGGATTTTTAGAACAATAATCCAATTAGTTTGGATTTGCCCAATTAAGTTTTGTTCTAATTATGAAAAATTGATTCTACTACATTTTTTGTCTTATTGTTTTGTGACATTGTAGGTGCCATCAAAGGTGAAGCTTAGCAAGGTTAGCTTCAAGAACATCAGGGGATCCGGATCGAGCCCAACCGCCATCAAGCTCGTGTGCGGCAGCGGAGTCCCGTGTGAGCAAGTCGAGCTAGCCGACATCGACTTGACATACAACCGAAACAAGGGCGCCGCTGTCTCAGAGTGTGCCAACATTAAGCCTCATACTATGGGCAAGATTAACCCACCGGTTTGCACCAAGCTTGCTGAGGAAGCTACCATTGCCTAATTGATCATTAATATCCTCCTCTCTCGTTTTCATGTTTATCCTTTCTAGGGTTTGCAATTGAGATGTTTCGGGGCCTTTCAGTTTTTAACTAAAATACATTACAAGGCCTCTAGGACTCATCATTTTAAATTCAATAAAATGAAGAACATTCTTCTTGTGATTCCTTTGTGCTCTTAAGGCGTCCAATTGGCCAAATAGTTGAACAAAACATAGACTTCATAATATGTGCTAACCCACATCGGGCAGAGTACGGAGAGTCAAAGATGTACACACCCTTTCCCCGACATAAAATTGAGAGGGTGTACGTAGAAGGCCCAAGCATTAACATTATCGCCCGATAAATTCAAGGAAAACTGAAATTCATGTTACAATAATAACTGAATTTAGTTTTATTTTTAAAACAAATTGGATTTAGTTAAAATACATCAATATTGATATAGGGGTTATATCCATCTCAAAGACAGTGTATAAAAGTCAATAAGCTTGAGTATGTGTCCCATTATCTTCACATACAAAAGTAACCTAATTAGATTATCTCAAGCAAGTTAAAAAATAAATATGAAAATATATTAGTTTATACATTCTAAATATTTATATTTAGTGCCTTTAAAAGTTATATTTATGTATAAAAGGAAGAAAGAATTAAGATGCATGTAACGCGTAAGAATAGGTTAACTATACATCAGTCACAATGATTAAGCAATGCTTCTTTTTACTATTGTTTAAAGATGAGAAATGAGTGCTTTCATCGATCAATCTTGTAGGTTAATACAGAGAAGTTTAAAGTTAAAAGCCAATCAAGCATAAGTGACAAGTATGATAGCTAGACTTCCATTATAAGTTGAGCTTTAGTTTCTCATCAAAAAAAAAAATGACATAATACAAAAATACGCGTTCATCCACTTTATTAAGACAAATAATCCAGTAAAGCTTTTGTATGATTTGATTGGGAAATGGATGCACTTAAGGGGCAAAACATGTTTACATTATATTGTTTATTAACAAAAAAAATGGTATTTGAATATTTGATTGATCTAGAAAAACCAATAATTGTCCTTCCGAAGAAAGCAATAATTGTGATCGGATTTGTTAGGGTGTGGAGTTAGGCTGAATTTTGTAAGATCTTGGTCATTAATTAATAAATAAAAAGTTAAATTTTTTTTTTGTTTTTTTAATTTATATTTTTTATAGGATATTGTCCCAGTTGTCTCTAGAATCTTCTAAAAGTCCCCTTAATTGGTAATCGCACATGGATCCGAACGTCATGTTGGACACGGGACTACGGTCCGTTTCATTCGCACGTTCATAGGTGTGTAAATTTTGTGATAGACAAAATTGTCGAACTCGCTCAATGCTATCCCATTTTTTTGATGGGCTCTCATCTACAAGGATGCCATTGTATTGGATAAGTTTTCCAGTACCAAATTCTTACCTCATAAAAACAAGAATTATAGTTTTTTTTTTGGTAAAAAACAAGAATTATAGTTGGTTAGGTACAAAAGAATATCTTTATAGACTGAATAATGAGGTAGTTTTATAAGTCAAACTAGTTGTACCCGTCGTACCATGTACGACTACGATTCGATATTTTATGGACATTATAAATAGGATATTAATATATATAAATACATAATATAAACTTCAATATAAGCAATTTTATTTCCCGTAGAATGAATAATTTTTTAATCAATATAAATGGTTAAATTTAATGTTGAGAATGAAGATATATTTTAATTTTAAATACTTGTTTAAAGAAGCTTCAAAAGATATTGTTATACTAAATAGATATATGTTTGATGTTAGAGATAAATTTAAATAGTTTTAAAAAAATTTGATAGAAAGAAGTTATACTAATAAAAATAAAAATAAAAATTTTAAATATGGAGTGAGACCAGAATCATTCTGGTAGCTCAAAAAAGGACAGCTTTAATATATAATTATAGATACGATATCATAATGTTGTAAATACTCAATTATAAACCATTTATCATGGCTAAACGCGGTAGAATGAATTTTGGGTGAATGGCACCTGGACAGCCCAATAACTAATAGAATAATTATAATGGCAAAATATCAATAAATTAGGCTCAAATTTAACCTGAAGCATCCAATTATTTTTTAATTGTGTGGCACGTGAAATTATTCATGATCTTGTGGTTATGGGCTTGGCTTCGTTTATGCATCTATAAACTATCACTTAGTGGAATTTGGTATATTTTCTTATGGTCTATGATCACTTTGATGTCCCCTTGTCAGATATGGTGATGAGTACAGAGTACTCATAATGCTTATTTGCAACAGCAAAGTTTCACAATGAAGCCATCCTAAAGAAGCCATCATTCTAGAAACCTTTCCCATTCAAGTAACATAAAATCCAACTTGCCGCCAGAAGGATATCGAATTCAAACTTCTTGATCAATACTTAAGAAGTCTAGCACCACTTTACAGCTTCGGCCAAATATCGATTACAATCAAGTAGCTCTCACCCAATAGAAGACACATGGGCATTATAATATATACAATAAGTTTATATAGTATTGACTACTTCGAATGAATGTGACTCATACAACTCAATCCAACCTAACTTTTTTTTGGTAGAATCAATTCAACCTAACTTGATTAATAAATATAAGTGTTTTCCAAAAGAAAATAAGCCTAACTCCTATAGCTTCTAGCTATTTATTTTTAGGTTATTCTCAAAGCTAGCTTATGAGATTTTAGTTACCTTGATGAACTTCAACTACCTTATAAGCCCAAGACTCAAATTCAAGGACTGGCTAATGAGAATAGATTACCAACAAAACTCAGATTCCATAAGAAACAATAAAATAATAAAGGGAAATTGAGCCATTGCTTGTTCAAAAACTTAAAAAAAGAAGTCAGAAAGCTAAGGAGAAGAGGAGGTGAAAGAGAATGTTTCCTTCTTAGAAAAGCAAAAGCTAGTGATATGGTTAAGTATTTGTCACATTAATTCAAGATCATTGGTCCCTACCACTATAAAGGGGTCATCCTGTACACCATCAAGTACAGTCTTCATCTACATCTCCAGAATCCTCCTAGAAATATCATGTATATCATGGGGTTCAAAATCACATATAATACAAGAGATAATAAAGGGAAGAATCTCACTTTATCTGGATGATGGGTACAAATTCCTACCTTATCTTACATTATATCTGTAAATCAATGGTTATCTTCACTAGCCCTGAAATTTTTGGTTAGTGGGTTGGGTAGTTTCATGTTAAAAGTTTTCATAATTTGAGTACATTTGGGTTACAAGTCAAGATGTGTTCAACCCTAATCCTAAATTTCCAATATTAGGTAGATTGGATTATGACTCAGATTAGCTTTGCAATTTTAAACAAATTTTTATCCAAAAAATCTAGATTATGGGGTAAGGGAGTGCTTAACCCTTTATCATGGAGAAAAGAAAAGGAATTTTTTGGTTCAGAGCTAAATCATCGGAGCATTTATCAGTATGCAGAACAAATAAAAGAGGATAAACAAGCAGGATTTAGCTTAATTCAACAATTCAGGTTCCTAATGTTGGCAAATTTAATTAAAAATATATTAGCAAGTAAAACAAAATTTTGAAGACAATCAATATGCAATTAGGCATCTTTGTAGGTATCAGACAGACCCACCATATATGTATATAAAAATGAACTACAGATTAATCATACATGAAAGGGAAATCCCATAGGCTCCTCTTTTTCTTTGATGGGCACTAGCACTACCATCAACTAGCTTTTGTTAAAGACAACCACCAACATATACCATTATCAAAAGCACATATAAAACTAAGCCTAAACTCCCATGGTTTTGCATAACTTAATTTCTTCTCATCCATTGTATTCTCCACAAAAGAAAAGAAAAAATGCACAGAGGAAGAAAGAGTCCAAAGGTGGCTGATGAGATGATGTTTCAAGGAAGCGAGAGAGCTAATGAGATCAATAGAGGAAGGCATGGGCCAGCTTGGATTGTGTTTGCAGCTATTTACAGCATAATTCGAATTCCGGTTTCGGTACTCTCTTGCTTTTACCAGCAACATGGAAATGGAGCTGATGGGATTTGGGTAACAGGAGAAACTGTCAGAAATTCAGATATAGATCATCTTATGGTGAGTGATAGTATGCGATATGCAATTTTGATGTAATTAGGTTAAGGTACTTGTAATGGGCGGATTATGTTATGCTTTAGTGTATGGCTCTATGTGATGTTAATAGGAAAAGGGTCCTGTGTGCTCTATCATGTATGGTTTTTGTATGAATTTCCTTAGCTCAATAGATGAATCATGTAGATTCTAGTTATGTATATAATTCACATAAGGTGGGTGTACTAATGGATGTTTGGAAGTGGTCAATTTACTAGGAATCTTGATAAATCCATGAAATGCATTTCATTTAGTCCTTTCTCTCTGAATTCTATAGAGATATAATGAATCCATGAATTCATCCTTCTTGCAATAAGGTTGGAATTAAATCTAAGTCAAACTGCAAGTTTTGTAGGATATAAGATGTATATATATTTTTCATTATTCCTCACTCAGCATCCAAGGCAAAGTATTTGCTAGTCTACTAGTCCAACATAGAAGAAAATTCAGTGATCAATTTGCCTTACTCCATCATAACTCAGAGCTGATACATTCATAGTAAAGATGGAATTGATAATAATAACAGATATAATAATAATAATGATAAACTAATAAAGAATGCATGTTGGTGAGGAAAGAATAGTACACAACTTGCCTGAGTGCTAATTGCTACCCATCCACGTCCACGCCCCCACACTTGTATGATGAGTCTCACCTTCAATTTCTTGCAAAAACGTAACAAAATATTTACCTTCTTAAAGAATATAAAGACATGGTTACCATTCATTTAGCTTCCCACTATAAGTGGAAGGCATCATATGCTACACCAAGTTGGCTTTCATATCAGATGTGGGAATAAATACTAAAACTATCCATGAAGATGAGCTTCAACAGTGGATATGTCTACTCAATGAGATAAATTCATTAGAATCTTTCTCACAACACAAGTAAATGTACGGTACGTAGCCTATCTAAGATAATTAAACAGAAAATAACGGCAACTTGCAAATTACATTGGAGCTCATCATCATATCCATCCACTTGTCATACATAGGTATTTCTTTTCAGCCGTTGCAAAGTAGTATAAATGATGATGATCTTGGAATATTATTCCATCAGCATCATAAGGATACTATGGTGGTGGTCCTGTGATATAGAAAAAGATGCAAAGGTTCACCAATCAACATAAACATAAGTGAAGATGGCAATTTGGCAGAGAATAAAACACATGGTTTGTGATGAACACAAACAACTGACTTGCACATTCACATTAGAAGTTGATGGAGGAGAAAGGAACAAATTCTATAGAAGTTCAGCATTATACATCATGTCTAGAAGATTCACAAGTGGGATATCGAGTATTTTTGTGACTAAGGGCTTGAAATGTGTCTCAGTTGCTCCAAAACACGCTTTTCCCCTGTCAGCAGCTCAGCCAATCCTTGCAACACCAGACTCAGATTAAAATTTTCCCATTTTGATTATCAATTTTCATGTGCAAGAGAATAAAAAAGCTGCTAATTTCCCCTACTTACTGAGTTGTACTCACCATTTACATAATCAAGACAGTCATGACGACCAATGCGCAGATCAGTTTCCCAAGAATGATTGAATTTGCGTGCTTCTTCTAGGGCATCATCAACCATGGAAGAACCAACCAACCAACATTTGTTCCTTGGAAGCTTACTTATCTTCCTCTCTAGAATAGCCCCTGAAAGAGCAATGTGTAGAGCAAGTTCCTAAATGAAAAACAAACAAACTGAAAGAAGAGCAATAAGACCACAGACACTTGCAGATGATTTGATCATAATAGGTGAGACTAACATCTAACCTGGCACAGATTGACCAGATAAAGCAGCAAGAGCAACATACAAGTTTTCTGGATCTTCAGGTTGAAAATCGAAAACAATAGCCTGCAAAAAATCCAAGATTGGACTCAAATTAATACACTAACTATTCTACTACAATTTCATCCCAATCTCATCAAATTGTAATTTGTGACCTTATTCTGTAAAGTAACTTTGTTTAAATAGCTTCTGAATTCTGAGAAATCATGTTTGAGTATGCGAAATAAATGAAGGGTAATTCTAGCCCAATGCCCCAATTCATGAATCGTGATTAGGGAAAATCACCACACACGCACAGACCTTCAAGTTTGGCTAATGAATCCAAACAACATCCAATTTAATAATTTCAATCACTTTTCCCTCAAATGCGAAATCAGTTAGATGATCGAAAGAGAACCTGCGAGACGGATGAAGAAGGCTTAACGATGAGCATAAAGTGTTGCAAATCCCAAGCGCCCAAAGAGAAAGCCGTTGAGAGGACGAACTGGCCTGGTCCTTTTGCGCCCCGCAACGGCGTCGTTGCAACATAAACCTGGTCTCTCACTCCGGCGACGCTGCTTACCATACAAGCTACCGCCATTGTTGTCTGGCGCTGGCTTTCAATCGACTGTTTTCCATGGGTAAGAGCGATTCAATCTTCTATCTAGTACAAGTAGCTTTTATTTCATAACATAACACCGTGGGATCCGTGGCGCAATGGTAGCGCGTCTGACTCCAGATCAGAAGGTTGCGTGTTCGATTCACGTCGGGTTCAATCCCCCGATCAATACCACGGCTTTTTTAGTCAGTCGTCTCGATCGATCGAGGTGACCGACTACTGTAATTTTATTTTTTTATTTTCGACGGATCAATTGGACCCAACGGCTATTTTTTGGGCTATATAGCCCTCCTCATACCCCCAAACTAACACAACAACAAGATAGAATCCAATCGGTAGAAAAAAAAGGAGTGAAAAAAAAAACTAGGTGGAAAAAACTAAGAGTGGGGAAAAGAAAATCGAATGGTGAACATCAAAGCTGCAGAAGCTAATGTTGAGAACGAGGAGATTCTGATCTAATCACGGCTCCAAATGACTCTCCAAAGGAGAGTCATTTGGAGCCGTTGGTTGGATCGGAATCTCTTCAGGCTCAACGTTAGCTTCTACAACCTCGACATTCGCCATCTGATTCAAATCTAGATGCGACGATGATGGCAATGGGGACGTTTTCAAACGACTTTTACTCTTAGATTTTTCTTGCTCAAAAATTAAACATTTTTCACTCTTGTTTTCTCTCTTATTTTTTTTCCATTTTTGTTTTTCACTCTTTTGTTTCCACCAATAGATAATTAAAATTGGGAAGAGGAGAGGACTATATAAATCCGTTGGGGATCTGGCGCCACATGTATCTACAATTGCAGATAGCGACGTGTGGCTCGTCCGACATGCTTTAAAAAAATAAAAAAATTGTCGGTCACCTCAACCGACGTGCGGCTCGTCGGTCGAGGCGATAGACTAAAGTCTTTGGGCGCCTCGATATTGTGGTTTTGGCGCTTCGAATTAGCCTTTATATTTTTTTTCCAAAATTCCCCTAATTTTATTTTTTTCTAATTTTTTCCCCAAATTTATAATTATTTCATCTTATCTACAAACATCTTTTCAAATGCTAAAAAAAGGTTTAGGTCTTATCCGATGGTGTATTATGTGCTTTTCCAAGTATTTTGTTACACTTTTTAAACCGGCTTCTTCTTGTCTTGCTTTTCGACGACTTTATATGCATGTGTTAGTTCTTTACTGATTTACGAAATTGTCTTTCTCATGCATGGTATTAAGTAGCTATTCGCCATTGACCCGCGAAATTGACTTTCTCCTACCTAGTCTCAAGTCTCTTAGACTTCTTTGCTTGTTGCTTATTTACCTTGATTTTTGTATGTTTTGTTGGTTTGCGTTGTTTTTTATTGTCGGTTTGTTCGGCTATCAAGTTTCGTCTCAATATATATGACAACCTTGTTTGATACTTCAAATTCCCCGCCTTATAAAAAATCAATATAAACATAATTATAATTATTTTCAAGATAGTTTGCCTCACCTCGTCTACAAATTTTCAAGGGTTGTGACACCAACACGTACATACATTATAATTAACTCTATCTAGCTACCATCATTATTAGAGATGTACACCGAACAAGTTATTTCTTTGTTCATATGATATCATTCTTGTTACTAGCTCATGCACGATTACATTCACCAAACACTTTGGTAAGAAAGAAGCAAATTTGTGGGACCATGTTAGTTAATTAAGAGGTTGTACAAGTCAATACATTATGGGAACCAACTTTAATGCCAAGCTAGGAAAATGCCACCCAAATCATAGTGTACTTGTCACATACATGATAGGTCACTATTATCGGAATTGGTAACGTAGTAAAAGTTTTAGCCTTTAATGAGAGATCATTAATGGTTAATGATTTAAATGTATAATGCCATGATATTGAACTATTGATTGCTAATTTGCATTTATAAATTGAGGTGCACACAATTAAATTTAAAATATAAAGAATATCATGGTACGAAACTTTTTTTAATAGTGATTGTTATTGATGATGGATTTTGATGTGGAGCCAGCCGGTTTGAATTAGACGAACCGGACCCGTTCCGGAATTTACAAACTCGGGTTCAGTTAAAAATTAAACGGGTCGGATTTCTGTTGTGTTTAGGGGGGCAGTCTGTTTATACTTTATACAGTGACCGAGTGAGAATGTCCTTTCATTCTTTGAAACCCTAGCTCTGAGCTCCTTGTCTCCTTTTTCTCCTGCGCACTTTTCGCCTTCTCGATCTTCTCGTTTCTGCCTTCAACGGCCGGCAATTTGCAGCTTTTCCGTTCCACGCTTACCTCGATTGTTGGTCGGCGGTTGCTCGCCGGAAAATTCAAGTAATTTGCCATCCTCGCGTTGCTCCGTTCTGTTTGCTTGAGATGATTCCGGCGACGAAGGAAGGAGGCGCCGAATCCGCCGATGATTGCGGCTCCAGCTCCTACGCCGTCTCCGCTGATGCCGGAGCCAGCAGCGAGGTAAGCAATGGTGACTTTGGATTTCGATGTTATCGTAGTGCTGGTGGAAATTGAAATTAGGTCTTTGCAGATCAATTTTCCGATCTGTGCGATTAGTGGATTGGACAAGGTGGAATTAGGTCTTTGTAAACTGTAATTAAAGAAGCCGGTTTTTTCGGACCGAAAAATGAAAATCCGATTTTCAAGAATTTGGTCTGATTTTATACAGTCTTGGTCGGGTTTAAACCGGATTGCGTGCTTAATCATTCTCCTCTGCTACGGGGGTTGTTGGATGATTAGTTAATAGAAAAATCAGCTTGAAAGAGATCGTGAATGGCACTAATTGCCAATACATTTGGGGCCATTTCCCGTAGCGTATTTCCATTTTCCAATATGATGGGCCCTAAGTGTTAACAATTAGTAGTGCCATCCACGATCTCTTTGTAGGCAAATATCATCATCCAGCAGCACCCACCACCAATCCAATTCATTACAGATCAGGAGAACACAACATACCAGGTCTGCCTTTTGACTTTCCTCTCTCTTTTAATCTCATTCCTCACCTGGATTTCTGTGGGTTCGCCATTATACATATCGCCACAACATTTTTGCCTGTCTTCTTGGTTTCGCTCTTCTGTGTTTCATCCAGCCCTAGGAAAGAAAGCAAGAAAAGGGGGCTTGCTCCGATTACTGGGGTAGGATTTGAGTTTCCTGCCACACGCATTGGCTGTTTGGGGATTTTGAGTGGCGTTTTTTGTATGTCTTTGAAGGCTGCAGGTATGGGGTTTGATGCGCCCAAGAACAGGGAGATTGGAGAGCAGAGCAGAGCTGCAAGTGAGGAGAATGACAATGTCAGAGGGGAGAGAGATTTGGAGAGGCTTGGGAGACAGATGAGTGAAGCCTCTCTCTGTGCAACTGAAGAGGAAGAGGAAGATGAACATGAAGGGAAGAAGTTTGATTTGGGTCCTCAGTATACCATTAAAGAGCAATTAGAGAAAGATAAGGTTTGATTTCTGATCTATTCTGGTCTGATGTACAGCACTCCAGCTAATAATACCTAACCATCAAATTATGTTTTTAGAAAACACTGGGTCTTCTCCTTGTAAAAAGACCAAAAAATTGCTATTTGTGTGCTTAACATGGAGTACAATGTGATTTGATTGATGTAGGATGATGAGAGCTTGAGAAGGTGGAAAGAGCAGCTTCTTGGAAGTGTAGATTTGAACAATGTTGGAGGTGATCCCCTATGTCTGTCTTCTTTTGAATGATTTAAAAACCTTTTTTCTGTTGCCTTCCTTATCATGTTATTTAATTGGCTTACATTAGAGTGATTAAATTTATTTATGGGATGAGATCTTAGATTTCAGATAATATAGTTTATAAAGTTGCCCAAGTCTTGCCAATTACCTTTGTGACAGGAGGTTGTGGGTTTTTCACCCTTTTCCAATGTATAAAGATAAATAAATAATTCAGTTGAAGTTTTGGGTTATTGCATTGCAAAATTTTGTTGTGATTATGTCATTGAATAAAATAGCATTTGGGTTTGCTTAATAAACTTGGTCCATTTTAATATGTTGCAGAATCATTGGAACCAGAAGTCAAGATCATCAGTCTTGCCATCCTCTCACCTGGTAGACCGGATATGCTCCTTTCTGTTCCTGAAGGCGGTAAACCAAAAGGATTGTGGTTTACTCTTAAGGAAGGCAGCCGTTACAGGTTGAGATTCACCTTCCAAGTTTCTGGAAACATTGTTTCAGGCCTTAAGTACACTAATGCCGTGTGGAAAACTGGTGTCAAAGGTTAAATTTTACCTTCATCTTGTTTTTTGAATTGTTTGGATCACAATTGCTTCATTCAAGTCATTAATATCTCGAAAAACAAGAAACTTAGTTTTATTTAACAAATTCAAGGCTGCAAGATATAATGTCATCCTCATAGGCAAATGTTTGCTTTAATTTAGTGTACAGCACAAAGGAGATGCTTGGAACATTTAGCCCTCAAGATGAGCCCTACGTGTATGAGATGGCTGAGGAAACCACACCTTCTGGTTTATTTGCTAGGGGATCCTACTCATCCAGATCAAAGGTCATTTGCTCAATCTCCGTCTATTATAATTACCCATACATCAATGTGATTTGCTATAATTTTAAAGTGCAAGTTTTCTAGCCCAAATTCTGTCTTTTATTGCTCTATGGTTCTACATTAATGACATAGTTTGTTTTTGTCAAGATTTAAGCTTTTGCTTTCTTGATATGATATAGTTGAAAATGCATGAAAAAGAAGAAAGATCAGGTAAATACCCTAGATTGCTTCAAGGTATAAGCAAATGTAGCTTCACATCAAAGACAAAATAGCTTGCTCATTTGAAATGATTAGCATAGCCCATTCCAACACTAATCTGGTTGTGTTGAACAAGTTTTTTTGATTAAAAGCCCTATTTATCAAATTATTTCCCTTGAGAAAGACTTCTTATCACTTTCACATTCATTTACTGTACATGTCATATCCTGCTCTATTTTTTTTTTCAAAAGAGTAACATTGATTTCTTACACTATTTTGGCTGGCATTTTTTATTCCTGCAGTTTGTAGACGATGATAACAAGAGTTACTTAGAGATCAATTACACGTTTGACATCCGTAAGGAATGGGTAACTTCTTAAGGAGATGGGAGGAAGCAGCCATTCATTTCCTGCAACATTTGCTTGCTTTGAGATTTGCCATGTCTTTTTTTTTTCTTTTGTAGTTTGTATTGCCAAAAAGTTTATTCATTGTAGGTCTCTTCTCCCTGTGTTTCTTATTGCCACGATTTCCTTTCCCAGTTTGCTTGTGTATTAACTCGTGTATTACTGTATTGTAGTTACCTTAACAAACTGTCGTCTCCACCGTTACTCAATGAAAAGATTGTCCTTTCTTATTATGGTAATTGGTTATAGAATTTTGTGGCATACCAAAGTTTATCAATTTGAGAGTTGTAACATAAACTTCAAACTTATGAGTGGTTAAGAACCAACAGAAACTAGGCAAGAATAATAGATAGATGACAGAATGATTGGGTGATAGAATAATGGATCCATTTTAGCCATTGGTGGAAACAGGCTCAAAGTTGAGCCTTCTAAAATCTGCAGGACATCTTTTGATAAGTTGCCCCTTTAGTGAGATTTTTTGTTGAACCAAGCTGCCACTTGACCTTTTTGCCACAACCTATTATTCATTTCAAGCTATAAGCCTATGAAGAAATTCAAACAATGATTTTATACAGCTTATATTCATTTTCAAGTTATAAAGAAATTCAAATAATTATAAAATAGAACCTATTATTCATTTTCAATCTCTATAAAAATTAAAATAATTATTTTATTCAAACAAAATTCTAGCATAAATTGTTAAACATGAATTCATATGTGAAGGGCTCTCCCTTCTCTCTAGAATACAAGAGACAAATGTGTCGAGAAGGCACATCGATAAGGCCTCGCCAAGAAGGCAAAACTTTATTTTTTAGTCGAAAAGGCAAATAATCTCTAAATTTATGATGAGTTGTTTTTAAGATCCATGATTTTGGTTTTCTTGAGAAATAATCTCTAAAGAATTGGTTTGATGAAACCGCTCTTCGATTTGAGATCGCTTGTCTGTTGGGCTTACGCCCCTTAGTTTGGTTGATTTCCGACCATCCTTTGATTGTTGTCTGTCAGATCTCTCTTTGCCTCTTGACTTTTTGGAGTTTGCCTCGGTCACTGACATTCCATGGTCAGTGATCGGTTTAGATAATCCTTAAGAGGTCGTCGCTTGATTTTGTTTTTTCCTAGATCTGGGCTCGTCGAGCTCTAGTGCTTCATCTTGGCCTTAATGGCTTTTCCAGTCGTTTGTGCGGTGGATGAGGACGGGGTGGCCGCGTTTGTTCCAGTCGCTTGGCGACTATCGGGTTTGTACGTTTTTTCCATTCCTTTCAAGTGTGTTTGTCGAAGACGACGTGGACTTTTGTCCTTCGTGTGATTTCAATGGACTATTTTGTGGCTAATTGGTTACTAGTTGGCCTCTTGAAGTCGTGGGATTAGTTTTGCTTTTGTTATTTTGTGCTTGGCCCACTTTTTCGTTTTTTGTTACTCTCGTTAATTTTGGTGGTTTGTTGGCCTGTAGGCTTTTTTGACCGGTCTATATTTGATAGGTTTTGATCGTTTGTGTGTACTTATCCAAAAGCCGAACTTGAGTTTTGGTTTCGAATTGAGTTAGTTGGGCTTGGTCGCTTTTGTGTTTCGCGACTTTTAAAGATCCTTCATCTTGGTAGAGAGAATGTCAACGGCTAGCACATCCCGCTTTGGCTTGAGTGTTAGTCGGGCGCTTTTCCTTAGTGCTTCACTCACCTTGAACCTAAATTTGTCATTGTTTTTACTTTTGGTTGTTTGTATATTGTTTTTGTACTTTGTCAATGTTGTGCCTTATCTAGTTGATCTCTACTTCGGTCTCTAAAGCCTCTCAATTATCATATACACTATGTCTAATATTTTGAATCTTTTTCTCATTACAAAAATGAACTCTTAAAAGAAAAAAGAACAAGGGATTATTAATTTGGTTTGGTTAGATAAAAAAAAACAAATTTGGGTTTGGTTTACCAAAATAACACATTATTGCGGTACGTTTTTACTAAGAAAGGAAAGGAGCAACCCCACCGGTCCGGTCCGGTCCATGAGAAAATTGAACCGATCCGGTTTAATAGAGGGAGAATCGGGGAGAAAAGTGACGTTTAACTGACTGACCCACTCGGTTGCCGCCTCTGTACCCAACGCATATGTTTAGGTATCACACACCAAACCCCTCTTCTCTCCATTGACAAACAAACGCGTAACAGCTCCACTCGCCATTCCTGACTTCTTCTCTTCCCCCAAATCCCAATCACTGACTTTTCTGCTATGCTTTAATTTCAATAATTTAATAGCTTCAAAAATCGCTCAGACTCCCACTAATTCCCCACCTCCCTCCCCAAATCCTCTGAAATTTCCAACCTTTCCATTTCTTGATCTGTCGATCGTCTTTCCTTGGTTGGTGAAATCTTGGCGCCATGGAAGCTGTTGCAAGCTCTGCAATCGGTTCCCGTTCGAAATTTCCAGCCTTGGCCCTCGGAGATGTGAATTCTAAGCTTTCTTTGTAAGTTTTATTTTCGCCCGACTATTGATTGATCTGCATCCTATATTCGCCTATTTTCGTGTTCAATTATCGTTTGATTTTGAGTATCGATCGTTTTGTTACAATTAAAGGGCTTCTTCTCTTAGATTGGACATGGGTGTCCGATTGATAATCGGCATGTGATAACGGCTAGTTTTATATATTCTCATGATTAAGTTAAAAATTTCCAAAATCGTATGTGAAAATTTTAGCCAATCGATAGAGAAGTCTCTCTAGCGGTGTCAGCGATTCTATCGAGATTTTTTAGGGTTTTGCAACTTTGTACATCATAAAGAAAAGATATATTTTGATGGCGTTAAATCTGGCAGGCCATGCCCACCTAGGAAAGCTTTGGCATACATGGGTTCCCATTCATCCAAAGGATCATTGCGGATTAGAAGTAGTATTGAAGGTGGGCATGTTTCCAAGTCCAATCAAAATAGCAACCTTGTAGGAAAGATACATTGTTCAGCTGCTACAGGGGCATACACTTACGTTGAGGGAGATATTGGAGCTTCTGCACACACTGCTGAGGAAAAGATTGGTGTGTTGCTTTTGAACCTTGGAGGACCTGACTCACTTGATGATGTTCAACCATTTCTGTTCAATTTGTTTGCAGATCCGGTATGTTAATCAGATGATTTGATTATCTTGTAGTTGCTTTGCCAAAGGAACCCTTGATTGACTTTTAGTGGTGGTTTTGTTTGTGACAGGATATCATTCGGCTCCCCAGGTTGTTTCAGTTTCTCCAACGACCATTAGCAAAGTTGATTTCTACATTCCGTGCTCCTAAAAGCAAGGAAGGCTATGCTGCAATTGGGGGAGGATCACCATTGCGAAAGATTACGGATGAGCAGGTAAAATTAGAATTCTTTTGCCATTAATATTGTGTCCTTTTTCTGAACAGGTTTAACTATAAGTTGTTTGTTGGTTTGTAATACTGAGAAACTCCACCTTGAGCTTCTTGTTGATTATTATATACTGTGTGCAGGCACAAGCACTTAAAGCGGCATTGGAAGCAAATAAAAAAAATGTAAATGTCTATGTTGGGATGAGATATTGGTATCCATTCACTGAGGAGGCAGTTGATCAGGTTTGTATAAATTGACATGTCTTGCCTTTTCTCCTTAGTTAGTTCCATCACGGTATAGCATGTGAAATACTTTTTGTTTTGTTATCATTGGTGTTGACAATGCTCCTTTTTCAGTGAGGATTCTAAGATCATGTTGTTATTTTTCTTGTTTCTACTTTGCCAAGTCAGAGATTTTATCTGTGATTTTGTTATGCCAGGAGGAACCTGTGGATTGAATTTATGAATGTGTTTAGAAATGAATAAGTATGTAGCTGTCTATGAATAGTTGAAATCGAGATACACCATTCTTTCCTCATCTGTATCACAAGCTAAAGTTTATGACTTCTCGAATTGCTGAAAGCTTAGAATATTCTTCACATTTAATTGCACCCTATAAGCAACTATTTCAGATAACTGGATGATAGTTCTGCTCGAATGTTCTCCTGCAGTCTTATGGACCCTTTGTTTTTTACCCTTTTTCCAGATAACTGTAGTTGTTATAAGTTTGTAACTATTGTATTGAGATTCATTGCTCTTTTTTTTGTCAAATAAGGTAAGCATGCTTTGCTCGCATATAAGCTCTTCCATAATGTGATTGAATCCCTTATTTATCGTGTTTCTGTCCTTGAGTCATTTTCTTGTCTTACATCAGTTCAACATTATCTGTTTGGCCTCATTGCTATGTTCATGTGGCCATGTAGATAAAAAAAGACAAGATCACAAAGCTTGTTGTGCTGCCTCTCTATCCACAATATTCAATATCTACTACCGGTTCAAGCATTCGTGTTCTCCAAAACATGTTCAGGTAAGCTCATTTTATGAAAATTTGATTCCCTTTATTTTTACAGCATTGTGCTCAATTTTGATTGTTGATCAGGGAGGACTCATATCTTTCAAGACTTCCTGTTGCAATCATTAAGTCTTGGTACCAGAGGGAAGGTTATCTAAAGTCTATGGCTGACTTGATTGAGAAAGAGCTACAGAGTTTCAAGCAGCCAGATGAGGTTGGTTTAATAAATGCAACAAATGGTATTATTATCTGCAAGTTCGGAGAAACTAATTCTTGTTGCTGAAATTTTATTTGGTAGGTGATGATATTCTTTAGTGCTCATGGTGTTCCTGTTAGCTATGTTGAAAATGCGGGAGATCCGTACAGAGATCAAATGGAAGATTGCATCTTCTTGATCATGAAAGAGCTGAAAGCTAGAGGAGTTAACAATAACCACACACTTGCATACCAGGTCTAGTCAGATTTCTGTCTCATTTCTTTCTAATGACAATTTGTGATGATTTAACTTCTTTCTCCTTGCTATCAACATCTTTCGCTTATCTGACTTGGGTCTTGCTTGTTTTATTATTATAGAGTCGTGTGGGTCCCGTCCAGTGGCTGAAGCCTTACACTGATGAAGTTCTTGTTGAGCTTGGTCAGAGTGGTGTCAAGAATTTGCTTGCTGTTCCTGTCAGGTGAGCTTAAAAAGAATTTCTTTATGAATGAAATGCTTTTCCGTGGCATTTTTTAATTGACTTAAATAAAAATCTGAACTCTTCTGTGCTTCAAATCTGTAGCTTTGTGAGTGAGCACATAGAGACACTAGAGGAGATTGACATGGAGTACAGGGAGTTGGCTCTTGAGTCTGGAATAGAAAACTGGGGGCGGGTTCCGGCTCTCAACTGCACTTCTTCCTTCATCACAGACCTTTCTGATGCCGTCATTGAAGCCTTGCCTGCAGCAGCTGCTATGTATACAACAAGCTCAGAAGAAGAAGAAGATGTCGATAATGACCCATTCAAGTACGCAATCAAGATTCTGTTCGGCTCTGTTCTGGCATTCCTTTTGTTCTTTTCACCTAAGATGATTTCAGCATTGAAGAACAACCTCATGTAGCTGTACCGAAAAATTAGAAGTCTAGAACACATACACAGCACATCAAGTTATAGTTTTGCAACACCTCGGCAGTAGTGTTTTGGGGTTTGGGTATATTTGCTTTGTCTCCTGTGTTTTGCTCTCAATTTTGCAGAAAGTAAGCTTTTTGCATTCCTATCTTTCAACTTAATAGGAAAAAAAAAGTATTGTAAGGGCTATAGATAGCCACTATTACAGCTTCTAGCTGGATTTGATGCTGAATTGCTGCAGAAGAGGATATATATAAGAAATGTACTAGGCTGAAGTGTTAAAGAGCAAGTCTACTGCATTATTTGTCGTTTGTGAAATATCTCCAAACTTTTATTTTGCTCTCAACTCCTTTTTTGCAATCAAAGTGTGTAATATTTGGCAGATAATCCAGTGGATTGAACATTTACTCAAATAAAGTGGAGTATACATGAATCTGGAAATGGATCCAATTACTTAACGAGTTCTCTTAGTTTACATATACAAAGTTGCAAAAAATAACAAAAGAAAAATATTTTTTTGATTTATTTGTTCAAACAAGGCCCATTAGCTCAGTTGGTTAGAGCGTCGTGCTAATAACGCGAAGGTCGCAGGTTCGAGACCTGCATGGGCCAACCATTTTTTTTGAATTGTCATGTGTTTTTTTAAAATAATTCTGCATTTATTTTTCCTTAACTTATTAGTATTGCTGTGTTAATCTTGGGATCATTATATCAATCAATAAATAATGACCCTCAAACTCAGACCTCAGTTATGAAGATATGATACATCTGAATATCTAAAACTCAACAAAATGCCATAGTAAAAAACTAAAAAGTGTGGTACATTTGCTAAGGCTTTGACCCCATGTTGAACAGTAAAAAGTGTGATTTGATGATGAAAATCATGAAATGAATGAAAACAATACAAAGAAGAAAGCAACAATTAGAAAATGACGAAAATAAAAATTGTGGAACATCCATACACGTCGGTCGAGCAAAAAGTCATTGCTTGTTACGCAACCGCCCTTGTGAAAAGGCTGATGAAAGCTCCTCCTCCTCCATTCCCATTTGAAAATCAACAGAGAGATCAAAAATTGAAAAAAAAATATCAGAAAGCTATTTATTTAGCTAAAAAGGGAAATTCTTTCCCCCTGATTTCATTCAAGTTTTCAACCCTCTACGCCTCCGCTCCTCTGGGCACTTCTATCATCCTCTCTTTCTCTCCCCAATCTGAAGAAAACCCTGGTCATCATTCTTCACAAGAAAGCTCGCAAACCCTTTTCCGACTCCATTCCAGGTATTCTGATCTATGAAACAGTGCTGGACGCACCTCAGTTTTGATTGAAATTGCTCCGATTTTTCTGGGTCGTGTTGATTTGATGGAATTCGCCTTCACATGTATTTGAGGATTGGAACGGGTTCTTGACAGTTTTGTATGATTTGGAAAATTGGAGGGTTGATTAGAATTTCGGATACATGTGATCTCTAATCAAACATTGAGCTAGATATAATTGGGAGGAAAATCTGACTTTATTGTGGAGATTAATTTGAGAATTGGGCATTTGCTAACTTTCAATTGATCGTTGATTTGGATCTCAGGGCTGTTAGATTTGAAAAGAGGAGAATTTAAAAAGGAGAAAAATGTCTGGTTTTGAGGGTGTTATTGTCTCTGATCCATCGCTCCAGAGCCAATTCACCCAAGTCGAGCTCCGCAGCCTCAAAAGCAAGGTATGGTGTATGATACTTTTTTTTGGCTGCATCCCTTGATCACTATTGGTGAATGGGGAAATTAAGATTAATATAGATGCTAATCTTATGAATTTGATTTGATGCAATTGGTTGCAGTACAATGTTGCAAAGAGGAAGAATGGTGTTTTCAAGGCTGCAGATTTAGCACCTCTTTTAGCAAAATTGAAAGGTATCGTAGGATTGTCTACTGAGGATGAAATTAAAGCTGCAATGATGCGTTCGTATCCCGACTTGAACCGTGAGATTGACTTCGAAACTTTCTTACGAGTAAGACACTGTTTATGGCTTTGTATCCTGTGTGTTTGACATCAAAACTTTTAATGACTGAAAGTACATGTGATCCAAAGTTATATTTTGTTGTTGTTTGTTTGGGGATATGTAAAAAAAACCATGAACTAAGCCGTGCAAAATTGAATGAACTGAAAATGCTAGGTAAGATTTTAGGCATCTGGAAAATCAATGAGAATGATCATTGTCAGAGGGGGGTCAACTCAACTTACAAGAGCAGAATGTAGGTAATGAAGGAGGATATGTGCTTTCCCGTGGGAATTTATGTATCTATGATAGTAATTATTTGTTTTCCATGTGGAATGGATGAATCTTGGTGCTAGTGGAGTGTTTTGAGATTTAAAACACAATTTTGATGGAGAATTATGGTAATGCACAGGATTACTTGACGTTTCAAGGTCGAGCTACAGGAAAAGGTGATAATAAAAGGGTAACTTCAGTTCTCAGGCAGTCGACAACCACCCTTCTCCATGTAATTAGTGAAACAGAGAAAGCCTCCTATGTTGCCCACATTAATAATTGTCTTGGTGAAGATCCTTTCCTGAAACAATTTCTTCCTATTGATCCATCCACGAATCAGTTGTTTGATCTGGTGAAAGATGGAGTTCTTCTCTGGTATATGGCACAGATTTGATAATATTCTTTACTGTTGTTGGCTGAGAGGATTTTCCATTATCAAGTTTATCTTCATGAATCTTTTATTTCCCTTATTATTGCTATTGTTTACAGTAAATTGATCAATGTTGCTGTTCCTGGGACAATAGATGAAAGAGCCATTAACACCAAAAAAAACCTTAATCCTTGGGAGAGAAATGAAAATCACACACTTTGCCTCAACTCCTTAAAGGCTATTGGTTGCACTGTGGTTAACATTGGAGAACAGGACTTGATAGAAGGAAGAGTAAGTTGAGCCAACAACTGTCATTTGGATTTGCTCATTTTCTTGCTTGTTGCTTGAAGTTCTAAAATGCTAAAATGCCTTTATTTTGTGGTGATGTAGCATTACTTGATAATGGGATTGATTTCTCAAATATACAAGGTATTAATAATGTCTTCCTTGCATTATCCTTATCTAGCTTCCTTTCTGTAGCTATCTCTAGTCACATCAATTGTGTCTTTTAATCGCTAATGTCCTTTAAACTTCTATGCAATTGCTAGATCCAACTATTGTCTGATCTTAGCTTGAAGAAGACTCCTCAACTTTTAGAACTGGCAGAAAAGGACCAGGTTAGAAGCCTTTTCATTTGCCACCTATGAGAATGCAAAAGTTGTTTTGGCCTTGAAAGATTCGGATTCAGGGTTTGATTTTGGTGTCTTAAACATCTACAGGATTTGGAGGAGCTCTTGGCTTTACCTCCTGACAAGGTCTTGCTTAGATGGATGAACTTCCAATTGAAAAAAGCTGGTTATAAGAAGGAAGTAACAAATTTCTCTACAGATCTTAAGGTAAATGAATTATTAGGTCTTTACACGTTCACTTGCGGAGCTATAGTCTGCTTTTTTACTCAATATATCATATTGAGCTTTAAATTTTAACCGTGTAAAGTGGGAATTTGGGTTTTGATCCAGATATGGGCTATTATGTTGCTTTATCAATTACAAAAACACATGGAATGCTTCTGGATAGGGATGAGAGAAAATAATCAATCAAGTCTTTGAGTGCCTTTTCTGTGGATGAGTAATAACTAATAACAACCCACATGTAGATCATCTAATAAGTATTAGCTGAGGGAATATAATTTGAGGACATTTAACTGCATTCACATCTCTCATCTTCAAAGTTTCTTATAAGTGAAGTGGATCATGCTGCTATTTTCAACTAAACTTTTGTTTCATATTGTGCCTGATGAAGTCAATTATTGAGCTTAAAATTACTATATCTATGGCCCAAATCTTTGTACAACTTTCCTGCTTGATGTTGAAGCCAAGATAATTAGCTGCATCATGGTACTTTTAGCTTATACATGTTTAGATGATTTATCAAAGCAGGTTTCAGTCCGAGCTCTGATTTGTAGTGTGTAGATAGGAGTTATGCTGGAATGTTGTCCAGAAGTTTTACCAAAAATTTAATCATTTTCTCTTGTATCTAATAAAATTATTGGTCAAAGTCCCTTAAACTCCTTTTTATAGAGAGCTTATATAGCAATTGTACAAGCATCTATACCAGGAAGTTTGAGAGTAGGATAAGAACTAGAGGAACTCTGTGCAGTCTACCCTCTTCGATTCATTTGTCTTTTGAGGACATAAGCAAGACAACGTAATCAGTAGATGTGATTCAAAAACAAACCAACTATATATAGCTGCTTCTTGGTGTGACACATACTGCTTGAAGATCTTTGAAGTGGATGCTTGGATACTTCGTTCATCTGGTATACTTGATCCACTGACAAAAAAAAGTAGTAGACTATAAGCTGATAGTGTTGATCTAGGCTTCATTCTGTGTTTGTTCTTTCTTTTGTGTTTGTATTCATGTACTGAATGTTATGCTCTGTATTTACCAGGATGGAGAGGCATATGCTCATTTGCTTAATGTTCTTGCACCAGAGCACAGTACAAACTCCATATTAGAAGTTGACGATCCTACTAAGAGAGCAAAAATGATTGTGGAACAGGCGGATAAATTGGATTGTAGTAAATATATTAGTCCAAAGGATATAGTTGATGGGTCAACAAATTTAAATCTTACGTTTGTTGCTCAGATTTTTCAGCACAGGTAACTTTGCACTTTGAATACATCCGTCTGTTGCTTAATTACATCATTACAAATTCCTTTAATTTTACATTTTGCTCCAAAAAATAATGCATGCTTGTTATATCTGAGGTAGACTATTTTCACGAGTGAGTAACATTTTATCTTGCACATAAGAGCTCTTGTCAAGAAATTGTGGTTTGTTCGTTTGCAGAAATGGGTTGAAAAAAAAAGTGAACACCGAAAAGCTATCTGTTGCAGAGCATATGATAGAGGAAGATGTAAACACTTCCAGAGAAGAAAGATGCTTCAGGCTCTGGATTAATAGCCTTGGAGTTGACACCTATGTCAATAATGTGTTCGATGATGTGAGAACTGGGTGAGTCGGCCAGTCAATTAAATACATTTTTAATGTTGCATGGATCCTTCGTAATCTTGATTTAACAATTGCGTTTTTTTTATATGCAGGTGGGTACTGTTGGAAGTGCTTGATAAAGTATCACCGGGTTCGGTTAAATGGAAGCAGGCTACAAAGCCTCCTATTAAAATGCCATTCAGAAAACTTGAAAATTGCAACCAAGTTGTAAGTATTGGAAAGAATCTGAACCTCTCCCTCGTAAATGTGGCTGGACAAGATATTGTGCAAGGAAACAAAAAACTCATTCTGTGTTAGTGTTCTCTCTTACTCGTGATTGTATGAAACTGTTGTTTCATTTCCAAATTAATTAAGTTACTTTCTATTTTTCCAGCTTTCCTTTGGCAATTAATGAGGTTCAATATGCTCCAACTTCTGAAAAACTTGCGGTCTCATTCTGGGGGGAAAGAGATGACTGATGCAGCAATTCTCACTTGGGCAAATCAGAAGGTCAAGAGTCATGGAAAATCCTCTAAAATGGAAAGCTTCAAGGTAATCATCTGATCTTCCCTCTTTTCTTTCTCAAAAGCACGGTTTTAGTTATACTAATCTGTTGTTGATTGATTGTTGAAATGCAATCTCTTATTAGGATAAAAGCCTTTCAAACGGTATTTTCTTCCTGGAACTACTAACCGCTGTGGAACCAAGGGTCATAGATTGGAAGCTTGTAAAAAATGGTGAAACCGGTCAGTCGGTGTTAACTCTCCTGTGAATTCTGATTCCTTTATTGCTTGTTTATGATACGATTTCTTCAGCGAGTTTATTTAAGGGATTTAAATAGTTAGTTGGGTAATTTGCAGATGAAGATAAGAAGATGAATGCAAGCTACATTATTAGCATTGCTAGAAAGCTTGGCTGTTCCATATTCTTGTTGCCTGAGGATATTATTGAGGTAACAAAGCTAGTTCTAAGAGCAACTATATAATGAACAGTTAGACTTCAGTTTTTCACAGGCCCTAAGTTGAATGAACTGCATCAAATGCCTTCATAAGCTGATTATTGATCACTCTTTTGCTGTGTTGTGTATTACAGGTAAACCAAAAGATGATGCTTACATTAACGGCGAGCATCATGTATTGGGCGCTCCAGAATAGGCCTGGCCAGAAGATTCCTTCCCCTGAAGAGGTCAACCAATCTACTGAAGCGTCCAGCTTGTCCACAGATGAATCTGTAGCTGATGAAACCGAATCCGTGGCTGATGAGGTAACAGAATCTGCTGAATCATCAATCGCCGAAGCTGCTGACTTGGCACCCGGTTCAGCTGATGAAGCAACAGAAGCTGCTGACTTGGCACCCGGTTCAGCTGATGAAGCCACAGAAGCTGCTGGTGAGCAATCATCCTCTGAAGCTGATCAAGTCACTGAAGCCAATGATGATAAGCAATCCTCCTCTGGGGCTGTATAATTTGGCTACAAGGAGAAAATTTGTTTTGGTTTTGTTGTGAGGGATATTCTTTGGTTGATGGGTCATTGATATAGAAGAAGATATACATACATGCAAAAAATTTGAATTGATTGAAGAACAAAAAAAAGATTACATAAAGAAAGATGTTTTTTTTTTGAGAAAGAGTAGTTTGGTTTTTTGAGTTGTAGAACATCATTATTTTCCCCCCCTTTTCTAATTAATTTTAGAGAAAGAATTACAATGTACTTGGTTATTTACTTTTTCCTTTTCTAAATTAATTTTAGAGATATTATTTCAAGTATTTGGTTATTGTATGTATATACACTCTCAATGTGCACTTAGTACAATAAAAAGGTGTATTATATGAAGGAAGAAAAGAACAGCATGAAAATAGAATGGACCAATTACAATAGAATAATATGGACAAGCTAGAGCCCCACATGGGGTGTCCTTGGGGAGGTTGGAAGGTCCAACTTCGATACTTGTTTCCCATCTTTTATTTGGGTGAAAAACCATATCTTATTTTTCATTGGGCCGGATTGGTCGACATAATCTGGTTTAATTGGTTTATGTACTTTGTCGGCTAATTTATGAGCTCGGAATTTAGAGCCAAAGGTGAATCCCTCATTAAACAAATATGAAAAAACTATTATATCCGTCAGAATTTACCACTAAAGGTGGATTCCTCGCCATCAAGTTAAACCCATTTCTAATTAAAAATTGATCTGGTTTTGGTAAGAATAGTGAACCGGGTCGGATTCAGATTAAAAGTCCGAACCGAATTGAAGGTATGATTGATAGCTAAATAGCTAGTGGATATGGATATTACAAGGATAGAAACATAAGGAGAGTCAACCACACCTCTCAGCCTTGGAGTGTGTTATCATTATATTCCCTCTCCAAATCTTTTAATTTGAGTTTCAATTGTGTGTGTGCAATGGCGGTTCAGCTGAGAAGCAGCTTTGGGAGTAGTAGCAGAGGATTAAGCACAGCAAAAGGCATCATCTCAGATCCTGCATTCAGGCCTTGTTCTTCTTCTCCCAGGAGGAGACTTTCTTCCGTCAAGTGCGCCGTTCAATCTGACAAGGTATCTCTCTCTGAACAATCGAAATCAGCATCAATCGATCATATTTGAGTTATCAACTGCTTCCAATTCAAAAGGCTTTTGCTTTATGTTCTATCAGAAGATAAGTAAGGAGAAAAAAAATGTTCCAGTATAGCCAAATTTGGTGTTTCCGTAAAGGTAGCTTTTTTTAAGTTATATAAAACCAAATGGAAGCTATAATCTTTAGTGGATGATCCGATTGATGTATAGTTGTATACAACCTATAACTATGAAGGATGAAAAATTAAGGAAAAAAAATTGCAGCAAGACACTTCAAAATGGGCACACTTGAGCAAGATAATATGTGCTGAATGAATCTTAAACTCAACAACCTAATTATGAGATGGGAAATCTGAATTTGGAAAACAAAGAGAGAGACTAACTTGAATCTTGATGAAGAAGAAGCAAGAACCAAAAGCTAACAAAAGCTAATTAGGGAAATTTAAAAATATAATTTTTTTTATAATTTACACTTACATTGATATTGCTTTTCTTTCATTTTAGGTGTCATGTTGGTCTACTTGTGATAGATATGGTCTTTTGGCATCTTCATTGCTTTGCTTGATTAACATTAGTTTAATGCTGCTAAAAAATTTCTTATTGTCACCAATGTTGAAATGTAAAGGTCAAAACTTCATGGTGTTTTGCTATTAGACAATGATGATAATCATTTTTAACCAACCTAGGTTTCATCAGTTTTAGCTCATTTTTAATTTACTGAAGCAATTGGCTTTCTAGGAACTTTATCAAATTGGCTGACCTGTGCTTATCCAAGACTCTTCCTTGAATTTGTTTGAAGTTTGTAGCCGTAATTTAGTGGCATTAAATTGACAACGTTGAATGTTTCAGCTAGTGCTGGATGTGAAGGAAAAGCTTGAGAAAGACTATAGTAGTCTCCCAGTGGGGAAGAATGGACGAGACGACGAAGAGATGATCCTTTGGTTTCTTAAGGACCGAAAGTTCTCTGTTGATGATGCTGTCAAGAAACTTACAAAGGCCATCGTATGTATATTCTCTCACTGAATACTCACTTATATTTAATGAAGGGATGAAACTAAAATTTCTGTTTAGTTGACACTTTGATGTTATACTATCCTATTGTGCACATGCTTTTTATTTATGAGCATTAAAGAGAAGTTCCTTTCACAAGTTTTTGCTTCATTTACTTATCAATAACTTTGTTAACTCTGATTTTCCATCTTAATTTTCGTCATTAAAGAAGTGGCGCCAAGAGTTTGGAGTAGCTGAACTTTCTGAAGAATCGCTAAGACCTGCAATTGAGACAGGGAAATCCTATGTGCATGACTGCCTCGACGTGAATGGAAGACCAGTGCTTATAGTCACTGCATCGAAGCATTATCCTGGGGTGAGTATGAATACAAGTTCTTTATGCGCAACGAATTTATTATTTGAGCTTCAGTTGCAATTAGATGATCATTCGACGAATCAACAAAACTAATCTGATGACAGATGAACATTTGTGATATGATGATCATGGCTTGATGACAGATGATGGAACCCATTGAAGATAAGAAGTTATGTGTCTTCCTAGTGGAGAAAGCTTTGAGTAAGCGGCCACTGGGGCAAGAACAAATACTGGGAATATTTGACCTTCGTGGATTTGGTCCTGACAATGTAGATATGGATTTCCTGACATTTGTGGTAATTTGATTGCTTCATAAAATACTCAAGATCCTGTCTTTTTGCATTTCATTAAATTTGAAACTGTCTTTGATTCTTATTACTGATGGCAGTTTGATGTGTTCTACGCTTACTATCCAAAGCGGTTGGGCCAGCTACTATTCGTCGAAGCTCCATCTATATTCAGGAAAATTTGGCGCGTTGTGAGGCCCATTTTGAAATCACATGCAAACCTGGTACAATTTTTCTTACATCCATTTACTAATTTGTGTGAAGTTTCAATTCCATGTTTAGTTTCAATATGTTCTATTGTTATCACTATACCGTTATCATCATATTATACAGGGATAATTGCATAGACCTTTTAGTTTTATCTTTTTGCTGAGAATATTGCTCCATGTAATTGTTTGTGCAAAGCATTTTGTTGTTGGCCTTGTTTAAATCTGCACGAAGCATTTAACATACAATTCTTGTATGCTGGTACTTTAGGTGAGATTTTGCTCTTTGAAGGACGTAAGAGATGAATATTTCACAGACGACACTCTACCGCCTGACTTCAGAGATTCTGATGGTTGATGAACTTAACTTCTTTTTTGTACTTTTCAAGTAAGCAACCAAATTGAATTCATTGCTTGCTTTCCTGTGGAATAATGTCATCAAAGGAGGTTCATATTCTCATTGTTCGATGTTTGTATTCATTGTAAGTAAATCACAGCTTAACGAAATGAAAAACATAAGGCGTTCTTGATGACAAAGAGCCATCCTCTAGAAAAGCACAATCCAGATGAACCCAATGTTCCATGTCTACAAAGATTGAAACTTGCAACAGAAACTTAAACCCCCTCCTTAGTTAATGTTATACAGACGTGTCTATCGAATATTCATTGTCCACCAGTTGTTGCTTTGTCATACTTCTTCTCCATCTTTGCTGCAACAAAGTTATATAAACAAAGTTCTTAGTCAATTACTGAAGTTCAAGAAATTTTGCAATTTGAGTTGAAAAGAATTTGGGGGAAATCTAAACAGTTTTGAGCAGTGAAATCCTGGAATTGAGCATAAGACAAGCAACACTTGGTGCATCTGTCGAATCGGCCTATGCTTTGCCACACCCCACAGCATCATTGCTTGCAGAACAACCCTCCATGGTTTGTTACTAAAATTAAGAAAGTATGAAAATTAAGATGGACAAATAGGACAAGGGAAAAGGAACGACGTAGGGTACCATAAATGAACCTTGATTGGCATGAATGGCTTCATTTACAGCTCACACTTTTGATAAAGATGCATAAGAGAATAGAACAAGAAGAGAAAGCAAAGCATAAGCTTTGAAAATGTTCATCTTTGTTTCTTCAATTCAATCTTTACCAAGAACCGAGGAAGCAACAATTTGTATGTGGTGAGTTACAGCTTACAAGTGGAGTAGCCATTTCAAAGCAATATATTTATAAGCAATTGAAATGGAGAGGAAAGGATATGCACAAAGTGATGAGGTTAGCATCAGAGCCTCCATTTTTTCCATGTCAAAATTGGTGTGCTTGCAATGGATATGTATGTATGCAGACTAGGGACGACAATAGGACGACAATAGGACAACAGATTATACTCTTCAAGAAATAAAAATTCACCAGAAGATTCAAACCAAAAAGTTCTTTTAAATCCGACTACAGCAACCGAATAATGTGACATTAAAAGTTCACATCTTTCTAATTGTATTGCCTAGAGATATCTTCCATGAGAATTCAAGGTTACAACCAGAAGCTCTAGAGTGGGCCGAAAAATGAACTAAAACAACACGATCCAAACTATTAGCGAAAGCTCATCCAGTGATCATACCGTTATGTTTTCCTTGAGAACAATTACACAGCAAATCTCATGCTCCAAATCCAGCTTAGCTGTGTTCATGATCACAATGACCTTCTTTGTGTATGTATCCTACTCTTCTTTACCATGGAGATCTGTTGAGCCCTTGGATTCTGCAGCTTTAGACTGGATTAAGCTCGCTTTGGCACTAGCAAGAAATGCAGGATCGGGTTCATGCTTATCTGAAGGCTCTTTCAGTGCCATGTATATGTAGTATGCTATGACCACGTTAACGGATATGACAGCAACGAATCCACTTATCAGTGTCTGAGATTCAGGGGAGATCTGCTTCAATCCTACAATGAAACACAAATTAGCATACAAATCCAAGTCGGTAAATAGCAATTTTAAGAACAATTTCCGTAGAAAGTTTTAAGAACTTTTATGCTGGATGTACAAAATTTCCATGGAAAACACAAATCCCTTGAATCTGAATACTCTTATTTGAATATAATGATAAAAGTTTCCCTTGTTTTACACCATGAAAATTTTATTTATTCAGCAAACTCGAGGTTCAAATGATACTGTAACTGATCATGAACCCCCTAATGCATTGAGGAGTCTTACCTGGAAACCAATTATGATTAAATCCATATAAGACTGCTATAGGTAGCATCCACATAAATACTGATGCAACAAAAAACTTTTTGACAACCTCTTCCAATGTGGCCATAACCTGAAAATAAACCAAGATTACGATATATAGAATAATCTAAGAGAGAAAATAACACTAAATTGCAAGACCAATCCTTTCCCCCAAAAAATCAACAGCAAAAAAACTCAAGGGTGTAGAACACAAAAACCCAATGTCAGAGACGTACTATTTCGCATAGCCATAGCCGAAAGAAACTGGTTCTGAATGAAAAAATCAGGTTCACGTATCTGCTATCCTGCCAATAATAAGCCTTCATAATTCTAATCACTATTTGAACACTTTTCTCCTTCAATTTAGTCCTTCTACGAAGTGGCGGAGCCAAAGACTTTCGAAAGAGGGATCACAGCTAATTATTTATCCTATTAATATTGAGTAAAGATTACCAGAAAAGAGTTCAGTGCTTCAAATTAATGACAGGAGGTTCATTTGTACATGGGAGTAATCCTGTGACAAATTTAGGGTTTGAATTTATTTAATTTACATATATAAGCATCAATGTGCAGCACTATGATCCATACAGAGATCAGTTCATGTTAAATATCAATCAAAGAATGCAAGAATTGTTCTTCGACCAAAAAAAAGAATGCAAGGCATGATGTGAATCAATCTGGATGATATAACGAGTTCCATTAGTTCAGTTCTTCTAAACATAAAATCTATGAATAAAGGAACTTATCTAAAACTACCTGATCTAAGAAGGAGCCCTAGAAAAATCAATTCAACGAAATTAACAAATTAAATCAATAAATAAGCATGAACAAATTCAATTCAACTAATTGAAGTAAACAAATTCAATTGAATTAAGCATAAACAAATTCAATTCGCTAATTCACTTTCAAATCCTAAAATCACCTGAAGAGGGAAATTTAAAGATCCCTTCAAAGCTACGGTATGGAAGACTGGATGTGACGGACCAGCGGATTTAGAGCCGAGTGGGGGCTTCGGCGGCGACGAGAGCGTGAATGCAGGCTGGCACCGTCGTTGTGTTGGCGTTCTCCGATGCCGAAGAAAGGCCTGAAGGAGTTGTTGCGTTGTTCAACCAAAGAAAGTCGCTAGTTTTTTTTTTTTTAAATAAAATAAAAAGAACAAAACGACGTAGTTTTCTCTTCTATTTTTTTTTTAATTGCAACTTGAAAGTGGGCCACTGGCTTGCCGCTCAGCCCCCATCAAATTCTCCCTGTTCGCAAAAAACCCTAAAGCCCTAATTTGCCTTCTCTGTGATCTCGCAGACTCACAACCGGGTCGCTTTTCCACGTTTGCTTTCTCCACCGCCAAACGTTTTGAGCCCTCGCCGCCGATCACTAGCTGCATTCTCTTCGCCAATTCCGAACTTCGTGTAATTTCACCCAATTTTTCATGTTCCTCTTTTTTCCACTCTTTTAGATTCATGAATTCGAGATTTGTTCGGATGATTCATCTTTATATGGGATTCCAGGTCTCAAATTCGAATTGGCTAACCGCGAGATAATTCTCATATGGATAAAGAAGAAGTATTTGTGGGCGATAACAGGCGTGAAGATGTGAGATGGCTCTTATCGCTGTCCGAGTCCGAGCTTGTAAGTAACGGAAATTCGCTTCCTTTTTTACTATCTGTTGCTTTCACCAGTTTCGATTTTCATATCCCTCTGAATTTATGCAAAGTCCATCTGAATTCGCTTCCTTTGTTTTGCAAGGTTCAAACATTTTCTGTTATATTACAGATTAAATCATAGACGATCGTTGATATGATTGTTCATTAGAGTGCTCGAGTTGGCAATTACTTAACTGAATGTGGAATGGCTAAGTTTAGCAGCTCACCTAGAATTCAGCCTGATCTTGTTTACATCAGGAACTATTCCTTAATTGAGTATTCTAATTCAATCCTAATGGAGCAGCATTCTTTGCCTTATTAATCCAATATGTAATTGGTCTCTTTGTCCAATCTTGTAAGCATGGGTGGGATATATAGTCTATACTGCATTTTCTAGTGTGTGGGATTGATTGTTACACAGCCTTACAGGTCATAACATCATTTGATGAGCTTATTAAGAGTCAAGGATTAGTGATCTAGGACATATTTGTCTTGCTAGTTAACATAGAATCTTATCTCCCAACAGCTTACATAACATGGCTTGAAATATTACCATTTCACAGGAATTACTGATAAGCTTGAAGAAGCTTGTTATGCGACGTGCCCAAACTATTGGACATCAGGCCTTAGCTAAGAAGTTCAATTTGAAAATGCTCCGAGTACTAGGTATATATACATATATTTTCCCCTATATTACTTGACTCTATGTTGCCTACTACTCAACATGAAATACTGCCTGTGCTGCTTTTTCTAGGTTCTATCATAATGCAACATGTCAATGATCAAGTTCTGTCAATCCCGGGCTTGTCTGATTCTGCAGCAAGTAATTTGTTAAAAGATGAACTCATGGACAGCGTTGAGTCTAAAGAAAACGATAATTTAGAGATAAATTTGCTATTGGAGAATAGAAAGCGAAAGATACCAAGGTGAGTGTAATGCTATCACTATTTGATTGATTTTGTGGTAAATCAGGCATACATTGTCATTGACTATGAAGTACTTGACTTCTTGCATGAATCTAGGTGCTTAAGTGGAAATCTACAAGTTAATCATTAATTCCTCTTAATTTTTGGCTTAGTTTGATAGTGTTTAACTTGGGATATAGTTCGGTCCAGAGGACATTGGCTGCTGGTGTCAGATTTATAGTGCTTACAGTTTTCATGAGATAGACAATGATAAGCAATTTCATGTATTTCTTCTTGAGAGCTAAAAATAATTGGCAATGATTAATATTTTCGAGGAAGTATACTATTTTCTGGAAATTAGTCTTGACCTTTTTATGATGAAAGTGCTTGTAATTGTTCGTTGGTTATGATAGTTGGCTGACTGATGCTTACCTCTTTGGAGGGGAAAAAGAAAAAAGTCAACATTCATTTGAAGTTTAGATCAACAAATTGAACAAGCTTATTATCTCGACAATCCTGTTAGCTCGCTCTTTAGAGTTTACGCCTATTTTCATATTCTCTTCTGTTCAGTTTGTTTTCTTGAATCTTCTGCAGATCAAGTGAGCATTCTAGTCCAAACTCAAAGAGACAGAAGAGTACTGTCACAGAAATTTCTTGATGTCATTAGAGATAGACTCATAGGTAAATCTCTACAACATGATGATAATGTAAATACCTATAGAACAGAAAGGATATTACAGGCAAAGAAACATAGGAAGTAGCTGATTTTTGTTGTTACAACAAAAATGAAAAATCATTCATCATAGAGATTTTTTTTTCGCATTATAGAGAATCTTACATGCTCTGAACTGCTTCTGTACTTTTTTGCAGTTCTAGTATTTTACAACTTACTCTTTGACCACGCCTGTTCCAAAAATGCAGGCCCCCATTATTTTTTTTATTTCTATGAAAAATGTAATTGTTCTTTATATGTATTATTGTAATATTCATTGTTCTTTATATATAATAATTGTAACATTTATTATTTCCTCCTATTCTTTTATACCTATAGTTATTTTGGTTGATTTTGGTTGAGCTGGGCCCACCCAAAATATGGCTTCCAATCAGGACAAGGGTGCGTATATCTCGACCCCCTGGATCCCACTCTTACGAGGATCCACTTGGGTCCTTGTTGATTTTTTTGTTGTTGATTTTGTATTATTATTTGGTTTCATGTGGTATCCGGGTGCTAGTAGCCCCCGGACTAAATGGGCCCGCACTAGGAGGTAATAAGGTTCATCTCGAAAGATTTTCAATATCAAAATCTTCACACCAATAGAAGTGATCATGTTAAATTCACGTGTTTCATATTTACTTGTACTTGCTACTCTTTGAGACTTGTATTTCATGACAAAAAATTATCAACTCTTCGTATACATGTCACAAGACTAACATACATGTCACAAGACTAACAAAAAATTATCAAGACTAACATACGTGCGAATTGGTTGATAGTTTGAGCTATTGCAATTATGAGTTGGGGCAGAAAGTTACTTGTCTAATGTAACAATGTTTTATCCAATTAGTATAGATTGCTTAATCTGTTGAACTTGCACATTTTGGATAAGATACACTAAACAAATCCAAGTTTTGTCTATTTAAGTTAGGGCCCTTAGATTGACTAGGGATCACCAATACTCAGTTGGTCTAGTGGTAAAGTGGTGCTAGACTCCTTAAGTGTTGTGCAGGAGGTTCGAAGTTCGAATCTCACTGGCGGCATGTATGGAAAAATTGATATTGGGAGGGTCTCCCCCAAAATGGGGCCACGAAGTACCCGGTCCGGATGTAGAGCGGTGTCCGACCGATCGAACCGGGCGAGCCAAAAAGGCAAGACCAAAAAAAAAAAAAAAAAAAAAAAAAAAAGATTGACTAGGGATCTAATAAGAGAAGGGATTTCCATAAGCTGACAAAGATGATACATTCACACCAAAGTGGTGAAATAAAAGGCAAAAGCTTTAACTTGTGACAATTGGGCTTGAATCCCAACTTAGCTAGTAAATATGACATTCTATAACCGCGAGTTCAAATCTCCCTTCCTTTGTTGTAACGGTCTAGTACTTCTTATGGACCGAGGAAAAAGAGATCAGGACTCGTGGCAACGACATAGAAGTGACACTCTTATGATCTTATAAAGAATAGGAAACAACGAAATTTCAACAAAGCATCTCCAATCTTATGTTCTTTCTAATATAATGATCGACCAAAAGAGTTTCTCACATACAACAAGATATATTAAACAAGCATGGAAAAGTCATTGCTATGCCAATGGAAATATACTATTCAATTTGTATTTTCTTTTCTATTTCTCAAGCCAAATTTTTATTTATTTTTCCTTGAGGTTGGGCCGGCCTTTGGAGAATGATTGTACAAAATCTCAATGACAACGCAGCCAAGAAACTGTACATAAGTAAGCTTTTACTGTTGTATTGAGAATTCATCCCATGACACTTGTTAATATATTTTTGAGAATTTACATAGCTTCTTCTGCCCTTTTTAGTAGTATACTCCATTTTTTTTTTTTGTAATATTTTAGACAGAATTTATTTTGAAGCAAATATATTAGACATTTTTTTAGAATATTGTTTTATCCAAATATTTTAAATCTGAATTAATAATGTGGATAAGGCTAATCAATACTGTACTAGAGATGCACATGCACGCGGAGCAGGGCGATGAATGCATTTTTCACCATGTGTCCATGTCCCCAACCTCTTATTATGCCCCATTCCCGCCCGTCGCCCTCTAATCCCCAATGGGAAATATGACGGAGAATCCTCTACGATTATAGAGTTATTAATTGGCCACCATTTGTTAAAAATTGTTTAAGACTAATTGATATTTCAAACCTTAAAACTATTTACAAATATTAAATTTAAACAACATAAAATTGAAACATCATTCTGGACATAATAAGTTTTCAAATAAATAAACAACAATTATATTTTTTTTTGTGTTTTGTAAATTAAAAATGTAACAAAAAACATAGCGAATATATATATATATGGAAGATTCGGGCGAATATTATCTCTCCAGCGTCTCTGGCTCTCTGCCCCACCTTAAATTGGAAATACAAAATTGACCATCATCCCTCACCAAGTGAGAAAATCCCCGCCTTTTTTCTCTCTCTCTACTAGATAAAAAATAATTTTTCTAACTTATGTCCTTAAAAGCCTAAAAATGCTAATAAATTTTAAAATTATATTTATTTAGATTTAATTTTTTTGTCAATAGTATTTATTAATTTTGTATTAAAATTTTAGTTCCCAAAATTAGGATAGAAACCCGAATACAATATCTTTTAAACTTAGCAATGTTTTTTTTTTCTGATGGAAACTTTCAGTTAACATTGAAAGATGCAAGATCTCTCTTCTGAAACCATCAATCGTACTCTTCTCCTCCCAAGTATTGGTAGTTGATGTGCTACAATCCCTAACACCACTATAAATACCAAATCACAAATCCAAAAACCATCTTCGCAAGTTCGGATGCCATGGCCCCCCAAAACCCAAATCTATAAGAACCCAAACGCCCACTAATTGATCCTATATAAGGAAGATTGTGATAATTTCAGTTTCCCCTCTTTCCTTAATTATCCCAAAACCCAATTTTCCCATTATCGGACTATATACCCATTGTTTATTCATCTCAATCGCCTCTGTTTTCTGATCCGAGTATTGATTGGAGAACCAACCATGGCGGCTGCTTCTGGAAGTGCGAGGAAGAGGGAGAGAGAGAACCCGTGTGGGGTTTGCGGGCACTACCACAAGTACGAGGAGGGGGAAGTTTGCGGGATTTGCGGCCACCGGATGCCCGCGGCGTCCGATCGCTCTTCGATCCAAACTAGCGCGTTTGCGACGGAGATCTTGCCGGAGTTTCTCTTCCTTGGGAGTTACGACAATGCTTCTAGGTCTGAGCTTCTCAAAACTCAGAGGATTTCTCGGATTCTAAATGTAAGATTGATCTTTTCTCTTTGTAAATATCTCGCATCTCTAGTTTGATTTGATTTTGATTTAGGAATTTGATCGTTAATGGAGGGGTTATGATTTAGGAATTTGGTGGTTGTTAACTTAGTGGTGTGATCATTGACTAATGCTAAGGTGGTGTTTGGTTGATGATGGTTTGGGGTTGGGGAATTGGTTTGGAATCATCAATGTTTGTTTGCAAATCTGGTTTTAGACCAAATAATTCCTCAAAACCAATGCTGGTACTCATACATGGCTTTGGTTAGTTCCTTGTCGAATTGAATGAACTAAACCTAATCCGATTTAGAACTAATCAAACAAAAATTTGGAGTATGGAATCTCTATTTCAAGCTTGCCTGACTCTGTAATCAAGGATCTGAGTGCTTTTGGTTGTGGGTGGTTACTTATCTGATGTTTGCTTATGTTGGAATTTATTCATCAATGCTTCTGTTGGTGGCAATTTATTTGATGTTTTAATGATTCTTCTTTGTTTTGTTGTCTTGAATAATGTGGCAAGCCTGTATCATTGGTGTTAACGTCCATGTTTGGGAAGGGATTTGAGACAGATTTTGGTGTTTCAATCTGTATTGATCTGTGTTGATTAAATGAAGTTCCTTGATGCTACATATTTGGAAACTAAGGAGATTGTAATGATACATAAATGAAGATGTGATTAGACGTCACAGGCTTATGGGTTGATATTTAGGCTTTATAATCTAGAATTTGGTGATCTATGCAAGAAAGAAATTTTAGGTAAAAATGAGTATTCATTACAGTTTTGTACAAAGAATTGAAACAACTGAAATGTAGAAAATTCTTACAATGCTGTTTATAGTGCACCAAAACCTCCTTAAAGAGTGAATGATATTAGTTTTGTGCTTACAGTTATGTTTTGCATTGATTTCAACTATCTGAATGGATTGACATGTTATACTGTATGCATTTGTTTACCTGCAGACTGTTCCATCCTGTACAAATCTCTACAAGAACTCCTTCACTTATTGTTCTCTTAAAGATGACAAGAGCTATCCATTTGAAGATGCTATACAATTTCTAGGTATGTCCATTACTTCCTACAAGTGTATACTCATATTTTTGTACATTGTTTACATATCTAATGTTTTTCTTGTGCAATTATGAAACAAATTATAACAGTGATTTGCCTTTTTTGGCAGAACAATGTGAAATGGAAAGGGCTCCTGTGCTGGTACATTGTATGACTGGAAAGAACAGGTGGTTACTGAGACTCTTATCGTTTTAATGATGTTCTTTTTAATTTAATGGTAAAAAATGGTCAATTTTTATGAAATCGGCACAACTGGTTGCATTTTTTGGGAGAAATTTTATTGCTCCAAAATCATCAGAAGTTTCAGTTGCAAACTGCGCTGGGTATTCATCCTAATCTATTTGTTCCTAATATAGCTTTGCATATCTATCAACTATAATTGTCTTTTCTGTCTTAGATAGTTATAGCTTGTTTTCAAGCTTTTCCCTCACTTAAGTATTCCTTTCCTGCCATAATTTGACTGTGGCTGATAGAGCAACATGTCTGACTTTCCTATCTACCGTTCTTGCCAGTCGTTTACTGTCTCACCTTCCCTTTGAGGTCTTTAGTGTGATTGAAAATCAAATGGCTGTGAAGACAATTGTCCATATCTATTCGGTTTACATGCATTGGGCAATTTGAAAAAGAAGATAATTGGGACTTTGGGAATAACTGATTGAATTTCTTGTTCAGCTATTCAGTTTATGCACCCTGTTTTTTTTTTTTTTTCAAAATTTCTATCAATAAGCAGATTATGGTTTAATAAAAACATACAAGCCGTTAATTTTTTTTTATAGTACACGAAGTCATCAGGCTGTCCTAGAACAGCTGCTTTAACTGCTGCAATCGATTTTGATCCTTATGCCCTTTTAATCAGCATAACTAACTAAATACAGGTTTAATGCAGATCACCAGCCATTGTAATTGCATACTTGATGAAATCAAAGCGGTGGAGGCTTGCACCGAGTTGTCAATGGGTCAAAGAGCGTAGACCATCTGTTGAGATACAACAAGGTATCTACTTTATATTTTTGTCATATCAAGGCTATAAACTATGAAATCAAAATTCAACCTAGTAATCAAATTCACCTAGATGAATATTCGACATGCCATCTTAGTACATTTTTTGATGCATAATGTTATAAAATGCAATTGAAGTTTGGCAAGCCCTCAGCATGATGCTTCATGACACATTGATATGATGTAATTTGAAATTCAAACAACACTCTTATCTACCAAGTTCTAATTAAAGTCTGTTTCATGATTTTTTCAGATGTGTACCAACTCCTATTAGAGTATGAGCAAAAGATCTTCGGCGTAAGTGATAGTAACTCCACGTCAACGCTGGACTTTCCACCTCAAAGCGCTCCATCCTTTAGCTTCGGGTTTCCAAAGACTGAAGGGGTACCTGCACCAACCTTCAGCACAGGAACAAGTACATCAATCTTTGACCGCCCAAGTGTCCCTCCGAATGAGTTCACATTTGGAGCCGGTCAATCCGAAGCGAACCCGAATGCTGCTGGTGATATGTCAATGGATGGCACCTAGAAATTTTAGACCATTTTAGGACAGTTGATTGAAACTTGAATCTGTGGTATTTGTACCTGTTTATTTAGTAGGAATTGAGTTTTGCTGTAGAGTGAAACACTGTTTTTTTGGATCTCTTTCTTCTCTTTTGGAGATAAATTCATTTATACATTGCTGGTGTGTTTTGTGGGTAAAAAAAAGTGTGAAATTTGTGAATTCCATGTTAATTGAAACCCTGAATTACAAGAGTTGCACATACTGTATAATCATGTTCATACAATTGTGCTCTCTTAATGCTTCTACATAGTACATTTTATGACTTTGAAATTGTAATTAAGGTCACTTGATTAATTCCTCAGATTTTGCCTCCTCCTGTGCCACGGAATAGTCATGCCTGTTAACACAGTAAACATTTACAAATCAGTAAATCACCATTACACAAACAACTCAATTACCTTAGTAAAATTAAACAATGGTTTGATACAACACCAAAAATTTGTGCAACTTACTTAAGCTTGCGAATTAATTGGCAAGCTCCAGTTGCAGCCGTTGCCATATTTACACTTAACAAAAGTGTATTCCTCTGCATTGAGGTCAAAATATATGAAGCAAATTTGTGTTATATAAGAAGGTAAAAATTAGGGGAAAAGGTTAATGGAAGCTTAATTACCGGTTTTATAATGGTGCTGTACCTTGACCAGATAGATCCACTAACAAACAGTGCTATAAAATTCCAAATGATTTCAGTATTAATTATTAAAGTGAACACAGTGATTAATTAACAATCAAGAATCAAGATTGATGTGACTATGTGAGACCTGCTTGGATAGGATAGGAGAGTTGTTCAGGTGGCTTCTGAAAATCAGCAATGTTTGCCATTATCAATCCCCATTTAAATGCTGGTGCCCAGAAATGAACTGCCAAAAAAAAATCAGTGAGAATCATTACAATCGTTTTATGATATGGGCGAAGAGAAATTGGGACAGAAAATATATACACTGATAAAAAAAAAAAAAATTAGCAAGAGAATTGAGTCATTTAATCGATGAATTTGCTGAAGAATCAACATCAAATTGGGAAGGAAATCGAATTGAAAGATTGTTCATATCGATCTGGTTATCTATGAACTCAAATTAATCGAAACAAGCACGGGATATCTGCACCAGATCGAATAAATGGAATTTTCCGAAAAAAATTGGAAGACTAACTTGTTTTGGGGCCAGTTGGGTGGTTCCATATAGCTTGGAGCTTGGAGGAAGCCATGGCGTCGATATCTTACAATTTAATTTCGGTACTCAATTCTTTATGTTTGGTGGTACTAGCTCAAACTTATCAAGCTTTTGCCTTTTTCATTGTATAATATTTCATTATATCAAGTCAAGTTTGGCATGCTCACCATGATATTTATTAAATCTTGTAGATTTGAATTGAAGGTAAGAAATTAATGTGAATTGCTTGTTGGCTTGTACATACGTGCGAATAATGTTTTACTCTTGCATCACCATCCGGTGGATATAGACAAGCAATCTTACTTGTAATGCACTAATAGTAAATTTTAAAAGGTAAAGGTCAGGATGATGTAAAGATTCATAGGAATGAGGTTGTGGATGTGAATCTGAATTTAGAGCAGCCCTACTTTGTTGGAATTATCTATATCCGAGCTGGAAAGACATGTGCTTTTTTGCTTATTGGTCTATAGAATGTTGTATGAGATAATTTTTTAAAATAGACTTGGTATTTGAGTGTGATGCGATCCTGTGTAGGCTCACACCCGACCCTGGTTAGCCCGAGGTGTCCTAGGTCATGTCGTGCTTTGCCATAAGAGACCATCCCGATAACTAGCATAAACCCCAATAGGCTATGATGTTTAGCTTGTTCTTGTAATTAATTATTCCGATTTAATCATATTAGGCACGTCGAAATTAATCCAAAGCTTGAGTTTAGAGAAGAGTTTCCTCCTCTCTTTGTGTCCCACATCAACCCCCTCCTAAACCCTTTTTTCCCCTCGCCCTTGATTCTGTCTCGCCCAAGCGAGTATAAGAGATCCACGAGCCATCTTAGAGTGGTTCGTACCTATACCGGTTACCCTACGGAGAAGATTTTGGTATCTGGAGTCTAGATCGGGCACCCTCGTAGTTTGATCCCTAGTTAAATCACATCAGAGAGCCTGTGTGAAAATGATAGTTGTGGACGGCTAGGTAAGTCAAACGAAGAAACATACAAAATTCGAGCAAGATCGGCTAGGAAAGGTGCAAACACTCGAAAAACAAAGAAGAAGAAAAAGACAAATTTAAGACCGGGGTGAATAAATTTATCTTTCCAGCTAACGACGTAATATGTTGTCTATTTTAAAAATTATCTCATACAACCAGCATATGACACCACATCCACCCGATAAAATATTTTATTATTAATATTATTGGTATAAATTTTTATTATTAATATGTCATATATATATAAATACACTACGTGGGCCTAGTTTAAAGCCCATTTTAGGCTTGGTGGGTATTTATGGGCTCGTAAGTTCAGACTTCTTTTCATTGCTTGTATTTGGGTTAGAAACAGATTGGCGGTTCGATCTACGTCTTTCACCAAAATCATCTGGATCAGTCCGTTTATGGATAAAAATTAAAATAATATTTTTCGGATCAGATCGAATCGGATTGACAGAAGAAATAGATGATTTTGTTCAACCCTATTAGATTACCACAGTCTTTTTTTTTTCATTGCCACCCCAGTTTAGCGGAGAGCATGGGCGGAGCTATGTTGGGGCGGGTGGGGGCCATGGCCCCCCCAATCCAAATTTTTGTCCGTATATATGTTCCTCTTGTCAATAGCTTCGATTTGATATATTATAAGCTCAATTCTGACATTTGAGCAAAACGTTATGAACGTTTGTAGATTGGACGTATACAAACCACTTTTAGCAAGTCATTTACTAAGTTTGAAACAAAGGTTTTAGTTTAATTTTTATTTTTTAGTTACGAGCTTTTAATATATATAGATTCAATTAATTTGTATTTTGAACCATTTTTGTTTTCTTAATCTAAATGTAGTCTGAAACATAATTATAATTATATAAGTTGTCATCATACACTCTTGTTTTCTTAATCTAAATATATTTTGAAATATTTTAGTCCTTTCTCTATAAAATATGTTTTCTTTTTTGTCTAAATTTACATTTTTTATTTCTACATCTTTCTCTAAAGATACATTAGCTATGTTGAAAATTTTTGTCGGCCCCTACAATAATAAATTTCTGGCTACGCCCCTGGCGGAGAGCTTTGTTTTTTTCATTGTCACCCCAGTTTAGCGGAGAGCTTTGTGTTGAGAGTTGTTTCCCATCTAAAATTGGAAAGTACAAAGCCTAGTATATAACCTAATGAGCTACTCCACCCATAGCCATATGGTGATGCACTGAAACGTATTTTTACGGGGATCTTACGTTTCTGAAACTCGTGATACGCTGAAACGCGGCGAAACGGGTGCGAAACGCGTTTCAGAAGGGAGTGAAACGGTCAACGTTTCGTTGACCACAAATTGGGCGTTTCTGAGCGCGTTTCAGGTTCAGTTCTGCAAATCTACCTCCCCAGTCGACTTCTCTAGATCTTCGATTTGCCCTGACCAACCTACCGCCGACCTCCATTCTATCACAGCCTCCCACCGACGAGCCTCCTACCCGCCTCACCACCCGCGTGCGAAGGATTCAACCCTAATTGGGGTTATGTAGGTGTGTTTCTTGGAGTCGGTTATAGACTGGAAAATCAGCCCGACTTCGACGTCATTGAGCTACACTATGGCCGGCAACGACGATTGATTTAATTGGGGTTATGACTTGGGTAGACGGGAGAGAGCGCGGAAGGGGCAGTAAATTAGGGATCTGAGGCAATATATGACATATTACATAAATCTACCTCTGTTTCTCATATTTGCAAGTTAGTTCATTATTTAAAATTAAATACACTTCCACCCACTTTACATATTAATGGTTATATACTTATATCAACTTTGATTTTCTTTTAGCTAAGTTGATTTATCTTGTTTGTTTAGATTGCTATTTGATTGTTTTGTTCATATTTATGTTATTCTAATCTAAACCTTTAAAATAATATATTATTTATGTTGCCGTTTCCTCGGTGTTTCGTTTCTTATAAATTTTGGGATTGTCGTTTCGCCGTTTCCCGTTTCACGTTTCGGGGTAACCTAGGTTTTAGGTTGGAACCTCATTGGGTTTGAATTCTACGCCCGTTATCGCACGACCCCCAGATTCTCAGCTCACCGGACTTTATCACTTTACTCCATCAAACACGTCTGAAGTTCGAGTCTCGCAAGGGCCTCTTTATTTTTGGGTGGGATCTACTCTCCTAACAAGTTCATTTCTCCTCCACTGAGAATCGAACACTCGACCTCGGCGTAGAGAAGCGTAACCCCTCCCACTACGCTCCATGCTTGTTGGTGATTACCACGATCTCTAAAAAAGAGAGCGTGGTAATCCAATAGTTTTCATGATCAATTAATAACATTGCTAATAAAAAAGTTCATTAATTATGTTAATTTAAGGTACTTATTTTTATTAGAGTAATATTTATTTATTTATTTTAAAAAAATAAGATTCTTGTGATGAAGGTCGATTTGAAAGTTCAAAGGCGAATACAACCACTTAATAAATGACTTTTCGAGCATCTTTGAATTATCGAGCATTGCATCCTCTTTAATGTGCAAAATAAGTTTGGTGAAATTATTGAAAAAAAAGAGGTTGGTGAAATATATTACTAAAATAAAGTTAAATTTTAGTGGTGTAGATCTGTACATATGTTGGTTTTATATCGTTAAGCCTAACTAGCTAGTTTAGTAGACACTATCACATCCGTGACTATGGGGTCAAAACTCTCCTTGTTGTTAGAAGACAAAATTTGTACTTTTACATTACAATCGACAATATTATATGACGCATGTAACCTTGACAATAACTTTCGTTAACCAAATCGTACGTAAGACAGATTGTTTTTTTATAAATAAAGAAAGTGTACAACAATATAATCTCCTAGGATGGACGGTCTAGTGATAGGAGGCATAAAAAAATATTAAGAGGTTTTTTTAGGTTTGATTATTACCCTCGTGTATTCACTTCGGTGAAAAATTAAATCTCTTACCATTTCTCTTTCCATTGGGTCGAGCTGGTCGGTGCAATCTGGTTTAACTGGTTTGTGTGCTTTGTCGGCTAGTTCACGAACTTGAGGCTCACTATCAAAGATGAATCTCTCGTCAAAATTCTATTGTACACCTTCCAAAATTCTATTTACATCAATGATGCGACCTTGTCTAGGCTCAGACCCAATCCCGACCAGTCCGAGATGTCCTATGCTATGGCGATCCACTTGGCATAGGACTTAGTCTTTATTATGTAATTTCTATAATTATGTTCGTTCCCGGTGTAACATTTCTATTTCAATATTACTATTTTGGATGTATGTTCTCTTACACTTAAGAGACCGACCCATTAAAGTAGAATAAAGACCATTAGATAATTTTTGTAGTAAGAACCAAATAACCCGTAATCCAGAATTATACCATGAAATAAGTTAAACTTATTTTTAAGAGAACTTAATTTAGAATCTTCGAGCATCTAATTAAATGGTTAATTTTTTTTAAATATATAGTATCCATAAATCCTCAATTCAACTCTCATATGCATACATTAAAGGAAAAATTACTCAAAATAATACCAACTTTTGCCTGTTGACTCAAAATAATACTTACTTTTAAATTGACTAAAAATAATACCAATTTTCATCGTATTAACTAAAAATAATATTAACTTTCATTGTACTAACCAAAAATAGTATAACGGTGTTTTTTATGAAAATTTTAGCAAGATATGTGATGTGGATATTGAAATATGTTGGTTGGTCATTAATAATATCAACTATCGTTGATGCCACAAGGTTAAATGAAAATTCATATAATGTAAAGTGATACTATTTGTATGCAAAATGGTAATTTATATGATGATAGTGAGTAATAATCACATCAAAGTCTTAGTCATCAATATTTTTTAATGTTTAGTCAACAAATTTTGATAGACATGTCATGTGTTTTGCCGAAATCTCCACCGAAAATGTCTTTGTACTATTTTTTATTAGTACAGTGAAAGTTGGTATTATTTTTGATCAATTTAAAAATTCGTATTATTTTAGATAAATAGGCAATTTAAAGTTAATATTACTTTAAATAATTTTTCCTACATCAAACCACTATTTTTTCTCGTCATCTTGCTATGTATCTCAACTCTGTTTCCATATAACATTCTATTTTAATTTTCTGAAACAACTCAACACACAAATTATACTAAAGATTTTTTTAAGTTTACCTAATTAATTAAGATGAATAAACCCCGACAAGAGAAAACCAAGTGTATTGAAGAATCAAATGGACAGACGGTGGACAAATAAATACGAATTGAAAGGCCCGCCTACATATCGGTTACTAGTTGAGCAACAAAAGACAGCAATTAATAAATCCAAGTATTAGTATTCAACATTTCAACTCTTCTCGACGACTTATACGTACGTACATGGGCCTCTCTTTAAAAGCCCTTTTAACCTTATGGGCTGACCCACTCAGCACATTTTAGTTTTTTATTAAACAAACAAACCCTATAAATATCTCCAAATTTTCGCAACATTTATTTATCGGTTTTTATAACCTATGTTCTAAGAATATAAGTTAGGCATTCTTATTTTAGAACTTAAAATCATATTTAAAAATAAATAAACTCTATTAAAAGAAATAAAGTTGTCTTATATTATGCAAACTAATAATTTTTTTCAAATTCAAGGTTCTTAACTTATGTCCAAAAGATACAAATTAGAAAAAAAAATTATTTAAATCTTAAATAAATTACTCTTATGGTACTTTTTTGTTAAAAAAATGAAGTTTCTATTGTATCTCAAATCTTACATAATGTGACCAACAAAAAAACTCGGATACCTCTTACTCAAATTTAATTTTGAGGGAGAAAAATTTTCTCCACACCCATGAGGCAAGGGTTAAAACTCTAAAGTATGTAAGAAATTTCTTTTGAAAGACTCACCCGCTAAAACTATATGCATGATTCGGGTCTAGTTGGACGTAGCCAGACAAAATTCTAGAAAAACCAGTGGGCAATCCAAAAAAAGGCGGTGAAGTTTTGCGCACTCTTTTTTTTTATGATGAGCACTCCAATTTGTGCGGGTTAAGCATCCGCACATGTATTTTTTTTAAACCGGGTTCAAGTTGTGTGGATCCAAAAACCGTCCATAATTAAAAAAAAAACCGCCCAGAGTGTCCAGTTCAAGCTTGTGCTAGTTCTGAACCAGCACAAAGTGTCCGAATATTTCAAAAACTTATGTGCGAATTTTCAATCCGCCCATAAATTATGTGCGGTTTGTTGTGCGGCATGAGAACCCGTCTAGGAAGACCGATTTTTTACCGAACCAGATGTTAATTTTTGTACCTGTTCTGAATCCGTTCATATGAGAGTGTGCAACACAAATTTAAGAGTGCGCAAAATCCGTTAATTGTTTAGATGATCTTTTTTTTAATCTCTAGTCCGGTTCGATTGGCCAAAACAACTCTATGTCTGGACCGGGTACTGCAGAAATCCTTAATGAGAGCGAATTTCCTAATTCGGTCTTTCCATTCACGCTGTATGAGAAATTCAAGTCCAAATCCCTAAACAAACGTTTAAGAAAACCTAACATCTCATCCTGCTAAATCAATTGGTGATTGGTTTGTTTTAAGTTTTAACGATCATTAATCACAATTCATAACACATCTATAGATTGAAGTAACTACTTTTATATACATCTGAAATCTATAGTATTCCTACACGTAATTTATGTTTTGTGATATATGTTTGTATAAACTATTGGAAATTCGGTCTCCAATTATTGTTTATGTGGGTACTATGTACAAAGTACAAACTAGGATCTCTGTGACAGCTGAGCTCATAGCCAGTAGTATACTTAAGCGTACTTTGGAATATGTATACATTGTTGGGTCAATCAAAATAACATTTGTTGATATATTTTTCTTTCTTTTTTTTTTCTGAGAGAAATTTTCAATTTTCTCTCTATTATTAGTACTGAACTATTTAATAGCCACCAAGTTTAGAGGATTTTGTTCATCACCAGCTTGTGTGATTTCTCTTTAACACTAGTGTATGTCTTTTTATGTCTTTATAAAGTTAACATTATCCGGCAATTGTACCCTATTGTGTTGCTACTTGCGTACACAACATCAGAAATTCGGAATCCCAAATGTTTTGACAAATTAATTAATATAAGACCATCCCATCCCATCCCATCAAAGATTGACATATAAATGGAGATTCCAGATTCATCTGGACATTCTAAATAGAGTAGTTGTTGTTTACCCAGATTGATTTAATTTCTACTTCACAAGTAGTTAGAGGTCGAATTAATCATTACTTTCAGAATGACCAATAAAAGTGGTTTGTGGTTCTATCATTTGATGAAATTAAATGACAATACTACTTGATTCGACGATTGGAAGACTAACACATGCATTATTTGCCCGGCCAGCTCATACACACATATACTACATAATATAATACTATAGTGTTTATAAAAATTGGTCGGTCTTACACATCTAGTTAAGCAATTTAGTCTTTAATAATAGTAATTAGAAGTCTTCGGTTCGACTTTCATGGACTGTACCCTTCACCAAAAAAAACTTTTAAAAACTTATTTAAATGTAGCTTGACTCACGAAATGTCACATAAGCATTAGACAATAACACAATGGTTACGGACGACAACTCTAAAAATAGTTTCGAGTCAAATGAAATTTGAAAATCTAGGCAACAAAAATGAGTTGTTATTTCAAAATTCAGATCGGAAAAATTTATGTAGGGAGTGGGTGTTTTAGGAGTTGAATATTACTAGCTAATTTGAGAGTGAGTAATACAATAATGGACCTGAATTTGATCAATTTAAATTCAAAAATATGAAACTAGAAGAAAAAATATAATTGTCTTGATCAATAAACTCACGATCTCAAACTACTAACTGAGAAAAAGATTTTGAAATAGCAACCAAAATACCCTTAAATTTAAGGATACTAATCAAAATTTCTCTTAATTGCTTTAGAAATCACCTTGAACATTAGAATATTCCTTCATTAATAAAAACCTACTATCAACTAGTTAAAAACTATAACAAATCATACTTAAATTATTTAAACCTATGAAACCCCTCAAATGACTCAAACGGTCAAACCTCAATTCATACCTTGACCTAAGAGGAAAAAATACACTCAAAGACTACATGTATCCAAATTGAGTTCAACATGTACACGATACTCTACATGCGATATGTTGAAACATAGATCTGAAAGAATCAATTTCGATTGTTCATAAAACGTGTTTGCAAAACCTTTTAAGAAAACGCAAAGAGAGAACACAGAGAGTTGTTGACGCAATCTAGACCAAAGTTTTATTATGCGGAGCCTAATTAAGACGGGAGGCTCACCCAATCAACTAGGCACAAAGACCAACACATTACAAGCAAGCACATAAAATGACAATGATAAGGAAACGAAAGCAAGAACAGAAAATAGTACTAAGAAGGAAGAACAAAGACAAAATTGCAAGCTCACAAAGAACTCAGACCACCAAGACATCAAACTCCCTCTTCTCTCTCACGAACTCCGGTGGGTGAGCTACAATGGAGTCACATGCTCCAAACCCTAACTTCCCACAACGGCGCAGAAATGAACAAGATAAGTTCTGGGTTTTAATCTTCGCTTTTATATCAACCCAATCTCTCAAACGACGACGCTTCCTTTATCCTTTTAATAATCTAAACGTTGTGTTCCAACTATACATCATCGTTGGTCTTTATCAAACAAATACACCCAAATAAGCAATAGTAGCAAGAGTCAGGCCCAAATCGCACAAGAACATGACCATTAGTACATGCCAATACACAACTTCTTCTAGCCATATTTTAAATCAAGGTGGTCAAGTTGCTCGAGAGAGAGGATCATGGCTTGATCATGGTCCTGTTCATTGGCATATGAAGTATAATTCTCATTCCAACGTCTACCTAATTAATCTAATATGCTTATTGTTGGGCCCAGAAGTCATCAAGCTCATTCTTCGGTCAAGCCCATCAGTCTAAAACGAGGTCACGAAGCCTAGTCAACTCAGGAGAGCCAGGGAGTGGTGATCGCCGGTTGTGCTAGAGGAAAACCGCTCCGTGATGGACTTCGGAACGTGGAAGACGATGGAAGCGATCGTGGGAGGGAACACCGGGAATTATTTCCAATTGAAATATATATAGACTAGGGGGCGAAATGAAGGACACAGAGGAAGAAACCCAATTGTAACCAAAAGCCATTGAAATACTTGCAAAAATCTGAATACAATCAAATTGCTCCATTCAATTTCGTGTTTACCGGTTAGATAGCTCTCACGCTCTGAATTTCTCATTTGTAATTATCACTGGTCGAAATCTGACCAAAACAATTATATATAAAATTGGTAATTTGTTACATATTACAACAAATAATTATCAAAGCATAACACAATCTCGTTACCATCGGATACTATAACCCAACAAACTACATTTCAATTGGACTACCAATCAACTACCTGAATAAATATCATGTCTACAACTCTACAAATCTACACTATAACAAGACTTTTCACACTATAAATCCACTCCAAACAAATTTTGTGGCTTCCATTTTTCTTTTGCTCTACAATTTTTGTGGCTTCTTCTCTAGCATTTTGCCACCCTAAATTAAATAAGCCCCAACAAACATCCAATCAATAGTTTACACAAATACACTCTATATAAACTAAAACCTCCCCAACACACAAAAACCCAACCACAACACCAACACAAAACATGAAGCCACAAATGCAACTACTACCACTCCTCCTCCTCCTAGCGGCGGCCGGTGCGGTGGCCGGAGGAAAAGTTCCGGCGGTGATAGTCTTTGGCGACTCGTCGGTCGACACCGGAAACAACAACGTGATATCGACGATGTTGAAGAGCAACTTCGAGCCCTACGGCCGCGACTTCTTCAACGGCAAGCCCACCGGCCGGTTTAGCAACGGCAGGGTGCCGCCGGACTTCATATCGGAGGCGTTCGGGCTCAAGAAGGCGGTCCCGGCGTACTTGGATCCGGCGTACAATATCTCCGATTTCGCCACCGGAGTTTGCTTTGCCTCCGCCGGGACTGGCTATGATAACGCCACCTCCGACGTTCTGGTGAGTAACTTTTTTACTACGGTGAAAAAATTTAAAACTCTCAAAATCTACAAGAACTCACACATTATCACACTTTGCATTTAATAATCACTCTATAGTAGTACCTTTTTTGTTGATTAAATATATGTTAAATGAATAAAGTATTATAAAAGGTGTTTTTTAACAAAATTATAGAAAGAGTATGTGTTTCATTTTAAAATCAAAATGTGATTTTGAGTTAAAATATTTTTTTATTGTCTTGAAAAAGTATATAAAGTAGAGAAATTGAAAATTTTGATTTTGGGTTAAAATGATAGTTTGGATCAAAATAGTAGCATTAAATATTGCGGTTAAATGTAATTTACATGCATTTTGGGCTATTCAATTATGAAACTATAGTTTTTTAAGAAAGTAATTGATAAAAATAGATAATCTTGCAACTCTCATAATAATTGTGAGTATTTTACTTAATATGGGGTATGGAAGAAAATGATCTAGCTTGCTACTCCCTTATTATGAAATAATATCTCCGAAATGGAATAAATTGATCACATCATCATGTGTCACAATTTAATTGAAGGTGGATTCAATTTAGTTCATTCGAGTGAAGAAGCTATAGTGTAATAAATATTGTTTGTGTGCATGTGAAGGAGAGTCAGAGCCATGGTAAATATTAAGACTTGCCAATTGTCATGGTGGTTCTTCTCTATACTATTATTGTCAATAGTTTTTCCATGAATACTACTCCCTACATTTTATCGATATATATGCTATATACTGGCAGTGTTCTAAAAAAACGCTAGGCGGATTTTACATAAAGCGGGACCGTCTAGCGTCTAGGCGGCCTAAACCCGCCTAGACGGGCTGAAAGACTAGGTGAACTAGTACTTCCCAGTGCTTAAACAAGACCTAAATGCAACTAGGCGGGGATTTTTAAAACAATAAATGTACTAGTATATACATCCATCCAATTGGACCAAATACTACTATTCCAAAAAAATGTTATATAATACACATTTAATTACTATAGGCCGTTGAATCAATCGAACAACTACTTTTTTGTTCTAATAATTTTCATCTCACAATCTTTATGCACCTATATATATAATTGTTCCTAGATATTAAACCTAGCTACAATCCCAACCACTTACATTTATTGCTAACAATATTGGGTATGATCAATAACATTAACCAGAACGTGATACCCTTTTGGAGGGAGCTAGAATACTACAAGGAATACCAAACAAAGCTCAAGAGCTACCTCGGCGAAGCAAAGGCGAAGGAAGTCATAACCGAGTCGTTGTACCTCATGAGCCTGGGCACGAACGACTTCTTGGAGAACTACTACACGACTCCTGGCCGGAGATCCCAGTACTCCATCGGGCAGTACCAGGGGTTTCTGGTCGGGATCGTGAGGAATTTCGTCAAGGAGTTGTATGCCCTAGGGGCGCGGAAGATTTCGATAGGAGGGTTGCCGCCAATGGGTTGCTTGCCCTTGGAGAGGACCACTAATTTCTTTGGTGGAGAGGCTTGTGTTGATGAGTACAACAATGTGGCTAAGGAGTTTAATGGTAAGTTGGGTGGATTGGTTGTGGAGCTTAACAAGGAGCTTCAAGGTGTCAAAGTGGTGCTCTCGGATCCTTATCCTATATTGATGCAAATCATTCATAAACCTTCATCTTATGGTAAGATCATGTCCTTGTACTTATATACATTATACAATACGTACATTAAATGGAGTGATGTGTTGGATTTTAATCATAGTTACATATAAGCTCATAATTTACTTTCTAACTAATGCAAGTTTAAGTTAATGGGTTAAGGTATATTAATGTCAACTTGAAAATTAACACTCTCCCTACTTGACTTTAATTATATTAGGGTTTGTTCTAATGACTTAATGGTCTAATTCGACCCGATCCAACCCGTACGGATTAATATTTTTGGAATTACGGATTACAAGTTAATTGTGTTACGGGTCGACCCATAATACTTGTAACATGGGTCGACCAGTAACCCATAATATTTTTGTTACAATAGTACATACAATAATGTCTTACTCTTTACAATAATACATTAATTAATACCCTTAAGTCTTCAAACTAGTTGTAAGTAGTCATTTTTTTGAATGGCAAACATGATGAACTATTTGTAAACAAGTCAATTTTTTTATATATTTATTTGTATAAACAAGGAAAATGGGTTAAAATGACTCATAATCAAGCTAAACGGATCAAAAGGGTCAAACAGGTCAACTGGTATAAGACCCGTGACCCAACTCGTAAAACTCGTAATACGTAAACCGGGTTACAGATTGGATCACGGATCAAGCTAATTATTATTACGAATCGACCTGTAAACTGGGTTACGGTCGGGTTTGGTCAACCGTTGAGCCACCCTAAGTTAGTTATATATGTTTTGTTGCAGGGTTTCAAGTGGCGTCGATGGCGTGCTGTGCAACGGGGATGTTCGAGATGGGATACATGTGCAACCGCTTTAACCCTTACACTTGCATCGACGCCTCCAAGTACGTCTTCTGGGACTCATTTCACCCAACTGACAAGACCAATCAGATCGTCTCTGACCATGTCTTCCACAAAGTTCTCTACCAATTTGCATGATTTCATTCTTAATTGTAGTACTTACTATTCAGTTAAGCTTTTATTTGGCTACAAAATAGCCCACCAAAAAAAAATATGAAATTTAGTTGATGTCACTTGTATGATGTATTGTAATTTGTAAGTGTTTTCTTTTCTTTCTTTCTTTTTGGGGGGTTGTTGTTGTTGTACGTTGAGGAATCCCATGTATTGCTAGTGTCTAGTAATTTATTTGTCATCATATGTATAATATATATTTCATTAATACATTTGTTATACAACACTCTCTCTAGCTAGGTAGGCTAATTTTGTTACATGTGTAGAGCTGTCAAACGGGTCGGTCAAGTCGGGTTCGGTCCGGTTATTTCGGCTTCGGGATGAGTCGGTTTCGGATCGTAACAGGTCATCGGTCAAATCGGATCGGGTCATTGCGGGTTTTCGGCGGGTCAGGTCGACCTAACATGTCCAGCAAATCGAATTTTTTATAATTTTTAAAATATTATCTTATTTAAAAAATGATATTTAATAATAATCTATTATTTTTATAAATTTTAATAATAAAATATATTATAATTTTTAAAATATATTATTTATATTCTAAAAATATAAAAAATCGGGTCAAACCAACGGGTTTCGGGTTTGAACCAGCGGCAGCCCCCACTGGGATTTTCAAAAAAAAAATTTTTTTTTTTAGAAATATAGTAAAAAAATTAGATTATTTGATAAAAAATTAATTTATTTGGTCAGAAAATAGAAGATTAATTTTTTTTATATATAAAATATATTGAAATGGTTTTTATACATAAAAATACAAAATTTTATATATAATTTTTTTATATACAGAAAAATACAAAAAAAATTCTATATTTTATTTAAAAATACAAAAAAAAAATCCTGGCTTCGCCAAGAATATTTCTGTAGCAAAAAAAATTATCAACGAAATTTAGCCCCACTGACACAAATTCCTGGCTACGCCACTGGTTTGAACCCAACAAATTTCGGGTCTATCGGATTTAGTTTATTTTAAATTTCGGGTTCAAATTTAATTTCGAGTCTTGATCCTAAAATTTTCGGTAAGTCGGGTCAACTTTTGACAGCTCTGACATATGGGTGTTGGAATATCCTTATGCAAAGATTAGATGAAACAAATACACTAACATACAAGATTAATTAATTAGTGGGATCTCCATTTTATTGTCCATTAAGATAAAACTCAACAAGACTTATGTTCTGGCGTACAATAATAACGAAAAATGTGCTATTATGAGTGAATGTATATGATAATAAGCCTAACATATAAATCCAATAAAGTTTCATTTTATCAATACTTCTGATATTGGTAGTCAATTAAGTCATTTTATATACTTGATCTGTTTTAAAATATGTCATTTTCTCATTTAATTTGAGTAACAAATTTGAAATCGAAGTTGTAGATGAGTAACTTATATCCACAACTTGGATCTCGATCTCCTCGTGATTAGAGTAACAAATTTTTGGTTAACGAATTTAATTTGGAGGGGCAGCATTTAAATGGTGTTGTACTTTGGCAAAAAAAATTGAAAGGGCCGTCGAAGTTGGTGCACCTAAACCAATTAACGCACGATAGAGAAATTTATATATATATATATCTCCACTATAATAAATAGATGTGTTTATGTTTTGCCGGTTTCACATCTCTTTTTTGCTGACGATAGTTTGTTGTTTGCTAAAGCAAATTTGCAAGAATGCTTGGTTATAACTGATATACTCAGTCAATACGAACGAGCATCTGGACAGAAAATGAATATGGCTAAATCAGAGATTTGTTTTAGTAGAAATGTTTCAGCTCAAAGAAGATATGACATCTGCACTTTTTTGAATGTTCGGGAGGTTGATACATATTCAAAAATATTTTGGATTGCCTACAATAATTGGGCGTTCCAAAAAGATGGTATTTACTACTGTTCTGGACTGTATTCGGAAAAAGGTTTCAGGTTGGAAAAATAAGCTGTTATCTCAAGCAGGTAGAGAAGTGATGATAAAACCTGTATTGCAGGCAATTCCTCTATATGTTATGAGTATTTTCAGACTTCCTGATATGCTAATTGATGAAATTCACTCATTGTTGGCTAAATTCTGGTGGGGTTCTTCTTCTGATGGACGGACAGTACATTGGCGATCTTGGGCCTATCTTTGCAAGTCCAAAAAGAGTGGTGGATTAGGGTTTCGAAATTTGAAGGCTTTTAATACTGTAATGCTTGCCAAGCAGGGCTAGCGCCTCCTTCAGAATCCAGATACTCTTCTAAGTCGAATGTTCCAGGAGAAATATTATAGAGGATCGAGTTTTCTGATGGCAAGATTAGGTCTTAATCCAAGTTATACTTGGTCAAGTATATGGGGTGCTAAGTCTATGTTGTTAGAAGACTTGGCTTGGCGTATTGGGACGGGTGCTAATGTTTCAATATGGCGAGATAAATGGGTGCCTAATGGTACTGGTACTTTTCGTCAACCAGTTTTTCTTCCAGGGGCTGATCAGACTTTGCTTGTTTCAGACTTAATTAATGTTGAGCAAGCTACTTGGAATATATCTTATCTGAATGATTTGTTCGATCCTTTAGATGTTGACCCTATCTTACGCCTTAATCTTAGTCCTTTCTCTAAAGATGATATCCTCTTTTGGCCTAATTCTTCAACTGGTTTATATACTGTTAAGAGTGCTTATTGGTTAGGAATGTCAGATTCTTCACAAGGTCTGCATAACTCCATTGACTCACCAATTTGGTCTTTGATTTGGAAACTTAATGTTCCTCCAACACTAAAAACCTTTGCCTGGAAATTAATGTCTGGTTCTTTAAGTACTAAATCTGCTTTATATCAGCGGAGAATTACTGAATCAGATATATGTGAGCTTTGTACTACCGAACCTGAAACAGTTTGGCATATGATTTTTGAATGTTCACATTCTCGTCCATTGTGGGAGCAGTCCAATTTATTTTCTGAGATCTTATCTAGCTCGCCATCTTCATTGCAAGAAGTTGTGCTTCATATTTTGGAAACTCGGGGTATCTTTGGTGTGGAAGAATTTTTCCTTACCACTTGGGTCTGCTGGACTGCACGTAATCATGGCATTTTTCAGCATAAGTTGCATCAGGGAATACGGTTATTTGTGGGTTTCAGTAATATGGTTCATGAATATAGAGTTGTTGCTAATGTTGCTTGTAATTCTCTTACGCCACCAGCAACTCGCCCACTGACTTGGCAACCTCCACCGCCTGGGGTGATAAAAATAAATTCAGATGCTGCAGTTTTAGGGGCTGATGGTACTGGTTTGGGCGTAGTCCAATTTGTTTTATTTGGTATTATTTTCATTCTTCTACAATTGATATAGATTGTGCATTTAAATATTTTATTATTTTAAAATTATAATTTATATTATTTATAATCATTTCGATCAAGACCATCCTCCTTTCACTTCTAACTCACAAAAAAAATTAAAGACAAATGTCATAAAAATGATTTATAGAACTTGACAATAGAAGTTTGTATTCCGTATTCATTTAGAAATAAATTTGTATACCTAATCATGAAAAGAAAATGAATAAGCATATATATATATATATATTACATCAAACCAAGAAAAAAGATATACATTATCAGAGAATTTTGTACTTATATAATTCGATTGGACATACTTCCAAACATTGGAGTTGTCCAAAACAATACTCACCTTTGAAAGAAAATGTCAATTGTTTCCATGCATTTTTTATTTATATTTGTATCAACCTATTTACTTCTTCCTCACTATCAACTCGATCTCTTGAAAACTCTTCTAAAGCTCTCTTCCAATATATCATTCTTTCACTATATATTGTGGGATATGAGATATTGCATGTGGGATATGAGATATTGCATGTGTATCAAATGTAGATAATTTTCTCTACATATTATAAAATAGAAAAATAAAAAAATCTAAATATGAAATTAAACTAATGGTATTATTAGTCATTCAATCTATAAAATAGTCTTCTTGAAATGATAATGAAAACATAAATTTGTACCTTAAATAGGCTTTTGAAATTACATGTTGCATATGAATAAATATCAAAAGATAAGAAGAAATTAAATATGGTCAAAAATAAATATTCCTATTAAAATCACAATTGTTAAATGCAAATTAAGTCATCCAACTTTTCATATTACTAAACAATCTTTCACATTTATAAATCTTCAACTTTTCTAATATAAAAAGACACTTCATCATCTTTATATTTACACCTAAATGTTTTTTGGTAGATAGAGATGTGACACTCTCTTTGCCCTCAAAGGGATTTATTAACAGTTTAATACTAAAAAATGCATATGCAATATCTCATATCTCTATATATGTCCACAACAACTAGAAAAATGGTAAATTAGATAAAGTTTAAAAAGAGCTTAAAAGATGCCAAGTTGGTATTGGAGAAGAGGCAAATATGTGGATATATACACAAAAATGCATAAATGCAAGTGCACGATATCTTCGTATGAAAGTATGAATATAGATTAGGACAACTCTAATATATCTAAGAGCATGTCCCAGAAAATTATGGAAAAGTTATAAATTCTTGAGCAATATACAATTTTCTTCTTTGTTTTTTGTAATATATATACATATATGCAATTTTATATTATAATTGAGCATAATGCCATATTATACTTAATGTCATATTATAGGAATAATAATTCAAAACCAACCTATATAAAAAAATTCTAAATTCAAGCATGTTTTATCAAATCTTTTTGATTAGATTCATGTTGAAAAAACTTAAATATGAAATCAAATTAATATTAATAGAAAAGTTGAAGTTGTACAAGAAAAAGATTGAAAGACTGAAAATAATTCAAAATATATATAATCTAAAAAATTGAGATAATCTATTTTTGGATTTTAATACTTTTTTTATTCATGTTTAATTATATAATGACTACGTATTATGATATTGTTGTTTTATACAAGCAAATGTGAAATAAATATTAAAAGATTAACTGCCAAAACACCTTTCTTTTATGCAAATTGCATCCGTTAATCATTCATTTCTATGTTTGTTTTTATGTTGTGTTTATATTTTCTCCGATAGAAGAGTAGAAGAATACAAAAAGAGTAATAGTCCCTCTGATTATTTACAACAAGGTACAATATCAATGTATTTTTTTATATTAGGTTTTTTTATGGATGCTTAAATCTATCGTTAAATATATAATACAAAATGAAAAATGTATTATATTGCAAGGTTATATGACTAAGAATTTAGAATTTTATTTTTAATATAAATAATTTTTACATTCAAAATTCTATTCCTTCTAACTTAACATACTATTACTAATATTATATTATCTTTGTACTTAATTAATCAACTACACTTCAAAGGTCTATTTAATTAAGTTATTTATTTTTTAATATCTTCAATATTCATATTAGAGAGGATGACCCGTGTGTTTATATTTTTACACATCCCATTAAATTAAAAAAATTCTACGAAAAGAATATACGAATAATATATGAAAAAATACAAATTTACATAGATAATATAAAACATAATCAATGAGAACCCGTGCGATAGCACGGGCCATCCACCTAGTTTGGGTATAAATATTGAGAGGATAAAGCTACTTTTTATATTAGAAAAGCTAGAGGGTTACGAAATATGAAAAGTTTTCACTATGTTGAAAGAATCTTTACTAATGACCTTTTAATTCTTCTAATATTTTTTTTGAATTAAATCTCTCATAAATAACATATTAAAAGCATACACATTTTTAAGAATATTTACAAATTCCCTTTTAAGTCTTTCGACTCCGAATTTTCTGTTTTTCTCCTAGCTGGCCTTGGCCCAAACTACGACTCCTTGGTAACCTCCTTATCTACTCTGCCTATTTTACCCTCATCCACTCAGATTCTGTCTCACCTGCTCGTACATGAGTCTCGGCTGGCCCATGCTACTAACCCTCTTCTACCCACACCACCACCCTCCGCCAACAACACTACCACCAAAAATCAAAACCCTGAAGCCAACTATACTAACACTGGGCGTGGCAGAGGCCAAACATCCAACAGAGGCAGAGGTAGAGGTTCTTCTCAGCAGGGACAAGGTCGAGGGAGGGGCAACAACTTTACGGGCGCACCAGACTCTAGGATCACGTGTCAAGTCTGTGCAAAGCCAGGACATTTCGTGCTCATTTGCTTGTATCGTTTTGACCATTCGTACCAAGCTCCTCCACCGCCGAGTCTCCGCCTGCCACCACCGAATTACCAAGTCCAATACACTTCTGTGTCCAGTTACCAAGCCCATCATACTGCAGCGCCATCCAATTTGTACCCAGACACGGCTGTAACTCATCATTTTACCCCGGATCTGTCAAATCTTCGCCTCGATTCGCTTCCATATGGCGGAACTGAACAAGTCGCTCTAGGTGATGGGTCAACCATTCCAATCCACAATTACGGTTCCACTCAACTCTACTCTTCAAATCACTCTTTTCTGCTCTCAAATTTGCTGCATACCCCATTAATTTCTAAGAACCTCATATCTGTTCAGAAATTTTGCCATGACAATCATGCTTACTTTGAGTTTCACTCTACTTTTTTTTCTTGTGAGGGACTCTCACACGCACAACACTCTGCTCCGAGGCACCGTTGAGGACGACCTTTACAAGTTGTCGGCATCTCCCACACCACCACCGCAAGCCAATCTCACCACCTCCTCCTCTACGATTTACCGTTGGCACAACCGCTTAGGGCATCCTTCTGATCGCATCACCAAATTTCTTCTTCGCAAACTCAATCCAACAGGCCCAATAAGTCCAAGCCCATTAGTACCTACTTTTCCATGCAACTCGTGCTCTTGGGCCAAGGCCCACTGCCTTCCACATCCACCTTCCGCAAACAAGTCCACGAGACCTTTTTCTCTTCTTTTTGCTGATGTATGGGGCCCGACCCACACCCTATCTAAAAAGGAAAACCGGTTTTATTTATCCATTGTAGATGATTTTAGTAAATTTACTTGGCTATTTCCTCTCCAAACTAAATCTCTTGTTTCCTCCACTTTCACCAAATTTATCAAACTTGTTATTAATCAATTTTCCACCACGATCCTTAGTATTCAAACCGATGGTGGAACCGAGTTTAAACCTTTGAAACCCTATCTTGAATCTTTGGGCATTACCCATCGAGTTACATGTCCATATTCACATCCCCAAAATGGTAGTGTCGAATCTCGTCATCGACGAATTGTCGACATGGGCCTCACTCTCCTCAAACACTCATCTCTTCCCCTTTACTTTTGGGATTTCTCCTTTGAAACCGCCGCCTATCCCTTAAATCGTCTACCCACCCCTATTCTCAATAACCACTCTCCCTACGATTACCTCTTCCACAAACCACCCGACTACCAATTCCTAAAGGTTTTTGGATGTCTCGCTTTGATATTTTGAATACAATTCTCTAGATATTTTTGCCATCAATATTATTATGTCACACCTGATATAAGCACAATAGTGCATTCTAGAATTGGCAGAATACATCAACAGACACTCGAACTTGTAATTTTTTTTCAATCAGCCCCCCGTACTATAAATGTTCAAAGCAACACCTAAACTTAACTAATTTTGTGCAAATAAACACTTCATGCTGATGTGGCATAGCGAGTGAGCACCAATCGACAATTTGGCGAGTTAAGTGGTTTGAATTGTTGGCATGGAATTTTTTATAACTTTTTCTTTTTTTTCTTCTCTTTTATTTTTCCTTCCTTTTTAATTTTTTGGGTTTAGGTTTTTTTTTGGATCTGGAGGATCGACGAACTCGGCAGAAAGAATTCGACTTCACCGCCGGCACAACAAAACCAGAGAGTTGCGATGCAACGACGAACTTGGAGGAATTCTCCACCGCCGACATTCCCAGGAACCAAAACCAGAGGACGGAACGACGAAGTCGGACAAGACTTCTACACCGTCGACACATCAAAACTAAATCCAGAGAGCCCGAACGGCATGACGGTCTCGGGAACCAGAACAAGAACAAGAGGGGGCGTCAACAATTACCGCCAGAACGAGAATTAGATCTCGTTAGGGTTGGGGTCTTCTTCTCTACCGGTTTGAACTTGTCATTCTCAATTACCGTCGGTCAGTCCTAATTGCCGCCGGTTTGAACCAGATATGGTCGGGGAAGAGAAGAGCGGATCTGGTCGACTTCACCGCCGACGTGATTTTTCCGGTCGAGATCTTTTTGGATCTGGTCTTGTCTTTCCGTCCTCAATCTTCGTCCTCATTCTCCGACCTCGTTCTTTGTGCAGTGAAGAAGGTGTGGAGATTTGGTCGTTCCGGCATAGATCTATTTCGATGTGAGGAGTTGTATTTTTTTTTCCGCTTTTGATTTTCATTGTGTTTGATCTGGTATGGTCTGCTTGTTCATCTATTTGTGAGGTCAGTGTTGAGAATTTGAGATCTGTCTTGAGCTCATGTGTGATTATTTTGGTTAACTTTTTTTGTTAAATTATTTTGGTTAATTGAGCAGATCTTGTTTTGGTTAATTGAGCTTTTGATTTTCATTGTGTCTCTATCTTGTTTTTCTTTTATTAAAAAAAAAAAGAAAAAAAGTATTTTATATTTTTTATTAAAATTTAATAAAAATAATAAATTTTTTATTGAGTCATGAATGAGGTGTTCTTATGTGGTAAAAATATTGACCCAAATTTGACTTAGGTTGCTTAAAAAATGACACCTCATCGCGCGTGATCCTTACGATAGAGCTTCAGTGTTTATTTGCACAAAACTAGTTAAGTTTAAGGGTTGCTTTGAACATTTCATAGTACCGGGATATTTCATAGTAATAGGGTTGGTTGAAAAAAAGTTACAATTTTGATTGTCTGTTGATATATTCTGTTTTCTAGAATTATCACACCTATCACCAGATGGTGATCCTAGGGTTTATGTATTGCCTAGCCGTCTTTTACATAAACCTCTCCTCCTTGCTCCCTTCATTTGAATCAGTATGCCACCCGGAAAAATCTCAAATTCAAACCCAAAATCTCAAATTCAAACCCTAATCAACATCCAGATAGAGCAATGACATGGTTTTGAAAGGCGATTTGTGCTGTATCCCTTTTGCTCGAGGATTTCTTTGCTTAATATGAGTGTAAGCTTTGGCATACATCGGTTTGCCTATAGAGCTCTCATATCTAGGTTTGTAAAAGCTGGTCTAATTGACGACGCTATCAAAACATTCAACGAAATGATTTCATCCAATTGCGTTGTTTTTAGCACAGATTATAACCGATTTATCGGTGTCCTAATCCGTGAGTCCCGGTTTGAATTGGCGGAGCAGTATTATGACAAGATGATACCTCAAGGTTTTTCTCTTTTTTCCTTTACATATTCAAGATTCATCTCAGCTTTGTGTGGGGTGAAAAATTTTGGTCTTATTGAGAGGCTAATGGAGGATATGAAGAAGCTTGGATCCACACCCGATATGTGGGCATATAACATATATCTGAATCTTTTGTGCCAAGAAAACCAATTGGATTCAGCTCTGGCATTATTAGATAGTATGATTCAGAATGGAAGGGAGCCTGATGTTGTAACATATACCATACTTGTAAGTGGTTTGTGTAAAGTAGGGCGTATTCATCATGCTGTTGGAATTTGGCATGCTATGGTTGAAAGGAAACTGGAGCCAGATGATAAAGCATGCAGAGCTCTGGTTTTGGGTTTGTGTCAACAGAGAAAGGTTGAGTTGGCATATGGACTTGTGGTAGACTTGATGATCAAACGTAGATCTGAGTTGAGCTTATTGGTGTACAATCCTCTTATTGACGGGTTTTGTAAAGCTGGTCAGTTTCACAAGGCACAGGCTCTTCAAGTATACATGAGAAAGCATGGCTGTGAACCTGATGTAGTGACTTATAATATACTTTTGAATTATTGTTGTGATCAGTTGATGCTCTCAGAGGCTGAAAAGTTGATGGAAAATATGGAAAGGAGTGGTGTAAGACCTGATTTGTACAGCTATAATGAATTTTTGAAAGGGCTTTGCAAGGCGAAACGGCTGGAGAAGGCGTATCCATTACTTGACATTATGGAAACAAAAGGGTTGATTGACGTTGTCTCTTATAATACGATCATTACAGGGCTATGTGCCATGCGGGATACCAGGAGGGCTTACCAACTCTTTGAGGAGATGGGTCGCAAAGGGATTGCCCCTGATGTTATTACATTCACAATTCTTATAGATGCTTTTCTTAGGGAAGGCAGCACGATAGTTGCCAAGGAAATTCTTGACCGTATGACAGAAATGGGATTGCTTCCTGATTGTGTATTAGCCACCACAATCATAGATCACCTTTGCAAGAATGAGAAAGTAGATATGGCTCTTAGTTTTTTCCACGACATGGATGTGAAAGGGATCACGCCAGATGTAATAATGTACAATGCCATCATAAGTGGGCTTTGCAACGCTTCTAGAGTAAGTGAGGCACTGCAGCTCTTTGAGTGCATGCAGAGTCAAGGTCTATGTGCTGATGAGGTGACGTATAAGCTGACAATTAAAGCTCTCATAAGGGAAAACAAACTTCCTTTGGCTTGTAGGTTTTGGGATCAAATGATGGAGAAGGGCTTTACACTGGACAGAGCTGTCTCTGAGAGTTTGATAAATGCAATGCATAGAAAAAGTGCTTCTTAATCTCATTCAGATGCTTATCAGCTTTGACTCCTCTGAGACTTGTGCTGTCATCTACTGGATGTTCTTAAGAACAAGACTATTTTCACCTGGAAAACTAAAGGCGAGGAAGACTGATTCCAATCCTCCACAGCCCATAAATTGTCCCCACTGTCCATAGTCCTGGTACTTGATTGGTTTGTATGTTTGTGCTTTATGTTACGAACGCATGAAAATTTATGGAGCATAAGTTCAATTCTTCAAGATTGCTGCCAGTCTGTTCTATAGCTATTTTTAGTTTGCAATTTTTCAGATGGCCAGTTGTTCAAAAGTGACGAGTGATGACTACATTACACATGCTTGCCTCTAGTGGCTTCGCATTCAACGTTAGGCTTGTAGCTCAGAGTTGATTGATGATGGTAAGTGGAAACTCATTTTCCCTATATATTGGAATGAATCACAGTCGGTGTTTCTGCTTCTGTATGACCTTGCAATGTTGCTTCGTGCATAAATTAGGTTTACGGATTTCTTTCTTCAATCTACAAGAAACTAATCAAAACTGAGATGAAATATAGGATATTGTAGCTCATTGCTCCCTCTTTTCATATCATTAACTAATGCAAAGACATGCAGAATGCACTGATAGAATTTTCATTTGTCGTCCAGGTCAATTATCCTTTTGAGAAAGGTCCTGTGTGGTCCTGTGTTCGTGGAGAACATGAACTTTTCTACTACCCCACTGTTGAAGAGTCTTGCATTGCACATAAAATATTTGAACCTGTAAGACTTCTTATTCTGCCCCACTATTATGTTGATCTTTCTTAGATAGCTAAATACTATCCCCATAAAAGAAAGGAAAAGACCTTTGATGTTACAAACATTTATTTGTCAATCAGCTTTTAGGATCGAAGGTACTGCAGTGTAGGTTTGTACATCCAAATTTCTGTTTTCTCCTCTAGACAACAGTAGCGTATACTGCAAAAGAAGAGATATCACACTTTAGAGAATTACCCGTTTTGAGCTTCAGGTTGATAATGCTTTTCATTCTTTTGAGTAACTCCATCTGTCAGCTAGTTCAACATTCACTGTGCACCATTTGCAAAGCAAACATTGGACGTCCTGTTAATGCTGTTGCAAGGATTGACCACTCTGTATCCTGTTCAAGTCATCCCAACTCTTTCTATGGCTGTTTGTTGGATATGTTGTGTGTATTTGTAGATCTGAGAAATGGGGAAAATACTTGGAATTTTTTCGACTTCATCAACTGCTTATCACCCACATTATGATGGCTTAGGAAATATTTATCTTGTTCAAAGTCAGCAAGCAAATGTCGCTGCTATTGCGGAAGTTTTTTAGGTAAATAGATGCCCTGCTCAGCTGGAAATTCACAATGCGCTGTTGGAGTTTGTTTGTCAAATGACTTGGGCCTTGTTTAGAGATTGTGCTGCACTGCTGCATGAGATTAAAAGAGCTCCTTCTCACTAGGAGAATACACAATATGTTATGAGGGAATTGGCCCATATATCTATCCCTTTTTAGGGTTGTAATTACATAAAAGTTAGAGAAAAATATCACAATAGTCCTATTTTCATTAATCAATTCCAAAAATATACCCCACCCCATTTTTTTTCTTCCAAAACTATACTTTTATTTTTAAAATACCAAATTACCCCAACACCATAAAAGATAATTAATTAAATATGTTTATCTAGATGAAAATCGTTTACATTAAAATTGGTTAGGATTTCAATTAGGGCTATATGAAAATCGACTACATGAAAATCAAATGCATAAAAATCAGTCACATAAATATATATTACATGAAAATCATTTACCTTAAAAATGGTTAGGATTTCAATTAGGGTTACATGAAAATCGATTAGGATTTCAATTAGAGCTACAAAAAAATCAGTTACATGAATTACATAAAAAAAATATTACATGTAAATCGATTAAATTGAAATCGGTTAGGATTTCAAAGGGCTACATAAAAATCAGTTGCATGAAAATAGGTTACATAAAAATCGGTTAGGATATGAATTAGGGCTACAGAAAAACTAGGTTACATAAAAATTGGTTATATAAAAATATAAATGAAAATCGGTTATATTAAAATCGTTTACATTAAAATTGGTTAGAATTTCAATTAGGGTTACATGAAAATCGGTTACATGGAAATTGGTTACATTAAAATCGGTTAGGATTTCAATTAGAGCTACATAAAAATCAGTTACATGAAAATATGTTACATAGAAATCGATTACATAAAAACATATTACATGAAAACAGATTAAATTGAAATCGGTTAGGATTTCAAAGGGCTAGATAAAAATCGGTTGCATGAAAATAGGTTACATAAAAATCAATTGCATAAAAATAGGTTACACTAAAATATGTTACATAAAAATAGGTTACTTAAAAATTGGTTAGGATTTCAATTACGGCTACATAAAAATAGGTTACATAAAAATATGTTACATAAAAATTGGTTATATATACATATTACATGAAAACGTTTACATTACAATCGATTAGGATTTCATTTAGGGCTACATAAAAATCGGTTACATGAAAATAAGTTGCATAGAAATCGGATGCATAAAAATATATTAAATGAAAATCGGTTAGGATTTAAATTAGAATTAGATATTCCGAAAGGAATGGACGTACACTGAAAATTTGATGTTCATAGGAACCATCGATCGATGTATCAGATCGAAGATATTGCACTTGAGTGTATAATTGAATGCTAATGTAAGTGCACTGCTCGTGCTCGTGTTTTCTGTTTGATTCACCCCAAAAATAAACTCAATCTAATGCACTCACCAACGAACGACCAATGGATGATAGAAACAACAGCTAGCTTGCAAATGTTACCAATTAATTGGTCCAACTTGACAACATTTGCTACATTTTAGTTTGGGCCTAAATGATATAAATGGGCTTGCAAGGAAATTAATTAATGACCCATATATATTTAATTGTGTTTTTAGGGTGTGTTTTTGTGTCTTTTTCTTTTAATTTTGTGTTTTGTTTTGAGTCATTTGTGTAGGTTTTCATATTTACTTAAATATAGAGTCTACATAAGCTTTGGTGATGTTTTTATAGGTTTTGGAGCTGTTTTGAAGCATATTTTGAAGAAAGGAGAAAAGCACTTAAAGATAACACTCAAGAATGAAGCAAGGCCGAAGAAAAGCACTCAAATAAAGACATTTAAGATCAAGTTCAAGCTAAGATAGAAGTAGAGAAACTCATTACAAAGATTACAAAGACATAGGAAAAAGAATCGAGTCAAATCGAGGTGTAACGAACCCGCTACGGAAGATTTACTCTTAGTTGTTTGTAGTGCTGAAGAGGGTCGATATCGACCCTACCTAGGTTGGTACCGAGGTGCCCAGGAAAGCAAAAATCGAGAATTCAGAAGAGAGATCTACCGACCCTGACGGGGTCAATACCGAAGGTCCCGTGTCGGTAGAAGACATTAGAGTCAGCGCAATTAATGTATTTTTATCCCTTTTTATTAGTTTCCTTTTATGTTATTAGATAGTTTTAAGGATTATATCTTTTATTAGATTTATTTCCTTCTATAAGGGATATGTCTTTTAAAGATTTATTGCCTTATAGATAGCTTCTAGATAGATTAGGTTTTTCTCTATAAATACTCTTGTTCTAGCTTTAGTTTTCGGATGCCACAATTAACCTAGTTTAGGGTAGAGGAGAGAAGAGAGAAGGCGTGAGAGGGAGGGAAGAGGTGGACGAGTTGTGGAGTTTGCTTGGAGGACAAGTTTTGTTTGGATTCTGTTGTAAGCTTCTCTTTTCTTCTTAATTTAATTTAGTTTTCTTCAATTATGAGTGAGTAGTCTTCTTTTCTAGGGTTGGGGTTAGAAACCCAACATGATTGTGCATGAATGGTGATATGAATGAATGAATTGAATGCCTTTTTTCTATTCTTCTACTTGTTTGTGCAAAACCTTTGACGAAAGTTGAAGTATTTCATGTTTATAACTTGATTGAAAGAGAAAGTTGTGAAATTGAATAGAGATAAAGTTTGAGACGAAAGTTGAGAACTTTAGATCAAAATAAGTAGGTTAAGTAAATTGATTGATGAAAGTTGATTGATTTGCTTGTTTATTCAACGAAAGTTGATAACTTTATGTTAAAGACATGTTATTTATGATTCATATTGTTTGAAATTGCATGATTACGTTGTGGTAGACCCTTATCCTAGATTTTTCCTTTATTTTTGAGTCGAGTTTAATTTCCAGGTACCTCGATATCGACCCTACCCGACCTTCAATTTCTCCTTTGTTCTTGTTGTTTACTTAGTTTTTCTGCTAAAATCATACCTCGGTAACGACCCTGACAAGGTCGATATCGACCTCCTTCTAGAGTGTTTGTTTGCTTTGTTTTTACTTTGTTTGTTCTTTTGTTTCTTAGTTTAGTAATTAAACACAACCTCGCTTCTCGTGGACGATCCTGACTTCGCTATACTTAGCGGAGTCTTGACTATAAATTTATTTGTTGTCAAGTAAATCCCTTTCAACAAGTTGGCGCCATTGTCGGGGAAGTAATAGTGCTGTGTTTATTTGCTTTTTGGGTTTGGGAATAGCCCGGTCCTGTCTTTGTTTCTAATTTGTTTTCTTTTGTTTGTCTTTTCAGGTTTTATGCAATGGTTGCCCCTAAAGATTAGGCCTGAACAAAGTCGGGCTAACCCGCCCTACTCGTACCGCTCACCCGGAAAAATGGGCGGACTTGGACAAGATTTCTAACCCGAAAGGGTATCTTAGCCCCCCCCCCTCGAATTCATGGACGGGACACGGGCAATTGTTTTGATCGAATATCCCGGATATTCCACCCGAATATCCGGATATATTTAATATATAAAATAAATATTTATAGTTAGAAATAAATATGTATATAAATATTAAATATTTATTTCTAAAATTGTATTTTTACATGTTTTGTTAGTTGTTATTGACTGATGTTATTATGATGGTGGCAGTGCTGGTTTTTGTGCTTTACAAAGGAGTGATGAGCACTGCTGTATTAATTTGTACATGCTTTTGTTTGTATCATTGTATGTGAAATTTTATACTGTTACATTACTTTTTTTGTATATGAGGCAGGTTCTGTAATTACATTTGAGACTCATAGGATGTTCGGGTTCGGATATTTGGACGGGTCAGAATAGCCTTGTCAGCCCGAATCTAAGGCTTGATCCGAACCTGTCCGGATAAATAGGCAGAATTTTTTTATCAAAACCCGGCCCGGATCCGGCCCGACTCAGTTCAATTTTTGCTGCAAGACCTGTCAAGCTTCCTTTACAACTAGGGGTGAGCAAACGGATATATCCGATCCGATTCGGTCCGGTATACCGGATATCCGGAAAATTTTTCCCTTAAAACCTCGATCTGTATCCGATCCGTTAATTGTCGGATATCCGGTAAGAAATATCCGTTTGGAGCGGATATCCGGTAGCGGATATCCGAACTATCCGTTTTGAAAAATATTTCCACTATTTTTAATTTAGGCCCAATTAATACGCATCATTGACGGATATCAGAACCGGATATCCGTCGATTCGTTTAAATTTTTATTGAAAGTATACATGGTTGAAGAGAATTTAACACTTGATGAGTTGAAATTTTACAAATACTCATTTAAACATCTATTCTACTTAGTATTAATGTATATTTTCTAAAAAATATATATAGTACCAGATATACCGGATATCCGGTTGCTTGAAAACCCCGATCCGTATCCGGTCCGGATATCCGGAAAAAATCCCGGATTGGATCGGATACGGATAAAAAAAATTGTGATCCATTCGGATCCGGATTTTTTCGGATCGGATAGGCCGGATCGGCGGATCGGATTAACGGATCGGACATTTTTACTCACCCCTAATTACAACTGAGCTTTCTGAGATTATTTCTGGAGCAGCAGGTCTAGAGGGCAAATTGTCAATTAGTTGTCCCTTGCTCTTATTAAAGTGCTGATTACTATGCTTAGAGATGTTTATCTCATTATCCAATTAGTTCAATCAACACTCATAATTTCATTTGTATGTTTTTGGTATTCAACACTTTTGTAGTTCTATATTATAAAGAGTTTTGGCTTAAAAAAACCCAAAAAATTCAAAAATACCAGCGCTCCAAGTTAACCAGTTAACCGAAAATATATTAATATTTTTTCAAATATTAATTATCTTTGGGTTATATAGTTGTTAAACTCTATGATCTTCAAGGTGTTAATGTAGTTTATACATTATTTTTTCACTTCTCATTGATATAAGAGTCACTTATTAAATTTAATAGATTAAATTTGATGGGATAAAAATTGATACACACAATATTTGATTCCACACAATATAGTATTTACTGTCAATATTTGTTTACAACAACCAAAACAATATAATATAAGTACATAATTAAAACAAAAGTCAAATTACATTAACGGTTATCGGTTAACCGAGAAAACCGAACCGAAAAGTTGGTTAACCGAACTACGGTTAACCGGGATTTACGAATCTGTTTCGGTTCATGATTTTAACTAACCGAAATCATGGTCAACCGAACTTTGGTTAACCAAACTCTCCGTTAACCGGATTTCGACATCCCTAACGCACGCAAGTTATGTCATAGGATGGAGCAAGATTGAGAAATAGGGATCATTCCCTCTTCTTTCGCTTGGGGCACATTCTCGCCTAATTCATGCCCATAAAGATAATGAAAATAAATAACCAAATAAATTTTCTTCTACATTTGTGCCATAAGTATTTAAACCTAACATTATTCTACCAACCCACCCACCAAACCCATCTTTTTCCTCGCACGCCCCGGCTTCCCTCATCAATTCAAATTTCCCATCTCAATTCTCACACTTCAATTCAACTGGATTGCATTCAGATTTGGGGAAGAACATTACTGATAAGCAACCTTACACAACTCATGAATGAATAATGATTCTTTTTCCATCACAATTTAAGTGAAATAAGCCTAACCAAGAATATATCCCCATGGAGAAAAGTTACCTACCATAATTCTTCACCATTTGAACTAACAAAGAGCATCAACATCAGTCTCATAAAAAAAGATGCAAGATGATTACTAACAAAATTCAGCAAAACAAGAGTTCGACTAATCCTCAATCAAAAACCAAAGCAGCAAGATGATTATAACCAAGAACAAGTCCTAACTCTTCTTTTCACCTCCCTCAATCTCCTTCTGCTTCTTGGCCTTTGCTGCAGCATTCGCCTGTGAATACAAGAAAGTACCCAGAATTGCAATCCCCGATCCAAGCGCATTCAGAGGCTTAACCGGATTCCTGAACACCAAGACAGTTGAAACGATCACCACAACCCTCTTCATAGTATTCCCCACAGAGAATGTAAGTGGGCTGATCTCATCCAATGCCTGGTAAGATGACTGATTATACAGATGGTAAAACACACCAGAAATCATAACCCATATGTAAAATGTCATTGGTTGCCCAATTGCCTCAATTGCCTTGTGATACCCATGAACCCATTGAGAACCCTCCACATAAACAGCCACTGGGAAAAGGTAAAAAAATGAGAGTATGGTAATCCACCCATACAAATTCAGCCCATTTACTTCCTTAAAACTCTGGAGACTCTTTTTAGAGTAGATGTTTCTCAACACAAACCCTACATTACTAATCAGAGCACCCCACAAGCCTTGGAAATTAAAGGAGACTTCAGTAACAGCAGCTAGAGAGACACCCATCACAATCGGGATGATCGAGAGCCAGATTGATAGAGGGTACGAATCACCCAAGAAAGTTGAGAAAATGACCGAAAAAACAGGCTCAGAAGACTTGATAACATGTGTGAAGGAAACAGCAACTTTGGAGAAGGAAACACAAGCTGAGATGTGGCCTATTGTGTGGAAAAGCGCAGGGCCAAGGAGGGCAAAAATGAAGGATTTGGAGATCTTCGGGCATGGCTGGAGCTTGGTTGACCAGAGGACAAGCATCCAGATGGACCCCACAAAGAGCTGGAATGAGGCGAGGAGCCATGGGAAGTTGAAGATGTTCAAGACCTTCTTGTTGTAGATGTTGAACACAATGTTCTGCAAGTACCAAAGCCCAAACACAAGACCTAGCTTTAGGGTTTTGTTTCGGTCGGTGGGAACCGACGGAGTTTTGCCGGATTCAGATTCAGATGCGGCTGCCTTGGGGGTTGTGGATCTGGGTTTTGTTGGTAATCCGAATGGATAGCCGAGGATCCGACCCGAATTGAGCTTGGAGGGTGAATCCGAGATTTGGGAATTAGGGTTTAGAGGAAGCCCAGAATTGGGGCTCCCATTGAGGCTTCCCCTGAGATTGAGTGCTCTGTAAGCCGGCTTTAGCTGAAGAGGATGGAAGAGGGTACGATTTGGGAGCTTAGATTTGTTGAAAGCGACAGCGGAAGAGCTTGGTTGAAGATTTAAAGAAAGCATCTTTGCGAGGGGGGAGAAAGTTGAAGAAAGAGATTTCTTCTGATTTCTGCTTCTACTAACTAGGTTAAAACCCAAAACGGCGTTTGATTCATTTATCGGTTACCAGTTAGGCAGTTACTACTTACTACCACCAATGTGTGTGTGTGTGTGTTTCTTTCAGCTTGCGCAAAAGATGAGATTCATAAGCTCAAATTCACTCTTTCAACCTGCAAATCCACCATCAGAGAATATTGCTTTAGTATTGTTTGATTCTCCAACTATTGAGCATATCTAGCTAAAGCATATTGCAAAGATTAAAGAATGCACACAACGATCAATAATCTCATTAACAATTTGATAATAGTACCAAAATAAAAATGAATACCAAATTTACCAGAACAGTTATAAGGTTATATATTACTTGATGAAAATCAAACTGCAACTGTATTACTCTACAAAATAATTAGAAGCATCCATTTTATATAAATAAGTAGAAGTTAACCTCAGTCCGATTGGTTCGTCCAGAAGAATTGGCAATAATTTCAATGATGATATGTCAACTGTAAAGTTCCTTTCATCCTATAGTCTATGTTTAATCATTTTAGTGTATGGGTATTTTGTCAATCAATAGTTGGTGATTATAAAGCAGTATGTACACTAAGAGCCACAACCATGCAGAAAATCAACTTTGAAGCATATACTACATATTGTTTTTTTTTAAATCATCAACCCACTTGGCCCCACCTATTCAGTGATTGGTATAAATGTATAATAGCAAAAGTTATCAATTGTCGTCTAAGTTCTCATAGCTGTCACAGCTATACAAACATGTGAAAACCAGAATATTCAAAAGTTTGAGCATACATGCAAAGATTGATAACGCAGAAGTGCAGCATAAGATCCCCATTAAATCACATAATGAAGAGTATCAATAAAGGACACCATTAAATCACATAATAATGAGCATAAAGCACCAAGCAACCTCAAGATCAAGTTCAGCACAAAGGGTAAATTTATGCATGTTGACACTTGATAATAGAACATTTCAAGTTGAATGAAAAACAGAATGTGAGTATCTTGTTCAAACTTAAAGTTAAAAGGGAAGTCATCTCAGATTGAGTTAATTATAATTATGACTGGCTCTACGTTTAACACAACATTAGTTTTTTTCAGGTTTCTTAAATCTTATTCTTGGCCTTTGCTGAAATTAACCTAGCTAGCTAATATCCAAGTAGTTCAAACAAACCCTTCCAACCATATCCCATAAAACCCTCTAGAACATGCTAATTAGACAACTTAAGTATTCTACTTTGTAGCACCTTATTATAAGATCCTAGTGTTTTGGGTTTTGACAATTTTCTTTATCAAACAAACAGAATTCATCTCAAACCCATCCAGAGTTAATGAGATGATTTGAGAGATTCAATAGAATAAAACCATATATCCGATATAATTATGTAGAATAAAAAAGTTTCACCTTAAGTCCTAGCTACCTATATATGCATTAGATTATGACCGAGTACATATTGCTAAAGCATGAGAAACAAATCAATAGAATTTGTATCTTGATAATTATCAGCATATTCAGAAGTAGTAGATGATTAAGTAGATTAAACACCCACCCTCAACGAAGACGAATTCACCGGAGAGAAAGCAAGTAATATAATCAGTAATTTCATACAAAGAAAAAAGTAAAGTTGCTTCTAATCATGTAACACTCACAATTATTATTTATTATCAGTGCAAGATAGGAATGATGGAGAAAGCTAATAGTTTGTTCTGGAAAATGCAAGAAAGAAGCTTAAAACCAACTGTTGTGACCTATGTAACTATGTTTCTCTCTAATATGGCTTCAAAAGCTAAGGAACACATTCAAAATGTCGTCTCTTTTTGATGAGCTGTTAGAAAATGGAATTGAGCTTGATAAAGAGATTTGAACATAGTAGTACAGTTGTTCAATGATATGAATGAAGATGAACTATTAACCCAATTACTAACCCTAAATCTCAAATCACAAACCAAATTAGCCCAAACTATAAAAACTCCTAACCCTAAATCTCAAATTACATATCGATACACAATTTGGATTCTAGACCATCCAATAGAAACCAAAAATTGCAATCAACAACTATGAACAAAAATATTCCGAGCCAGCAAATTTCAAAGCTGAAACGATTCAAAACCAATAATGAAACTAAAATAGCAGGAAGAGATGCTAGTGCAAATTAGGGGAATTACCTAGCTGGTGCAGTTGGAAGAGTCACCGCGAAGCGAGAGATCGACGGCCGCGGTGTGGCAGTGGTGGCCCGGCGTCACGTGGTGGTGGTGGAGGAAGAGAGGTGAAGACGGGTAGGGCAGAAGAAAGATATGAGAGATGGAGAACGGCGGTACAATCACAAGCAGAAGAAATATAGTAGATTTGATTTGGGTCTCCAAAGTTTGACGAGTAGGGAAAGGGAAGTAGGTGGGGGCATTCTGAAGCAGATCCCCTCAAAATATGCCGGGCAGTGGGGCCCTCGCCCTTCAGTTTCTTCTTTCCAATGCACAAAAATCGTCAACTTCAAGGAGACGACGGTGTAATGATCGAATTCTCTACTCAAATCGTCCTAAGTGGAGGTTAAAAACATTATTAAATAACATATATGTCACTTTTAAATTGAACTACACCACTTTTTTTTAAATTAATTTTTTTTGTTTTTGAATATGATAAATTTTTATTCATGTTTATATGATAGATAGGAAGATCATTAAGATATTTTAATGCTATTATACAAATTCTAGAATATTTATTTTATTTTTAGATATAATTGTTTTTAACTAAGATATCTTAATTGAATAGTTATCTTTGTAACCCTATATTACTAGCAATCATCTCCTTGCCAATTTGGTTATTATTATAATTCAATCATTTGTTACCTCATTTAAGAATTTACATAATTATTTTTCTCGGATAATAAATATATTTGAAAATATTTATTATTATCTTTTTATTTAAGAAAAACCCGTAAAAGGTACGGGAATCTATGTATATATATAAAAGACGCAAGGAATAAAGCCACCATGTTGCGCCACCTAGGATTTTCCTACGTGTCGTTCCCACGTTAAGCCATCTAGGATTTCGCCACATAGGATTTTTTATTTTAGGAATTTATATATGTTGATATTATTTTAGGATAATATAGAAATAGGATAACTTAATCTAGGAAGAAAACAAAGATAACATCTATTATATATTTAGAATTAGGATAGATCTAAAAGTTTTTATCTAAAATTAAGATAAATGATAGAACATTAGATATTAGATATTAAGATAGATATATTAATTTAGTTTTTTCAATTAAATTTCTATCTATTTACATAAAAAAATTAAATTCGAGTTTTATTTAAAATTAAAGAAAATTATTTTATTTATTTATTTATCTATTTATGTAAAAGATTTATCTTAAATAAAAGTTTGATAAAAAATAGAACTTTCAATCTAGATAAGTACTTGCCTAATTGACTTTTGAAAATAAAAAAAATAACGTCATCTTTTCCTTAATTTTCTTTTTTAATTATTTATGTAAATATAAATAATTTTCTTATCATTAAAAAATTTATTATTTATTTATATTTTCCATCATTTCTTATTAAGCATATTTTTAATTTTTATTCAAATATTTTTTAAGAATTGAATTTGATAAAAAAAAATTACAAGAATTTAGGTTATTTTTACCTTTTTTTATTTTTTATAAGATTTTTAAAATTAAATGATTTTAATTAAAAAATTTATTTATATTTTTGTATAAATAAATTATCATTAACCATCAAAATTACAATGGGCTCACCTTAATAATTTTGGCCCCGTTTCACATGACATCAATTGTAAAATTTTATATAAATTTTTCTAATAAATAAGTTTTTTATATTAAATTAAAATCATATTCATTAAATAAATTAAATATTAAATTCATATAGTCGTGCATGGCACGACGGGTATAACTAGTACATACTAGTTAACTTAAAACTAGTTGAAGTCTAGTGATATTCAAGGATAATTTTACTAAAAAAAATACAATTCTACGATATTAATTTAAAATATAAATATATTTATATAATATCATAATAAATTATGCAATTGACAAATAATTTTTTTAGATTGTATTCCAAATTTTAATTAAATATATTTTTAAAATATTTTTCTATTATTTGTGGAGATCTTGTCCAAATTTAGATTGAAGTTATTAAAATATTAATTTTACTTTTTATTGAATATTTTTAAATAATATTTTCTTATTTTTTTAGACACTAATATATATAAAATATTTGATTTTTTATAAAGATAATAATAATTAGGATAGGTTATCTACAAAGCATAATATAACTTATTCAAATATTTTTTAAAGTTAATTTATTAAAATTATATATTAGGGTTCTTATATTTTACTCTATAATAATAAGAATGCTTGTAAATATGAAAAATACAATATAAAGATTAGTATAGAAGAGAACATTGTCCTTGATTTAAGAGATAAAATATAGAGAAAATTATCTATGTATTATTTTGCAAAATTCAATCCATTATAAAGTTTTTTTCTATACTAAATTTATATACCGAAGAAATCAAATATAAAGGAAATTAATGTATATGAAAATTTACAAAATTCAATGTATTAATCAATCTATCATCCATATTAAATTACAAAAAAAAATCCATAGAGATAAGAAAATTTAAATGTAAGGTGGGGCTAGATAAAAAAATTCTATATTTACATAAAGAAAATAAAGAAAATCAAGAAAAATGTAATGTAAATTTTTATCAAAATTCAATTTAAGTAAGTATTCATCAAGATTTGTAAATTTTTATATTTTTTTGACATTTACATATAATCTTAGTCATCACTCATCAACATAAAACTATATCTTTTTCTCAAAATAAAAATATATCAACATAACAAAATTTATTATTTAAAATTATCATTATATAGATATAAATTTTATACTTGGAGCTCAAACCTTGTTAAAAGATAAAAAAAAAAATTAAGACCCTAAATCTTGTTAAGAGATAAAAATATTAAATTAATATTAAAAATATCATCTCATAGGAATTTATGTATACAAAAATTATATAAATATGTTATCTATTGTAGCAGACTAATACATAATCCTTAGATAGAAAATTATATACATAAAAATTATATAAACATGTTATCTATTTAGTATATATAGCACGAATATTATAATTTGTTACAAAATTTATTAAAATATAATTTCACATGAACTTATTCACAAATATCACGTAGTGCAAATTTTACAATGGAATTGGGTTCTGCTTTATAATATATTAGGGTTGATAATACCAACCCCCCACATGGAGTATTTTATAAACGAAAAATATCAATTTCATACAGTACTCTATATCAGTGACGAACGTGGGCATTAATTAAAGTGGGCACCAAGTAGTACTATAAGTAATTTTTCAACTCAAAAAATATTATCTACCTTTATACTAAAAAAAAGCCTTTGTGTCATGAGTCGTCTCAAGTATTTTATCTACGTGTTAGACATGTGGTATATATTATTATTGGTTTTTAAAAAAAATTAAAAATTTAATAATATCTTTCAATGAAACGAAATTTCTACATTATTATGTTCATTATATTTGTTTAATCAGTTATATACTATCACGAAGTTTGTTTTTTTAAAAAAAATAAGTCTCTTATTAAAATAATCGACAATATTTTTTCAAATTCGTATATGGTAGTAGTACACAATACATATACTAGTTAGCACTTAATAAAATAGCAAAATTTTATTAGTCAATCGGTTAATAGATAGATGATATATTGATATATCTCTAATTTCTATTTTTTTTGTTATTGTTTGCCTAATGGGTCAGCTCATTAGGCAAACAATTTTTGTAATGTGCTGGTTGCTGGTCTATTAGGTTTTAAAAAATAATCTAAACAGCTTTCTTCTTCCTCAATGTTCATAATCCTCTACGCCTCTGCATACATTAGATATTTAGATATATCGATGTCCAACAGCCCTCATCTTAGCTCGCCACCGGACGGGGGTGGGGGCCGCCGTCACTGCTCTGTATTGTTATAGTGTAGGTCGCATGAGTTTACTCGTTATAACCACTCTTAATTTACACCTTGGAAAAATCACTATCAATCTACTATTAAATTTAATTGCTGCAACGAGCCAACGAGGCAAGGCAGGCAAACAACTCTCCACGTAAAAATATTACAGTTATTATATTTCTAATATTACAGTTATCAAATTTGGATTTACTCTTTCTAGTATTATTATATTATACACGTGAATGGCCTCACCAAATAATGGTGATACATATCCTCAAAACTATATGTCCACAATGTTGTTGCTGATGCTCTATCTAGAAGAAGTGAGTTTGAAACGGGGGAATTATATGTGATTACAACATTGGTTCCAGCATGAATGAATTAAGTTTTGAAGAGTTATGAGTTTGGTGAAGAAATGCAAGAGAAGATCTCTCAAGCATTGATGGACGCTGGTTCTGATTATCAAGTGCAAAATGGAGTTTTGAGGTACAAAAACAGATTGTACGTGTATTGGTATGGTACTATGTCAAAGTTCGGCGGGCCACAATATGGACGGAGAAGGAGACCGTCCCACGCACATGCGCGATAGGCCCGTCACATAAGCCTATGGGGTTCCATCCTAAAACCAATTGGTGATAGGAGGAGTAATCCAAGGGTATATATGCTAGACAATTTCTCTTTATATTTCCGATGTGGGAATTCATTCTTCCACATACTGGATTAAATTTAAGGCAACAGTTATTAACAGCCTTACATGAGGAGCTTTTGGGTCGTCATTCAGGAATGGTGGCAACCTATAAGAGATTGAAGTCCTTATTTTACTGGCCTGGTATGAAGAAAGCTGCAGAACAATTTGTGAAAGATTGTGATATATGCCAGAGGAATAAAGCTGAACATGTTGCATATCCAGGGCTGTTGCACCCTCTACTTGTGCCATCTCAGTCTTGGAGTCAAATAAGCATGGATTTCATTGAAGCTCTTCCCAAATCTTATGGTAAATCTGTGATTATGGTGGTGGTAGACAGATTTACTAAGTATCCACATTTCATTGCTTTATCTTATCCATATACAGCAACAACAATAGCTCAGGAATTTCTCAAACAAGTTTATAGATTACATGGTGCACCAGAATGTATTGTTTCTGATAGGGATAAAAATTTTGTGAGTAATTTCTGGCAAGAGTTGTTCAGATCTTTGGGAACAGCTTTGAATTACAGTACAACATATCACCCTCAAAGTGATTGGCAAACAGAGAGGATCAATTAGTGTTTGGAAGGGTATTTGAGATGCATGACCGTTACCAAACCTTCTCAATGGGTCAAATGGCTTTATCTGGCTGAATGGTGGTACAACACCAGTTTTCACACTTCACTCAAGATGACACCTTTTCAATCTCTATATGGATATTCTCCTCCACAGTTGGGTATTCATCACTTGAATATTAGAACTGCATTTGTTGGTGATTGGTTACAAGAGAAACAACAAGTTCTTTTGCAATGCAAGTGGAATTTGGAACAAGCTCAAACAAGAATGAAACTCAATGCTGATAAGCACAGGTCTGAACGGGAATTCGCTGTTGGTGACTGAGTTTATCTGAAATTACAGCCTTATAGACAAACTTCAGTAGCTTTAAGAAGGAGTTTGAAGCTTTGTGCTCGATTTTATGGTCCATATCAAGTTATAGACAAAATTGGGGATGTGGCTTATAAGTTAGCACTACCTGCAGGTGCTAAGATACATCTTATTTTCCATGTTTCGCAGCTTAAGAAGAAACTAGGACCACTGGTAGTTCCTTCTATTGAACCACCAGTTGCAACCTCTTCAGGGGATATTCTGGTAGCACCCCAACAGATTTTGGACACTAGAGTGTCTTATCTGCATAATGGAGAACCTATAACCGAGTGGTTGGTGAAATGGCACAACCTACCTGAAGAAGAGGCTACATGGGAAGCTATCGGGCACATTTTACACCAGTTCCCTGATTTTGTATGATTGAACTTTGAGGACAAAGTTCCTTAAGAGGTGGAGTATTGTAATATACTTGTATTTCTTAGAAGTTGGGGCAATCTTTGTAATATTGGAAAGGTTGGGTAACAAAGTGTAAATCTGTCTGGTTAGTTACATAAAAGGACTAACAGACTGTACTAAGGTTCATCAAAGTTCATCTAATGGTTTATGTCTTTTAGTTCACGCTAGTTATTGTTTTCTTTCGTGTTTTTTTGTTCATGGTACTTGTTCTTTCGATTCATGTTTTTGTAAGCTAAATTCATAATAATTCTTATGGTTTACGACTTTTAATTCTTAGTGGTTTATCTTATAGGTCATGTCATTTGGTAGCCTATTAGCTCAAATGGTAGAGCAATGTGCATGTGCATATAGATGTGGGTTCAAATCCTACATAGGCTAATTTTTCGTACATTTTATGTCTTTTGGTTCATGGTAGCTCTTTTTTTTGTTCATGTTTTTATATTCTTAGGTTCATGATAGTTTATCTTATAACTCATGTCTTTTAAGTCGTATCCTAGTTGTTATTTTGATTCACATCTTTTGGTTCATGTTTTTATAAATATAAGTTCATAATATATAATCTCACAATCCATAACTTTTAGTTCATAAAAGTTATTCTATTGGTTCATGTTCTTACATGGTTAGGTTCATAACAATTGTTAATACGATTCATTTAATTTAATTCATAATACTTATTTCTTTGTGTCAGATATTCATATATGGTATTTTGTTGGTTCATGTCTTTATACAGTTAAGTTCATAACAATTTTCAATAAAGTTCATAAAATCTAATTCATAGTACTTGTTATTTTTTTATCATAATCTAGCTAGTACATACATTGTATTTTGTGGGTTCATGTGTTTATATGATTAGGTTCATAACAATTATCAATAAAGTTCATGGAATTTAATTAACAATATTTCGTACGTGTGTCATGTATGTATTCTAATTCATAAATGGTAGGAGTTTAAAATTTGGTATGCTAGGCTCATAATTTATGAACAATTTGTAATATCCGCGATATTCCAAGCTTTTATAATATAATATTTTCAATTATTTTCTCTAAATTAAAAAGGAGGATTTTTGATATCGAATTAATTTCTATATTTCTCTTTCGAAAGAGGCTATCAATAAAAGTTGAAATAGATGAAAATTTAATAAAATAACTTGAGTGGTATAGTTTAATAAAGTGAAGAAATTAATAAAAGGAACATCAACTAAAAATAATGTCTTTTAGAGGTTAATATTATTCCATAAAATAAATTACATAAAGGTCTAAAAATCAATTTACAAGCTTTGTAAAAAGAATGCAAGAGCCGGAATTTGAACCCGAGATCTCTTGCATCCTACCCTCACACGCCCCTCTCCCACTCCACTAGACCAATTGCAATTGCTTACTCCTCTCCCCACCCTTTTAACTAAATAACAACTAATCCTCCTTCTTCCAAAATAGAACATCAGACTTTGTCTGATGGAAGTGACGTAGATTGGAAATTCAGCCATTGCATGTACTCTCCACCTCCTCTTTGCTTGCTTGACTCAATTTGTGTCATCACACTTCATCACCATGGAAGAAGCACAAGAGTGACCAATGCATGGCCTTCTCCTCCTTCTCCATTGGTCATCCTCCATTGCCATGGATTGAAGACCTCATCACTTTGTCTATATAAAGCCTCTCTCAAGCATTCATTCAAACCTTTGCCCTCTCTTCTACTCCTTCTATCAATTGCTCTCTAATCATCAAAAAAATCAGCAACTTACTAGTTCAAACTCTCCATAAAAATACCACAAAAACACCATTCAATTTCCTCCTTCTCTTCTCCTTGGAGCCACCGGACCACCGCCCCTGCCGGAGCACCACCCACGCCGGACTGCCGGAGCTTCCCCGCGCCGCCGCCTGCTCTCGTCGGACGCCTGGCCGCGCCACCCCTGCCGCCGGATCCTCCTCCTCTGTCTTCTCCTGTGTTTTGTATTCAACAGAATACCAAAGTATATTTTCTATCCTCAAAATTATATTATCCTTTATGTATTTCTTTAATTAAAAGCCTTTTATAATTGTTAGAAATATATTTAAGAATTTATGGAATAAAATATGAGAGGGAGATCTTGTTAGTTGGAAAAAAACTAGAAACAATATGTTTTTACTATAGTAACTTAAGCTAAATAAAAATAAGAAGATATATTCATGATTTTATTACATGCATGCTATTACAAGATATAAATAGATGTCATAAAAATTAATATAGTATGAAAAATCCATATTTAGTATCATCTTACCTTAGATCAAAATAAAAAGTTGAGAAATATTATGCATGTCTTTTATACAAATGTTGTTATAATAGTATGACCTTAGAAATCAAAGGATCATGAAATAAAATTAGTATCATCTTTATAAAGGTTTTTAATAAAAGTTCAAGTAGAGAAAAGGCATGCATGGCCTAATTTATATAAGATATAGAAATTATAAAGATGAGTAAATATAAGGAATTTAGTATAAATTATTCATTCAATACAAACTTAGCATGTCTTATATAAGAGGAGCATATTAAAAAGGTGTTAGTTATTATGAAAAATATAATAAAATATTTTACTAGCATATGAGTCTTGATTGTAGAATATGATAAAGATCTAGAGACTATAGTTTAACTTAGACCATGATTTCATGAAAATATGCTAATATTAAATAAAATATTATTAGAATCTTATATAAAGTTATAGGATTGTTAATGGACTTCTAGTGTAGTGATTTATGGAAAGACCTAAGTTCAAAATTTAATATATCAAGTATGACATTATAATAAAACTAGTATGTTTTATAACATAAAGTAGACTTGTTTGAAAGAAAATCAATTAAAAATAGAAAAGATTCTATGTAGGAACTATAATATCATAATATATATATATATGATCAAAGATATTTCATAAACCTTATAGTATAAAAAGGGTTATGGAAATAGAACAAATAAGAGGAAAAGTTATTTTAGGCAAGTTACCTTATAAGGAAAAGTAGAGATTTCTATTTAAGGAAACTTTCTAATAAAAAGGATTATTTAAATAATGATTTTAGTAAAAGATTTTCGGAATTAAGGATATTACAAAAATCAAAATAATAATAAAGGAATATTATTATTTTAGAAAATAACTTTCTAAATTAATATTATAATAATTTAGAAATTCAAATCCTCTTATAAAACATTATAAGAGGTGATCCGAACGTTAGTAGAAAAATCGTGTTTTGAACCTTTTCATAAATTCCCTATCATTAGGTCGGAATCCTCGCTCGTAGTAAGAAATCGCCTAAGTTTCGTCAAAGCTCGTTGCTAGAACTCGTTACACTAAGGCAAGTGAAATTTCCCCTTGTACCCTTTTATATCCGTCTATATAATATTTCTCGATGTTGGGAACTTCTTGTATGCTTAATAAAAATGAACCTAGGAAATATCGATTGCTAGAAATAACGACCCTTGTTAGCATAGTAAATATTATATTCCTTGCTAGGATTATATTTGCTAGTGTGTGTACTCTTGATTGATTGCAATCTCGTTCAGAGATTTGAATTGAATAAACTAGAAAGGGGTGCGAGTTAGTCGACACCTCTATATAATCTTACTAAGTCGTACGTCCATACGACTTTCGGGATCATGATCTCCATCCGCTCCGATTGCAAGGAGGGATTGAGCGCACTCTAACTAAGTGCAGGAGATTTGAAGTTCTCCTTCGGGTGGCTCGGTTTATCCGTGTCCCACTACTCTCTCTTGAAAGTCACCAACAAGATTGAATATCTTTCGTCACTATTTAAGATAAGTGCTTATGCACATTTAAGATACCAAAACCGAACCGGTTTCAAATGATCGTTCCGACTCTCGGTCCGCCCAAAAGCGCGAGAGGTTTTCACTTGTATGAATAAATAAATGTTCCCAACACTCTATTGAAATCCTAGGGAAGTCTACAATCTAGTAGTTCTTCTATCGCTTTCGAGTTGTCTTTGCTTAAGATATACTCTTCTTCGAACCATTAAAGCTCCACATAATCAAACCTTATCGTATAGCCTCATCGTAAACACAACCCGTTTATCTCTCTCGAAAATAATTAGAAGTTACCAAATTTACCCTCGGGAAGTTTCATTCCCGCTTGCTTAGTCTCTTAGACTAATTCTTCTTTTTCGCATGTTTGCCTGACATTCTATCGCCCCTCGCGAATTATGTCAGAATCTAGGAATCCCCATAAGGCGTGAAGCGAAGTGAAGACGAAGGAAGAAAGAGGATTGTCAAGACGTACTTCGTTCATCATTTTGTTGGATTTAAATATGTTTCAAGGACAAGTAGTTTCGCATTTTAAATTCCCGAACAACCTTATATTTAACAACGATGTAATATGTTTGTAAGAACCAAGTCTCCCTCGGGAGCACCTTCTCTCTTTATGTAATATGTTTTTATTCCGCATTTAATCGTCCTATATCATTCTAAAAGCCTTGGGTGACTTAGGACGGTAAAGTCTGAGGTCACTGGCGGTAATACCCAGTGTTGTAAAATAGGGGTGTTACACAATTGGTTAAAAAAATGTTTTAAGCTCTAAGTTGATCATGTAGGAATTTTATCGAATACATGGTTGACGGTTAGAAGAGCATTGACCATTAGCCTTTGTTTTCAATTAAAAACTTGAAATTGTAAAGCAAAACATACATAATTAGTCTTTATAGGTTTGATTAAAAGCAACACAAATCAGTTTAAAAACACAAAAAAAAACATGTAAATCGAAGTACTAAGCTCTCAAATTAGAAAAACCCCAAATGTAAACTTGAAATCCTACAAAAGAGATTTATACCGAAATCCCTCAAGAGAGAACACAAATTTGGGTCGAGATCAAAAAAAAAGCAAACTATATTAAAAGAAGCAATGGCAACATATTTTTTTTGGTTAAAAGGGGGCATAGCCCATCAAACTTTTATTAGCTTAAGAGGAAACAAAGAATGGGCAACAGATTTGGAGAAGATTCGATCGAAAAACATGACTTAATTTTCCACATTCAATAAGAAAAAGATAACTAGGTAGGTTGTGTTCTAATTCAATGGACAAAAGACCAAAATATCCCTCTGTTTAAAAATAACTTTAAAACGTGTATTGATCGTGGCCATAGATGTATAATGATCAAACGGATAGGATTTGCTCGCATATTTCACTATAATATTTAGATGCATCTGATCGTGATTCTAATTTTCTATTCATAAGTATGTTGATTTTTTATATTACGGATCCCTTAATAAATAAGTAATTAATTATTGATCCCTTAATGTTATAACGGTTAATCGGGTTTAGGTTCGGTCATTTCAAGTTCGGTTGAGTATGGGTTCACGTTAGAGCTAGTCATGGGTCAGGTTATGAGTGGGTGGAGGCTAGCACTTCCATCACCCGATCCGCAAAATAAATTGTACCACCCGACCCACCCATCACCCGCGAAACCTTTCACCCATATCCGACTCACCCGTCACCCGCGGGTGAGTCAGGTGACCCGCCATCCGCGAATTCTAAAATTACAATAAAATTTCAGAATTAATATAAAAAAAGTTAATGCAACAATCTTCTTAAAGTGATATCCAAGATATTCTCAAACATTTTATCCGTGAAGATTCACATATGTTGACCCAGAATTTTCTATATCTTTCATTTGCTTAATCTTTACAACACTAAAAGTTATCTCTCAAAGATAAATAAATGCACTAATCTCCCCTATTCAATCCCCTCCAAATAAAATAGTATCAAAATAAGAGTATTTAATTTGAATCATATGTTGATGTTTTGAATGTCGAGTCACTTCTTGCTTTCATTTTGCTTAAATTAATTAACAACTAACATAAAAAATAACCTCATCCAACGACACGCAAAGTCATCTAGTTTCCAACAATAATCATCAACTTCCTCTCATTAAAACAAGTTCCTAGGTCATTCATATCCCTTAGAAAAAACGTTTACACTATCATAATAGCATTACATTAGGGATTTAGCCTTTAGGGTTCGTATAGTTTTAATATTTTAAGAAAACCCCAAATTTTTGAAGAAAAGCTCGGTTCATGTCGTTACAATTTACAAGTTGATTGAGTCAATTCATTGCGTTTTTGTGCTAGTTTGGGTCAACCTAATGAGTTAAGAACGTCAACTTTTATATGATTATTAAATAAACATTACAAATAATATTTTTAATAATAAGATAATATTTATATACATTTTAATAATAAAATACATTATATAATTAACTTAATTATTTTTAATATAAATTATAATTCCTATATCATATTTAAATAACATATTACTATTTTTATTAAGAAAGTCCTTGGGTAAAATCCGGTCATCAACTAATAATTTAGTTTTGTAAAATATGTTGTGTATGGTAATTCGTTTAATCAGCGTATAAAATTTGTATTAGATAAATTTATTTCAATAATTTTATTACATAAAATGCATGTATATATGAGTTTGGTTCAAATGAAACAAACTCTTATCCTATAACGTGAAACGAATGCACTTTTCCTAATTAGTAGTGCATTTTTCATATAAAAGTGCATTGCAAAATACAAAAAGTGCAATACGAAGAAACGCACTACAAAAAGTACGAAAAATACACTACAAAGTACGAAAAGTGCAAATGCGAAAAAGTGCACTCTAAAGTAGGAAAAATGCAGTTTAAACTAGAAAAAGTGCATTCATTTCAGAATAAAAGTTCGTTTCAGGATAAGAGTTCGTTTCATTTGTAAATAAACCAAGCTTGAGCACAATTTTAAGGCTCGAAAGATAAATGAACTGAGCTTGAACACAAGATAAATCGGCTCGTTTTCTCATGAGCAAGCTCGATTATATACTCGTAAAAAACTAGATTATACGTTCATGAATAAGCTATCCTATAAATATTATACACAATATATAGTTTATGTTAAATTACATAGTTTTGGTGGTGTTTCTCAAACCATGTAGTATAAATTTTAGTTTCATTTGCTTGTATAATTGATCAAGTAAACGACGTTGTTCACAGATTTGTCTCTCGAAGAAACTAAACGAGAGGTTCGCGAGCAAGCTCGAGCTCGACGAACATTTAAATGAACCAATCTCAAACTAGATTTTAAGCTCGCGTTTGAGCTCGAGCTCGTCTATTTTTAACTGAGCTGAACATGAGCAACTCAAAGCTCGACTCGACTTGGTTCGATTACAACCCTACTTATTTTCCGTACTACTCGATCCCAGTGTTGACAGAGCAAGAGCGTAATCCAAAACATGCTTTTGAATAAAGATGATACGTTTCTTTCAAAAGGCTTCTGTCCAAGCAATCATTCTCCCTAGGATTCATGCAATATCCAACTACTGTATGTGAACGTATTATAAAATATCTGAACTGAAAAGGTGATAATATGTGAATATGTCTTATAATAGTGTTAACCTATGCATGAAACATGTGAACGTAATAAAAAAAAAAAACAAATCTGGTGTTTTTGGTAAAAACAAACGAAAATAAAAAAATATTCAAAATTATCATTTCGTCATTATCTCTCTTAATCTTAATCATCAATTTCTCAAATCCAAACGTATTCATTTATTTCTAATTTTCATAATAATGTTCATTTCCACTTGCATCAACCTCCCTATCATACTTCCTAACATTATACATTTCACGTTGAGCGGGCTGATGCAATAATTTTTATTGCAAAGACAACGATAACCCCATAGCCTTAGAATTTACCTAGAAAATTACAGTAAAATGTTTGCTTACCATAGGTACCCTAAGACAAATAAAAGTACACCCAAAAATTAAAACTACGGTAACTCTATTATGAGGAGCACTAAGCTACGAGAGTAGGAGGTACATCTCGTGGTTTATATACTTCTCTGTCTCCCTCTTTTCATGAGCACCAATTCTACCCAATCCCCGGTTAAAATAAAACACTCCACAAGATCTCGATCCATCATGGAAGACGAAGCTTGGAACAATATTTCTCTTTCATCTTCCCATTCCCCTTCAAACTCACACAACGCTCTAATTCTCCAAGATTTGCTAAACCCTACCCCGACCGGTGCCGGCGATCTGTTTCCGGCGTCGGCGAGGTCTTTGGCGATGAATCGACCGCCGACTTTTAGAAAAGGTTGTTTTTTGACTTCTTCTTCCGACTCTCGCTTCTTTGATTTCTCTTCTTCTTCTTCTTCTCTGTTGAATTCTTTTCCGATGAAGCAGAACAGTAATTCAGAGGAAATTCACCGCCCTGTTGACAGCAGATTTAACCGGGTGATGAAAAAACAGAAATTTAACCGGTTTTACGTGCTCCAATGCAAATGATTCCGCGGGGGCCACAATCGAACACGTCATTTTAGTTGCAAAGGATTCTCCACCATCATATTCCAATTTCAAGGCTTTTTAAGCGAAACTGACTTGTCTAATTTTGACACGTATAGGGTGGTGATCCAAGTAGAGTTGCAGATTTTTTCACATAAAAAATAGAGTATAGTTGTAGATTTTTTATATACTTTTAGCTTATTTTATCATTTCTTTATAGGAAATTGCACACTCTACCCCGATCTTTTTAAATTTCAAAAAATATCCTATACTTTGGGGATAGTTGCACATTCTACCCTTAAAGTGTCCCCATTTTGAGTAAATTTGTGAATTGACTCCTCACCATTTTATTTTGTGACAAAAATACCCAACTTGTGTACAAATAATTTTTAAAAATTATAAATCTTGTCCTCATATGGATTAAAATATTAAAAAATAATAATTTAGATCTCTTTTTATTCTAAATCACTTTTAGTGGAAATTAATTTAAAATAATCAATTTCCTTTATATACAAATATATTTGGTTAAGGTTAGTAACATTTTGGATAAGGTCCAAACTCTAAAGCAATAACATAGCCTTATAGATTTACTTTTCTCATTTATATGAAAATAATGTCTTTACTTTTATTATTTGGCTAATATAAATTCTCCACTTCATAATTAACCAATAAATTTATAGTCATAACTTTGATTTTAAAAGTAGTTCATCTTAATACTTTTTGTTCATTATTATTCTTGAAATAATTTTAGACAAAAATTAGTAAGAATTTTCTTGGATAATACAAAGCTCTACCTTTGTCCCAACATTCTCAATCTCACGCTATGCCTAAGAACACATGACTACACCACTTGTACGAATCTCACGCACAAGTCTTCTTCCCTACTTGTACGAATCCCACACACAAGTCTTCTTCAACCTAGAACTCTCTCTTTTTCTTTTTCTCGAGATATATAAATTATGCTCAAAATTCCTTTCTTCTAACCTAAAACAATGCAATATTTAAGCTAGAATAAGGTGTGATTTCGTGTAGTGTTATTTCCTATTCGGTTAAGGAAATAACATCCCACGCAATCTTACAAGATCTTTCCTAATATAACATGTACGCACATACAATATATCTCAATGGAATCATATCATCTTCTTTTGATTTTAGCACTCTTTTATGATGATATTCTCCATAAATAAACGCCCCAGCTGTCTTGAAAACAATCGCACACGATCTGTGCGTTCCTCCCATAAATAGTTTTCGTCGCCAGTTGGTCATGTCAGTGACTTGGCCATGACTTTGCCAAGTCGCCGACTTGGCTTGCAAACTCGAAGTCACTGAATTCCTTGGAACCATCAAAACACAACTTTTCTACAATAATTTTTTGCCAGTTATCCTTTGTCAGCGACTTCTTCATAAGAACTAGATGTTGTTGACTTTCCATGCAACTTCTGTGTCACTGGCCTTTGGAACCATCAAAACCAACTCTTCTAACAGCAATGTCCTTATTTCCCAAATCCTAATAGCTCTACAAATCAGGTTTACGTGTCAGCATCAACATCCATATGTATAGAGGCATCATAACTATTAAACATGCTAGGAATTCGCTGAAAAACGAATAGAAAAGGCATCCCCGGAAAATGAGGCAGTTGCGACCATCTACAAAAAAAAGGAGAAAACGAGGTTGAAATAAGCTATATAATAGCCAAACATAATGAATTTGATAATGTGTCAACAAGGTACATGTTCAACCCTAGATGATGAAGCAACGTCATTGATCACAAGACAAAATAAGCAAATAAATATGTATACAACCAAGAGGATAAATATATATGAGGGTTTCACTAATCAAACATGCCAGATTGGATGAAATATCAACAAGGTGTAAGCCATTACCTCTGCATGAATTCTCGTATTAAAGCAGGCTTAGAGTGCTCGACTGCATTTGACCCACATGATATATGCTCAACTCCTTTAAGGCAAGTTTGGTACAAAAGTAGGAATCAGGTTAGAATGGGAAATGGTTTTGGGATGAGAATGAAATAGGTATGAAAAGTATGAAAATTTTGGGATGTTGAATGGTTGATTCTCAACCCCATTGCTATATCAAACATTAATTGAGGGTTGAGTGATTCCTAACCCGATTCCTCATCTCGAAGGTATGGTACCAAATGGGCCCTTAGTTTATGGGCATGAGCCCATCTCCATACTTGGGAATGATTCACATTGTCCTTGCCCATGATTGGACTTTAGGCCCATTTTTTCTATTTGAGGAATTTTTGGATAAATTCATGCCATACACCTTATTTACTTAGAAGAGAGAGAGAGAGAGAGAGAGAGAGAGAGAGAGAGAGAGAGAGAGAGAGAGAGAGAGAGAGAGGGTGTGTCCAGGATTTGCTGAAGGATAATTCACTTAAAAATAATGTACAAGTTGTTTCAATTATTGGGCCCCCTATCAATAAATTAGGCCCAAAAACCAGCTTGATCAATCTTCTCATTTTATTTTTCATCCCAAGGCATCAATTATTGCATTCAGACTTAAAAGAAGGGAAGAAATGATGCCAATGATAAATGATTTACTCCAATCAATCCAGCTATTTTAATTAAAAGAAATTGACAAAATAAAGCAGGATTACACCACGCTAAAGGCATGTCTTTTATTAAAGCATTTGCAAACAAATTTTCAAAGGGGGTAGAATATGGCCGATAACATGTGATATTTTTATCACACCAATTCGTTGATGTAATTATTAATAATATTGGACGTTAAAATCTGGTATCCTTTCTCAGTAGGGTGGAAACTGTCCCAAAACAAATACTTGGAATCATTTGGGCAAACCGGGTCCAGTTGGTTGCACAAAAACACCACCTCTATAAGCCCCGTTCCACAGCATCCATTTGTAACCACCTCAAACCCTTCAAAAATGAATAATAAAACATTCACATGGTCAAGAATTGATTATGATAATACGATTTTTCTAATCTTTGCTATACAAGATTCAATTGGAATATATCTATTTAGGGGTTATTTGGCGAGAAACAATGGAAACATAAAACAAACGAGACATATCTAGTCCCTTTTAATGTGACTATGCATTGATGACAATTTCACCTTGACTTGCGACCTTATTATTTCTCTCATGAGAAGAGTGGAAGGATATGATTTTACCATTTTGTAATCTACCCATACATATGGGGAATGAATGATTAGGGAGTTGTAAGTCCATTTTTATATGGAAAATGATAGTGATGCAAAGCAAGATGAAAAATTATTAACTAGATTTGTTTACTTTTCATTTAGATTTTCATAGTTTACAGCCAAACAAACACTTATGGCTATTTAAAATTTTCGTAGTGTTCATTTTATTTTATTTTTAGGATTTTTGTTTCTTATTAAGCAGTATAGATATTAGATAGGCTTAATTGATCGATAGGATTTGGAATAAGAGCAACTTACCATATATAGTGGGATTGGTAATTGATGAAACCCGAAATAACGGATACGCTACGAGACAAGAAACAATATTATTATATTTGAGTGCAAACACTTTCTCCTTTATTTATGATTTTTCCGTGGTTGCAAGGTTACAAACCTACGAGGTTGATGTACAACTTCGAGAATCACACCTAGACCTCATACAAGGTTCCGAGATCGCACCTATCGTTGCGAGGTCGATTCTAGGGCGAGGTCGATTTGAGGATATGATGTAGGGAGTTTTGTGAGTTTCTGTAGCGAGGTTTTAGGCGTGAGCGAGGTCCTTGTGCGACTTTGGGGTCTTTCTGGGGGTTTCTCCTATCTGTAGCGAGGTCCTTTGACGATGTTCCTATCATGTCGATCTTTGACTAACAAGAGGGTTCTTGAGTTCAAGTGGTTTTTCGACCCTTTCTTCCTACGAGGCTCTTCTCTATTTATAGAGAATTGGGGGGCTGAGTTTAGGACAATGTTCGATGTGGGATACTCGAAATAAGGGTTTTTGATTGGTCCATGAGTGAGGTCACCTGCGATTGGCTTGGGAGTGAGGTTGCAGGTGATTGGTTTGGGAGTGAGGTTGCAGGTGATTGGTACGAGCAGGCGGACGTGTTAGTAGAGTCGGTAACGAGGTCGAGACCTCGTTCCGGGATGTTCGAGAAACCTCGCATCTGTTGCGAGTTTTGTTTTTAAATAACCGGGCATGACGTGGGTCCCTAGTTTGCTTATGGGGGCCCTTCTGGGCCCACTTTCTGCTTCTACTGTTTTGGGCATCATCACAACCCCATGGCCTGGGGGCCTCACCCCGAGGGTCGTAGGGCATAAGTTTCCTGGATCCGTGAGATGCGAGGTTTACGACGTTCTCGAGGTTGGGAGGGCGCTTTGCGAGGTGTGAGGCTCTGTACTTAGGTTCTCTTCTTGTTTTGCGCGGACGAAGACTCTTGGGCCTTTTCGCCATTCTTTGCTTAGTGGGCCGTCCAGGTGAGACAGGTTTTTAAGAAGCCTTTCGGGAGTGGGGGAGGCCCAAATCTGCTCTATATAAGGGCGTATCTCACACGCCTCCCCCTCATCTTCTCTCTCCAACATTTTCGCTCCTTCTCTCTCTTTATCTCTTCGGTTTCTTCTGAGCGGTTTCTCCAGACGGTTTCCGACGAGCTTCTTGCCGTTCGCCAGTTGCGCCACCGCCTCCCGTTCGTCGACCTTTAAACAAGTAAGTTCTTGATTTTCTTTCTCCTGTCTTTTGGTATTTTTTGCCTTCGATTCTTCTTTTGCTCGCCTTTTGCCTTGTGTTTTGTAAGGGCGACGGTGTGTCGTCTGGCGTTTCGCGCCGGTGTCACGGTTGCGAAGCGGCGGTGGCAGGGTTGTGTGTTTCTTTGTGATGTCCGCCTTTTTAGTCATGTTTTTAGGGTGTGTTTTTGTGTCTTTTGAGTCTTTTTCTTTAGTTTTGTGTTTTGTTTTGAGTCGTTTGTGTAGGTTTTCGTATTTTCTTGAGATATGGAGTCTACATAAGCTTTGGTGGTGTTTTGTAGGTTTTTAGAGGCTTTTTGGAGCATATTCTGAAGAAAGGAGTAAAGACGGTGAAGATAGCACTCAAGAATGAAGAGAAGATGAAGATTAAGCGCTCAAGTAAAGTTATTTAAGATCAAGTTTGAGCTTGGAAAGAGATAGAGAAATTCGTTACAAGAACATAGGAAAAAGAATCGAGTCAAACGGAGTTGTAACGAATCTTCTACGCAAGTTTTACTCAAGGGTCGTTAACGACCCTGTCAAGGTCGTTAACGAGGCAGCGAGAGCAGCAGAGATCCGAGTCGGTGCTATTTATGGGCTTCTATCATGTTTCCTTTTTTATGTTATTAGATAGATAGAAGGGGTATATCTTATTAGAAGATATTATTTCCTTATAGTTAGATTTAAGATAGATTTATTTCCTTATAGATAGATTTAAGATAGAATAGTTTCTCTATAAATACTCTTGTCTACCCTTTGTTATTTGATACACAATCAATTGCCTTGGAGGGCAAGTAAGGGGAGGAGAGAGGCGTGTGAGAGAGAGGAAGAGGCGAGTTTTGTAGAGAAGAACTATCGTTTGGATTCGGTTGTAAGCTTTCTTTTTAATTTAATTTGGATGTTTTCAATTATTATGCTTTGTGAGTAGTCTCTCTCTCTAAGGTTGGGGTTAAACCCAACAATGGTTGTGCATGCTTGTTTGTGTTCATGTCTTGATTGTTTTTATTGCATGAATCTATTCTCTTGCTCTTAATCCTTGAAACGAAAATTGAAGGGAATTTCTCATTCATAGTTGAAGCGAAGGCGAAACCTTGAATCAGAATAGTCAAATTAGGGTTTTGAAGTGAAAGCAGATCTATCCTAGTTGAAGTAGAAGAGATAGATAGTAAGTTTATTAATTGGACGAAAGTTGATTGATTTACTTGCTTAGGTTGACGAAAGTTGACACCTTTATGTTATAAAAGCATGATCTGTATGTTTCATTAGCGTTTGGCATGCATAATTGTTGTTGTGGGGATACCTTTACCTTAGAATTCCTCTTCCTTGATAAAAATCCTACCTTTAATTGATTGCTTGCGTGAGAAGTAACAAAACTTGATACTGACTATCTCCCGTGGACGAACCTGACTCCCATGTACTCAGCGGGATCTTGATTATAAATTTATTTGTTGTCAAGAAACCCTACCAACACTTGGCGTTTGGCTTTTGTTACTTTTCTTTGCCCCTTTTTCGTTTCGTTTTGCATCTGGGTGGGTACTTCTTTGTTGTCTGCGCGGCGGCGTTGGTCGTGGTTTTTGTTCCGTAGTGCCCTTGTCTCCCCTTGGTTTTTTGCGTTTCCTCTCTTTTCTTTTTTGCTCTGTATTTCTCCCCTCTTTTTTCTGTGTTACGCTCTGGGGGGCTGTGTTGCGGTGGTGAGACGGTGGTGGGGGGCGGTTGTCGTCGTGAGGGTACCGCTGGGCTTTTGGGTTTATTGCTTCTCTCCCCCTCTCTTTTTTGCTTGGGGTGACGGTTGAGCTTCCGTTCCTCCGCCCACCATTTTTCGAATTTCGAAAACCCTCGGGAGCCCAAACGTCATGATGTCTGTTTGACGGGACGTTTGGGCTTCCACCGCTGGCTTCCACCGTTGGTTGGCCTTCTTTCTCTTTCCTTTCTTTTGGCGCTTCGAATTCTTCTTTGCCGTCCTATCCTGTCAGAGTAGCTCGTAGGATGCCACGTGGCCTCTCCTTTTATGACCTCGCGTTGCTTTGTCCCCCGAGGTTGCAATCTCGTGCCCATTTTTTCCCGAGGTTATGATCTCGCGCTTTTTCCTTTTCGAGGTTATGACCTTGTGCTCCTTTCTTTTCGAGGTTATGATCTTTGTGCTTCGATTTTGGGTTCGACCTCGTCCTTCCTTCTTTCCCGGGGTCGTGATCTCGTTCTTCGATCTCGGGTTTTGACCTTGTTTTTCCTTCTTTCAAGGGGTCATGACTTCGTGTTTCTTCTCTTTGGTTGTCTTACCTTTAGTGCCTCACTGACCTTTTCTTTTCCAGGTGCTAGCTTTTCGCGGCCTGGACGTTGTCTTTTTATGCCTAGGAGAGCCTCTGCGAGCCCACCGCCCGGTTGTCTTCAATTTTCAAGAGAATTTCTATCAGGAGGTCTCCGAGTCCGTAGGAAGTGTAGAGCCTAGTGATTCTCAGAACCCAAGTTCTCCTTCGTTGGTCCTCAGCGAGCCCTCATCCAGTGACTCTGCTGTTTCGATCAATTCGTACTTCCCCCGCCTGCGCATATATTCTGGTGTTGAAATGGCTTCCTCTTCTTCTCCTGATGTGATCGCCGCTGAGGTCGAAACGAGGTTGGACGCGGCGATTGCCTCAGCTTCGGCCGCGTATGCGCCGTCGAGCTTCCCCGAGGCTTACATTATCGACGCTGTGTCCGGCATTCCCGTCATCCTCAGAGAACGGATTCCTATGAGTCCGAGCACTCCCGAGGCTTACCTGTCCGAGGGGGTGGCCACCGATTTGACGCTGGACGACCTCGCGGACATAGCTAAAGATTTCCCCTGGCCCGAGGGAGTCGAGTTGGCCTTGCCAGAGGAGGAGGGGCGACCCCTGGCGTCCTACGAGGGGTGTGCGGTCGTGAACCTCGTCAGTCTCCAAGCGGGCTTTAGGCTGCCCTTGGCCCAGCACATCGTCGATTTTTTGTGGGCCATGGGTGTTTGCCCTGCTCAGTTGTTCCCGAACGCCTGGCGGCTGTTATGTGCTTACACAATTCGAAGCCGGGAGCTTCTGGACGAGCCGAATCTCAGTGACTTGTCGGCGTTAGTCTTGGCGAGGAGAGAACCTCGCTGTTCCCTGGTCAACCTTAGCACACCGAACGTTAAAATTATTACGACCCAGTCGAATGTCGGGACGTGAAAACCTAAATGGTTTTTGGTCCGAGACCTCAGCGGGAGATATCTTAATTTCCCTGTGGCACCGGGTAACTACGAGAGATGCGTGTGCCCGTACAAGGTCGCCGAGTTCCAGGCGCTCAAGGCCAAGTACGCCACATCGTACCAGGCGCCATACGAGCGCTACCTTTCTCAGGACCGGCTGGAGCGGGCCGGGCTGAGCCTCAGTTTCCCTCCTCGCGAGGGCGGAGAGGGTATTTTATTATCGCTATTTCCCTGATTGTTTTCTTTTTCCTTGTATGTTTGCGGGGTTATACACCTCGTTTCCTTCGTTTCTGACCTCGTCTTAACCTGCTGTTTTCTTTTTACTTCTTTCTTGATAGTGAATTTTCTGCACGCTCTTACCACGACGTCAAAGGGGAAACAGCCTGTGACGTCTACTTCCAAGACCCCTGCTCCCCGGGTCCTCAAGGGGATTTCAATCAACGAGCCGAGCTCGCAGACGAGGGTAGGTACCGCGCAGCCGGGACCTGTCCCGCCAACGGCCGCGGCAGGGGGAGCCCTGCCCAAGGGGGGCGTTACGAGGGCGTCGCAGTGGGACGTCACGGGGCCGCCCTCGAGGGAAAAAAGGCCTGATGTGGTTCCGTCAAAAGGGGCCACCACGAAGGGGACCACCCATCCACCCCGGGCGTCCGACGACAAGGCCCTGCGGAAGAGGAAGGAAGCGGGGTCTTCCCCCGAGAAGAAGAAGAAACCCCGGTCGGGCGACCACCACCGAAGCTCGCGGGATCTGGAACTCATTCCTGCTTTCAACTTCGAGGGGCGAGGCCGCGGGGATACAGGCCCCCATCCTGCCAGGTTTCACTGCCCTCGACCCATCAGAGGGGCCCCGTTGGATTGGGCCCGGGGAGATTACAAGGAGGAGGTCGCGTGGGCCAACAACCTCACCGAGGCGGCGCTTGACGACGAGGCCGCTCGGTATTCGGCCATGGTAAGCCTCTTCTTTTTTGTTTTTGTGTGTTTAATTCTTGTCTCTTTCTTGTTTCTTTTCTCACTCTCCTGTGAATTTGCAACACACATTTTTTGATAATTATAACCGGAGTCGCATCGCCCTTGCCCACTCGAGGATGGACAAGATGGAGGCGGCGCTTCGAGCCCGCAGCGAGGTATGCGAGCGACAGGCCAAGGAGCTGGCCGAGGTCGTGGAGTCATCCAAAGTCGCGGAGGCTGCGGCCAAGAAGCGGGTCGAGGCCGCGGAGGCCGCGGCAAGGGAGGAGGTGAAGGCAGCGAGGAACGAGGCCGAGGTTCTGCGGGGCGAGGTTGAAGGGCTTCGAGGCAAGCTTTCCGCCGAACATGAGTTCTTCAAGGCGAAGGAAGCGGAGTTTCTGAGGGCCGAGGAGGAGATCAGGCGCCTCGAGGGGCGTATTGTTGAGCTCAACAAGGAAGTCGAGGCCGCGGGTCCCAGGTATGTGGACTCGGAGGAGTACAAGGCGGAGCTGGTGGAGAGTGTGAGGACAATGTTTCACCAGGCAGTCCGCATGGGCGTAAAGCAGGCGGTGGCCAAGTATGGGCACCTCAACCCCCAGATCGTCTTCTTCAACCCCAACTACAATGAAACCATGGGGGAGCTGGGGTCGGAGGATCCCGAGGGGGAATGCGAGTTCTTCCTCAACGAGGACGGGGCCGTGTCCAGCACTGCGCCCCCCGAGGTAGAGCTTGTTGGAGGGAACCCGGAGTTAACCTCTACGGGACCTCAGCCCGCGACCAGTGCGCTCGCGCCTCTTGCCTCCGCTGCCCCTGCTCTTGATGAGCCTGCTCCCGCTGAAGCCCCGGCTGCCTCCGCCGAAACCCCTAAAACCATTGATCTTACCGGTCCCGAGGTTGAAACCTCGAAGAAATGATGAAAACTTTTTCTGGTGGCCCTACGGGGTTTGTAAATTAAAACATCTTCTTTTTTTTGTTTGGGTGACCCTACGGGGTCTGTAATCGAAACACCTGTTTTTGATTTTGTGCCCTTTGTCACTTTCTTTTCCTATGCTTGTTTGATTTAGACTTTCTTGCATATGTCAGTCCTTATCCGTCCAACCCCATGGTTCGAGTGTCACATCTTTTGTGGGGCTCGGACCACACCGGGCGTCGTAGTCCTGCGACGAGGTCGTGAGCCTCCGTTCGGACCTCGTTTTTGTGGGAGTTCGTTCCAACCTAAAAATAGTCGTGTTTCTCCAACCCCAAGCGGGAAGCGAGGGGTGGAACTTTTTTCCAAACGAGATTCTCCAACCCTAAGCGGGAAGCGAGGGGTGGAACTTTTTTCCAAACGAGATTTTCCAACCCCAAGCGGGAAGCGAGGGGTGGAGCTTTTCAACGAGATCCTCCAACCCCAAGCGGGAAGCGAGGGGTGGAACTTTTCAACGAGATTCTCCAACCCCAAGCGGGAAGCGAGGGGTGGAACTTTTTTCCAAACGAGATTTTCCAACCCCAAGCGGGAAGCGAGGGGTGGAATTTTTCAACGAGATTCTCCGACCCCAAGCGGGAAGCGAGGGGTGGAACTTTTTTCCAAACGAGATTTTCCAACCCCAAGCGGGAAGCGAGGGGTGGAATTTTTCAACGAGATTCTCCGACCCCAAGCGGGAAGCGAGGGGTGGAACTTTTTTTCAAACGAGATTTTCCAACCCCAAGCGGGAAGCGAGGGGTGGAGCTTTTCAACGAGATTCTCCAACCCCAAGCGGGAAGCGAGGGGTGGAACTTTTTTCCAAACGAGATTTTCCAACCCCAAGCGGGAAGCGAGGGGTGGAGCTTTTCAACGAGATTCTCCAACCCCAAGCGGGAAGCGAGGGGTGGAACTTTTCAACGAGATTCTCCAACCCCAAGCGGGAAGCGAGGGGTGGAACTTTTTTCCAAACGAGATTTTCCAACCCCAAGCGGGAAGCGAGGGGTGGAATTTTTCAACGAGATTCTCCGACCCCAAGCGGGAAGCGAGGGGTGGAACTTTTTTCCAAACGAGATTTTCCAACCCCAAGCGGGAAGCGAGGGGTGGAGCTTTTCAACGAGATTCTCCAACCCCAAGCGGGAAGCGAGGGGTGGAGCTTTTCAACGAGATTCTCCAACCCCAAGTCGTTCCACGAGGGCAACGAGACAATAAACAGGTGCGCCGACCTATCGATTTTTAGCTTGAGCAACGCGGTTTTGAGCTCGAGATTAGGTGGAGTTCGCGCAGTTTTCGAGAGTTGGAACCTCGTCCTTTTAGAGAGTTAGCAGACCTTGTCCGCTTACAGAGTTAGGACATCGTCCTTTGAGAATTAGCGAATCTCGTTTGCTTAGAGAATTAGGACCTCGTATAGAGAGTTTCCATCCCCAAGAGAAAAGCGAGGGGTGGACCTTAACGAGATTCTCCAACCCCAAGCGGGAAGCGAGGGGTGGACCTTAACGAGATTCTCCAACCCCAAGCGGGAAGCGAGGGGTGGAATTTTTCAACGAGGGAGCGTTCTTAGAAAAGCCTGCAATCCTTTATTTACCAACTATGAGGAACAACGGGGTTTCGAGTTTCTACATGTAACATTTTTTGAGTCGTGCGACGTTCCACGTTTTGCTCAGTGTGCGCCCCTCGTCGTCCCTGAGTTTGAAAGCCCCGGGCGCGACTTCTTCTCCGAGGATGTAGGGTCCTTCCCAGTTAGGGTCCAATTTTCCTCCTTCGGTGCGTCTTAGCACGAGGTTTCCCGTGGCCAAGAGGCGAGGTCTGACCTTCTTGTCGTGGTATACGGCAACACGTCGCTTGTATTCTCTAGAGCGCAGGTCCGCTACCTCGCGGATTTCATCTCGGAACTACAGTTCGACTTTGAGGTTGGCCTCGTTTTCTTTTTCGTCGAAGTTGTACACCCTTGCTGATGGAATTAGGGTTTCTACGGGAACGAGGGCTTCCGCCCCGTAGGTAAGAGCGAAGGGGGTCTCGCCCGTTGCGCGGCGCGAGGTCGTGCGATACGTCCAGAGGACGAGGGGAAGTAATTCGGCCCAGCGGCCCTGTGCCATGCCCAGGCGCTTCTTGAGGTCTGTCAAGATGCGGGCATTAACGTTTTCTACCTGGCCATTGGACTGGGGATGAGCCACGGAGGAAATTTTGAGGTTGATACCCAGCTCAGAGCAGAAAGTCCGAGTTTCTTCGCAGTCGAATTGGGGGCCATGATCGGTCATGATTGTCATGGGGACACCGAAACGGCAGACGAGGTTCTTCCACAGGAATTCGCAGACCTTTGCCCCGGTGATTTTTGCCATTGCCTGTGCTTCGATCCACTTCGTGAAGTAGTCCACGACGACCAAAATGTATTGCACTTGGCCTGCAGCTTTAGGAAATGGGCCTAGAATGTCCATTCCCCACATTGCGAATGGGCATGGCGCGTGAATGCTACGGAGGGGAGCCGTCGGGGTGTGCTGGACGTTTCCGTGCTTCTGACATCCGACGCACTTTTGGACGTAAGCTCTCGCGTCTTGTCGGAGAGTGGGCCAGAAGTACCCCAAATGGACGATTTTGTGTGCCAAAGACCTCCACCCCGGGTGTCCCCCACAAACTCCCTCGTGGGCCTCGTAGAGGACGTGGTCCGTGGCGTCGGGCGGTATGCACAGCAGGTTGGGCTCAGCGTAGCCCCGACGATAGAGCTGGTCGTCGACGACGCAGTAGCGGGCGACTTGCATTTTTAGTTTTCTGGCTAGCGCGGGGTCCTCTGGGAGGGTGCCGCTTTGTATGTACCTCGTCACCGGGAACCTCCAGTCCTCGGTCCTTATGGACATGACCTCGCTATCGACGCTTCGTGAGAGCTTTCTCTCCACCATGACGCGGTTTCCCACATCCAAGGGAAGTGCGGAGCCTAACCTGGCGAGGGCATCCGCCTTGGTGTTTGAGGTCCGCAGGATTGATTCCACCGCGAAGGTTTCGAGGCATGAAACCAAGGCCTTGACTTTTGCTCGGTAGGCGGGCAAAAAACCTGTCCTGGTGTCGTATTGGCCGTTGAGTTGTCGTGCTACTAATTCGGAATCTGTGTAGACCCTGATTTTGCGGGCTCCGTTGAGTAGTGCCATCTCGATCCCAGCGATCATGGCCTCGTACTCGGCGTCGTTGTTGGTGGCATCGAAGGCGAAGTTGAGAGCATACTCCGTCTCGATTGAGGGGCCAACGAGGAACACCCCGGCCCCGCCACCGGCGTCACATCATGAGCCATCAACGAACACCTTCCATTCGTCCGAGCTTGTGTCTGTCTCGGGGAAGGTGACCTCCACCATAAAGTCGGCGAGGGCTTGTCCCTTCATCGCGGTTCTCGGAAGATAATTGATATCGAACTCGGAGAGCTCGACGGCCCACTTGGTCATACGTCCGGAGAGGGCGGGCTGATGTAGAATCTGACGAAGTGGGAGGTCCGAAAGAACCTGGATGGGATGTGCGTGGAAGTATGGGCGTAGGCGCCTTGCGGCGGTCACTACAGCCAGCGCCATTTTTTCTGCCGGGGAATACCTCTGCTCCGCAAGCTGGAGTACGCGACTCACAAAGTATACAGGGTGCATGACTTCTCTTGTGAGCACCGCGCTGACGGTCTCGGGACTCACCGCCACATATAGCTGCAAATCTTCGCCCGCGTGTGGAGGTGACAAAGTGGGGAGCTTGGTGAGGAAGGTTTTTAACTCGGAGAAGGCTGTCTCGAGCTTCTCGTCCTAGACGAACTTGTCATTCTTTTTGAGGGCGGCAAAGAACGGGAGGGACTTGTCTGCTAGGCGGGAACAAAACCTCCCCAAGTAATTTACCGCGCCGTTGAGCCTCTGTACCTCGGTACGAGATCGGGGAGACCTCATTGCGAGGATAGACTCTATTTTGGCGGGGTTGACGTCGATCCCGCGCTCGCTGATCATGAATCCCAAAAACTTCCCCGAGGATACGCCAAAAACGCACTCTCGGGGTTCAGGCTGAGCTGGTGGTGTCCGAGGGTGGTGAAAACCTCGGCGAGGTCAGCCAAGTGCTCCTCGGGGCCCTTGCTCCGCACCACGATGTCGTCGACGTAGGCGGATACGTTTCTGTCCAGGTGGTCTTTGAAAATCCGATCGACGAGGCGTTGGAATGTGGCCCCTACGTTCTTGAGGCCAAATAGCATGACCTTGTAACAGTATGTCCCCCGCTGAGTGATAAAGGATGTCTATTCTTCGTCACGGGGGTTCATCGAGATCTGGTTGTACCCCGAGTAGGCGTCGAGGAAACTCAAGACCTCGTGCCCAGCAGTCGAATCTACAAGTGCGTCGATCGAGGGCAGGGGGTAGCTGTCTTTGGGGCATGCCTTGTTGAGGTCTTTGAAGTCTACGCACATCCGCCACTTGCCGCTGGCTTTTTTGACCAAAACGACATTGGACAGCCATTTCGGATACTGGACTTCGCGTATGAAATCTGCGGCCAGCAGCTTGGCCACCTCTTCATTCGCGGCGGTCGCCCTTTCTTCGTTCATTTTTCTTCGACGCTGCACCACAAGACGAATGGCGACGTCGATGTTCAGGGAGTGATGGGCCAGGGTCCGAGGCACACCTCGGAGATCTTTTGCAGTCCAGGCGAACACGTCGCGGGACCCAGCAAGCAGGGCCTCTAGTGACGCTGCTGCATCCCCAGTGAGGCAACCCCCGAGGTAGATCTTTTCTGATTTGTTTTCGAAGGGGGTGATCACCCTTCTTTCTGTCTCGGGAGTGGGTATTGTGAAATCCCGGACCTCGAGGTCTGCTTCACCCGAAGTCTCTACCATGAACACAGAGCGTTTTTGCTTAGCCGAGGTCATGTAACAGACGCGGCCCTCTTCTTGGTTGCCCTTTATTTCTCCGACACCCACGCTGGTGGGGAACTTCATCTTTAGGTGGTAGATGGAGACCACCGCCTGGAATTTCATCAAGGAGACTCTCCCGATGATTGCATTGTAGGCCGAGGGCAGGTGCACCACCGTAAACTCCACTACCTCGGTTCTCGTTGTCGAGCCAGTACCGAGGGTCATCCACAGGTCTATGAGACCAGCGACATCGACCTCGTTTCCCGAGAAGGAGGTGAGCTTCCCAGCGTAGGGCCTCAAGGATGTCGCGGAGATCCCTAGCTGCTCGAAAGCGCCAAAATACATGATGTCCACGGAAGAGCCCGTGTCCACCAGTATTCGCTTCACTATTTTCGAGCCCAACTGAGCGTGTATCACCAGGGGGTCGGAGTGGGGCATATGGAGCCCCTCGGCGTCTTCGGTCGTGAAGGCCATACCCACGTGGGACCGTGAGGTTTGTGTCACGCTGTATACCGAGGGCTCATGACGACTTGCCCTCGCGTATATTTTTCTTTCCGCTTGGCTCGAGCCCGCCTGCGAGGGTCCGCCCGAAATGGTGTTGATGTACCCATCGGGCGCCGCGGCCTGTCCAGAGCGCGACTGCCTTGCCGGAGCTTGTTGTTCTGTGTTGCTTGGTCGGGACCGGGTTGGTTCCTGTTGCACGAGGTTGGACCCCGACGCGGGGTTGGCGCGCTTTTTCTCGTTTGGGTTGTAGGCGGGGCCACCTTTGCCTCTGTAACCTCGTGGCTTCCCTCCGAAGCAGCTCCAACCCCCACCGCCACGGTTGTCGTAGCGGTTGTTGCTTCTATTGTCGTTGTTGCCTCTGTTATTGTTGTTGCTTTTGTTGTTGTTGTTTTTGTAATCGGCGCGCTGGTCGTGAGTTTGCGTCATGTACGCATCCCTCGCGGTCGGCGCAACCACCTTAGCTTTCCCTTTAGTCTCGGTCACAATTTCCTTGTCGGTCCTCGGTCGCGAGCTCTGGCTGGCGGCGTCTTCGGCATAGACCTGTGCCGTGATCCGAGCACACAGGCTCTCATATGTGGTTGGATTTTTGAGGAAAATGCGACATTTGAAATCCCCTTGGCGAAGGTTGCCCATGAGGATGTCGCGGACCGAGGCCTCGTCGATCTGCGCGATCTCAGCGACCGCGGTGGTGAACCTCGTAAAAAAGGTACCCAGCTTCTCGTTTTCCCCCTGCTCGATGCCACGGAGGTCGCGCATGTTCTTCTTGCGCTTTCTCGAGCCGTTGAAGTGCTCGACGAAGGACTCGCATAGCTGGGAAAACGAGGCTATCGACTCGACCTTAAGGCTGGTGAACCACGTCATTGCCGCTTTGTCCAGAGTGGTTGGAAAGATTCGGCAGAAAATGGCGTCATTGTAAGAGTTGACGTTCATCTGGACGGCGTAGTGTTTTATGTGGTCCTCGGGGTCGGCCGTGCCGTCGTAAAGTCCCATTTGTGGCCAATGGAAGCCTTTGGGCATGTGTGCCTCTTGGATTTCGGGTACAAAGGGATTCCTGTACCCACTCTCGACGGATGGGCGAGCAGATTTCGACTTTGACCTCGCCAGAGGGCGTGGCGCGCTTGCCGCCGTCTCGGACAGCTCCATGTCGCGCCTTTCTGCACGTCGTGAACGAGATCGCGAGATCTGCATCGGATCTCGGGAGGGTCTCTCTGTGGTAGATCCGTTCGTGGGCGCCTCCTGCCCCGGCATGTAGCCCGGGACATATGCGGGCACGTACTCGGAGTGGGGTTCCCCCTGATGGGGAATCGGGACGTATGGGGGAGCTTGGCCCTGTTGGTACTGCCCGTACCCCGGATAGGGATACTGGTTGAAAGGAGCGCCACCCTGTTCATACCCCTGGAACGGGTATGGGTTTTGTGGGATGTTGTATGTCCAGCCTGGCGGGACCACAAAAGGGTATCCTGACGGACCTGTCGTCGCCCATGGAGGGGTCTCGGCCATATTGTCGGGATGTTGGGGGAAGAAATTGTTTGGACAAGCCATTCTACGGGGGTTTTAGGAATCAAGGTTTGCACTTAAATGGGAGGTTGCTTAGGATGAAGAGGTTCCCACAGACGGCGCCAGTGATGAAACCCGAAATAACGGATACGCTACGAGACAAGAAACAATATTATTATATTTGAGTGCAAACACTTGCTCCTTTATTTATGATTTTTCCGTGGTTGCGAGGTTACAAACCTACGAGGTTGATGTACAACTTCGAGAATCACACCTAGACCTCCTACAAGGTTCCGAGATCGCACCTATCGTTGCGAGGTCGATTCTAGGGCGAGGTAGATTTGAGGATATGATGTAGGGAGTTTTGTGAGTTTTTGTAGCGAGGTTTTAGGCGTGAGCGAGGTCCTTGTGCGACTTTGGGGTCTTTCTAGGGGTTTCTCCTATCTGTAGCGAGGTCCTTTGACGATGTTCCTATCACGTCGATCTTTGACTAACAAGAGGGTTCTTGAGTTCAAGTGGTTTTTCGACCCTTTCTTCCTACGAGACTCTTCTCTATTTATAGAATTGGGGGGCTGAGTTTAGGCCAATGTTCGATGTGGGATACTCGAAATAAGGGTTTTTGATTGGTCCATGAGTGAGGTCACCTGCGATTGGCTTGGGAGTGAGGTTGCTGGTGATTGGTTCGGGAGTGAGGTCGCTTGTGATTGGTCCGAGCGGGCGGACGTGTTAGTAGAGTCGGTAACGAGGTCGAGACCTCGTTCCGGGATGTTCGAGAAACCTCGCATCTGTTGCGAGTTTTGTTTTTAAATAACCGGGCATGACGTGGGTCCCTAGTTTGCTTATGGGGGCCCTTCTGGACCCACTTTCTGCTTCTACTGTTTTGGGCATCATCAGTAATAATATCAAGGAGAGGAGTGTAAATGTCGATATAGACAAGTCTAGAGTTAGGAAATGAAGGTTTGAGGGATTTAATATGGGAAGATATCTTGGAGTTGAACATTTGGGCAACTTTGTTGTAATCAGTAGCACAGGTTCTGATGGGGAAGGATCCAACGGTTCTCTGAGAGGGCACACACCCTATGGGCGGTGCGCTTAATACTCCTATCCTCCTCGCTCCTAGTCCATATAGTTCCTGCACATACATCAAATTTATACAACAATTATCTTTAATCCCTACGTATTATTTTTTGCTATTAGTATATTTAAGATGATCATTTACAACCTCACGTTCGCAATCATAACTTAACATTTTTTTCCTATTTATCATCGGTATTTCTATACTAACATTTTTTTCCCTATTTATTATAAGTTTTTCTATCCTATGCCCTAAGGAAATAAGATAAAGAACCCGAATTTAGAAACTAAAACCCTATTTTGAAAATCATTAACCCTTTACAAAAAAATTTAAAAGAACTCTAAATACAAAATCATTAATTTCTTTCTATAATTAGAAAAATCGATTTACTATTTTAAAAAACATTTGTTTTTTGTGTTTTTTGGAAGTAACTAGCTAATTATGACTAAATAATGTTAACCCGTAACCTATTTTTTATAAATAACTCCATAACACAATAACGTGAACTCGGGAGCATAAAAAAATGGCCAGGAACTAAAAGTTATTGCAGGTTGCGGGGACAGATCGAGAAGTGGGCTAAGGTGAATTAACTTAGTGGCTACGGTTTTATACATGTATCAAAGAGTCTAGCGTTAGAAACTATTGCACATTCTTTCCTTTTTTTTGTCTTTAAAATTAGGCCCTTGAGCTGATGGGCCCATTTTTTTTTTTCCAATTTGTGACCTCTCAAATGCAAATCCTCTGTACCATTTTTTGGTATTTCACTATCATATTCTACTTGAATTTTTAAATATTAAATTAAGGTTAAATTTTTTTAAAAGTTATATTTATATTGTAAATAGTAATATATATATGTGTGAAAAATTTTATCTTAAAAATCATATTAAGGTTAAGAAAATCTTAAAAAATTATATTTATATCATAAATAGTTATATATATATATATATATATATATATATATATGTGTGTGTGTGTGAGTGTGTGCAAGTTTTTACCTTAAAAATCATATTATACGATTATTTAAATTGAAATGATGATTTTCTCACAAAATATTGCTCTTTTAATTTTAAAAAATTGTATAATTTGTTGACATATGTATATAGTTGTTTCCAATATAAATTTAATTTTTTAATTTTGTGAACATTTTATAATATTTAAAATACAAATGAAATATGAAAATGGAATACTAAAGATGAAACAGAGGACTTGTATTGCTCTCTCGACTATAACAAGTTGCACAATTTTCTTTAATTTCTTTGTTGCTAATGAGGTTCATATTTATTATTAAACTTATTTGTATAATTTAATTAATTTTGATTGATCAATATGAAAATGACTAAAAAAATTATTTAGTTTACTATGTAAAAATGATAACATGACCTCTCTAGTTTTCCTCATTTTATTAGTGCTTTTTATTGACTTGTTATTTAATCCTTTATTTTTTGTCTACTAAAAAGATATTGATAATTAATAATTGGGGACATCCTTCAATTAGTTGACGACCCACTTTTTTAGTATGTTCATTCCTCTTTTTACTAGATTCTATGCCTGCCAGACTGCCACTGTACCAAGGCAAATTCAGCATACCTGGAAATCATCTCAATCCCAATTCCATCTCTTACACCTTGACGCATATGGAAAGAATTAAATACGAACACACAAATTAAATTTAAGCATTAAAGGTGTGGTGTAAAAATTAATTAGACGTAAATAAAATCAACAAATAAATAATACCTAAATTAGTAATTCATAATTCTCCACAGTGTGAAAAGTTTGATAAAGTTTTTTTTTGGTATTTTTTCTTCAATTCTTTCACCTTGAAAATCAAAACAAAACTATATACTATTTTGGAGAATTTTATGTGATATAAGAGGAGAAACTTAAGCAAAGCTATATACTAAATTAGAACAACATATTTTTCGCTGATATATCAACGAGAAAGACAAAATAATAGTTTAAATTCACACACAAAAAAAAGCAAATCTCGTAGTCTCATTTAATGTCAAAATAATTTATAAAATATATCATCATATACATAAAAAACTAATATGTATAGCACAATATATCTACATTTATTATTAAAATATTTTCCATATTATGAAAATTAAACATTTTTTATATAATCGAAAAATATACATAATAAACATTATAGATAGAAAACTACATAAATATTTTATATATTTTATAAAATCTAATGAATGTGTATTTATTCAAGAATAATATAAGATATTTTAATATTTATTTTAATAATTAAAATTAAAATAAATTTCTTCAAACAATTTCAAATGGATTCATATTTTATTTTTATCAACATATTTTAAAAATACATCAATGTATGAACATAAAATTTCAATCTACTAAATTAGATCATATATTCCAAAAATAATTTATTAGCTAAATATTTTTATTCCATAATAAATATTCGATCTATGTTATAAAATATAGGATAATGTTTCTAGCTATATTATAAAATATATTCATTATATATTAAGTTTTGTAAATATGGAAAAGACTAATGTATAAAATTGGATGTATAGCAAGAAAAATACAAGTTATAATAGTATTTATTAAAAAAATTGACATTAATTTATTCAAGTAATGTCACGTGGTGTAATTTTTTCAATAGGCATTGTTTCTACTTTGTAGTGCATTAGATAGATGATAAATAAAAAACTAAATAATAAATAATTATAAGGTAAATAAATAAGCTAACCCAAATATCTCTTTTTCTCTTCTATTTAAGAGACATTCATGAATAAAATTGGGTAGATTTATTTTTTTAAGCTATTGTCTCAAATCGAAAGTTTCTCTTTACCAATTTGAGACTTCAATTGTATGGTAGATGGTTTTCAAAGTTAAGATTTGAGAGTTTATTGATTACCCTAAACACATTGAGAGTGAGTGAAACACATTTATCCTTGTGAGGTCTATGGACTAAGAAGGACTTGCTTGGGGGACAAACAAAGTCTAAATATGGAGTACTTTGATGTCATCTAGTTTTGAGTAGTTTCATTGAGCATTTTAGGTTTAGATTTCTCCTTTTCTAGCTTAGGTTTTGGTCTTTTTGTGTTGATTTTCGTATTATTTGTAGTATGGAGGTCTACACAAGTTTGTTTTGCTTTTATAGGTCTTTTGATGGTATTTTGGAGTCAAGAGGGGATGAAGACAAGAGGATAAGATCTTAATGAAGCTTAAAGGCCACAACTAACACTAAAGAATGAAGATTTATAGTCAATGGTGCTCCGTAAATTAGACCAATAAAATGAAGCTTAATTCTTAAGTCGTAAGTATATATTATACAAATTCTACCAAAAAAAAGTATATATTATACAAAGGTAATTGATATAATATATCGTATTAATTAAAACAATTGTAACAAACCTGGAGAAAAGAGGAGGCGTGAGTGAGCATGAGATCGGTGTAACCGTTGAAGTCGTATTGAGCTCTCCTAACCGAAGTGCCGAAATAGGTGTTGGCGATGTCGCAGCTTCCAGCAACCACTACGTATAAGCTATTGCTTATAATGAAACTTGCTCTTTCGGGTCCAACTAACGTCGTTACCTTCCCTTTGTACTCTTTGAACATCTCTAATTGTTGGGATAACGGAATCACCGTCACTAACGATGACGTTAGCGGATCGTAACCAGCGGCGCCCGAAGCGAAACTAACTCTGGTCAGGAGCTCTTCCGGACTCAATTCCGGGTCTAGGTATGCTGGCAGGTACTCCTTTATCCCTAGCTCCTCCACTACGTGGCAAATTACAAGAGATTTCATTAATTTGATTGATTAATGGAATCAATCAAATTAATGAAATATGAGTATATATTAATAATAATATTGAGAGAATCTTGATCTTGATTGAAGGGATCGTGGAACATAATGAAAAGATTATATCGCATGATTCGTGTTGTGAGTACTTGTGACAAATACTACTCCTCAGATCTGTAACATTTCCTCTTCTTTTCTATTTTTGGCCAATTGAAAATTTTGATTACTATCAAATGAAGCTTAATCGCTTCACTGGATGTCCGAAGACAAATCTGTAATATTACTAAAATATATAATCTAATTTTTGTGGCATCTTGTTCTTGGTTTTGGCACTGTCTTTATATGGAAACCAAAACGATCGAAGATGTAATGATACTATTTTTATATCTCAATCGCTTGATTAGTTTATTCGGAGAATTTTATGGCATTGTTTATGAAAGTCGTTAAGCATATGGTTATGAAAAAAAAAAGTATTAGTATTCAATGGCCAAAAATAAGGCTAATATATTGATAAGTGAAAAATGTCCCAAAGCAAACAATATTAAGTGGTCCAAACTAGTTGTTAGAGTTTAAAAAAAAATATTTGCATTGCGCTTTATAAGGCTAATTTATACCACATGCAATAAAATAAAAACTAAACCCTATAGAATAACGGACCATAATATTACTTTATTTATCAAAGCATTACGATTGATAAGTGCCTCTCCTCTTGCATATTATTATGAAGTATATATTATTTATGTCTAATTGTATTATTATTATTGGTGGTAAACCGACTTATATCGACTGGCTCGACCTGGTAGTTAGGAAGAATGGTAAGACTTGATTTTTCACCCAAGTATAGGAGTAAAGGCGAGAATCGAACCTGGGACCTCCCAACATCCTCCCATGCCTCTTACCACTAGACCACCCATGTGGAAAAACGGCTAGAATTTTAGATTATAGTATCATGAGGTCTCGAGTCCTATGTTCAATGTTCCAAGTAAAAAAAAGATGGAAAGTAATATCTGTGCATCGTACCTAAGATATCGGTGGGGATCTTGCCGTTGCTAAATCTGCCGGTGGGACGAACGCCCATGAAATCTTTCCCATAAGGCGGGAAATTGCACTTGGCTAGAGTTTCGATGTTGTTGTTGTTGCCGGGATCGATGTTCGAATCTCCGAAACCTATGACAGCTGGCACTGTCACGTTACTTGGCAGCTTGATCCGAGCATCGACAATGGCGAAGAAGAAGAAGAAGAATAGAATGAAGAAAAGAGTGGTTAGATAAGAGAGAGACATTGTCGCTATGATCAAGTTCAACTTAGTAGTTGTAGGGGGGTGAAGATAAGGTGCTCATTTGTACGTACAAGGAATTTGGAGATTGCATTTGTTTATATCATTATATGCATGTTGTTCATAGTGGATAGCCGTGTTTATGTTGTTCATAGTGGGTAGCCATGTTTATATATCGTGCTGATGCATGGGTGATTATTTAATTAAATGTCGTTCTTACTTCTTAAGTACATATATGAAAATTACAGAGGAAAATATCGATTGGCTTGTATCCGTTGGGAAATCTAATCTTTCAAGACACTTATAATATACTTATCAAAACCCACCGACAAATTAAAGACATAATTTTACAAAAGTGACTTTGTATTATATAGTGAATATACAAATATCTTATACGGGTGGCTCAACACTCTTTTATTGATGGGACACAATCACACCTCTCACATTTCATTCTCTAGCTTGATTACACTCTTGTTTGAATCATTTAGATTAGTTTACAAATGAGGGGTTGGAGGTCTATTTATAGACAAGGCCTTCCACCTCCCTTGGCTAAGAAGGAATTTAGAGATTTCTACCATAAATTACAACTAGGCAATTCTAGAGCCTTTCACTCTAGAGTTCTCCATATACCCCTTCACATTTTTAGAATTCTCCACTACTCTAGAGTCTTCCACAACGTACCTTCCGACGTCTTCTAGAATCTTCAATAATATTCTTACATCTTCTAGAATCTTCCATAAGCTTCCGATTTTTTCTAGAAGCTTCAACAAGCTTCTTGATTCATCTAGAAGCTTCCATAACTTTCTTACGTTATAGCCTTCTAGATATTTCAAATATGTAAATATGAATTAATCTTTAAAAATTTCTCCCTTAATTCATATTTTCAAATATTGAAAATCTTATTGTCTTTGGCTTCTCGGTTCCAACACCATTAAACTTGTTCTTCACAAATTGACATTCTATGATGCAAATGTTCTTCGCATTCTTCCATCCCCGCATGATCAAGTGTTTCCCTTTCATCACGTTGCACCACTTATTTGTACCTACAAACCTATATCCCTCTGACATCATCCTTCCGAAAAAAATGATGTTAACTTTGCTTGAATGCACGTACCTCACATCATGAAGAGTGTGGTTTGTAATGTTGTGATGCCTCATCGTCACGCTTTCTGTACCTTTGACATTTAACTTATGTCCTCCCGCTAAGTTAAGGTGACCATACTCTCCATCCTTCTTTAAGGTGTCGAACATGGCTTGATCTCCACACACGTGCACCGAGGCAGCACTGCCCATCACCCACTCGGACTTAGCAATCTAATCACTTGTTGCTAAGTAAACATCCCCATATTCAACACCAATGACCACATTCGTGTCGGAGTCACCAATATTCTTCAACAACTTTTTCAACTTCATCAAGTCCTCCCTCACTTGAGGACATCTTGATTGTGTGTGACCTTCTCCCTGCAATATAACACTCCTCGTCACTCCAATCTCAACTTTGACGTGAGTCAGCTCTCCATCTCGGGTCACCTCACCCTCTTGACTGGTGTCTCCCTCACAACTAGTATGCGATCTACTCAAATGTCAATAGCGTCACTCTTCATCATCCTCTCACTATCTCACAAATCAGTTGTCATCTCATCTAGAGTGAGAGTTTCTCTTCCTACAAGTAAGGTCTTCACCAGAGACTTGTAGGATTTTGGCAATGACGTTAATAATAACAATGCATGCTCCTCATTCTTAATCTTATCGCATGCATTCATCAATTGGCATGCTAGTTAATTAAATGAATTAATATGGTCATGAAGATTACCTCCTTCCTCCATCTTCAGCTAGTACAACTCCATCTTGAAACACAAATGGATCGTCAAAGACTTCGATGCGTAAATGCTCTCGAGCTTCTCCCGCAATGCCTTCGGAGATTTCTCATTCAACACACTGAACTTCTAAGCCAAAAACTTAAGCTAATTGATAAGGGTTTCACCCCCATACAAGTGGTCCTTTTCTCTATATTGTTGATGTCGGAATACCTAACAAATTCATGATAGACACCTTATTAGATAATTCTAGATCTGCTGAAGAGTGAAGAAAGTATTGGAAAGTGGGAGAAAAGTGTTGGAAAGTGGGAAGAAAGTATTGAAAAGTGTGAATAAAGTATTAAAAATGATAAAGGGGGTAAAAGGTAGGGCTGAGCAAATGAATATATCCGATCCGATCTGGTCCGGTACACCGGATATCCGGTAAATTTTTTCCTTAAAACCTCAATCCGTATCCGATCCGTTATTTGTCGGATATCCGGTAAGAAGTATCCGTTTGGAACGGATATCCGGTAGCGGATATCCGAACTATCCATTTTGAAAAAATAATTCTACTATTTTTTATTTAGTCCCAACTAATATGCATAATTGACGGATATCGGAACCGGATATCCGCCGATCCGTTTAAATTTTAAGAGAAAGTTTACATGATTGAGGAAAATTGAACCCTTGATGAATTGAAATTTTACAAAATACTCATTAAAACATTATGTTACTTAGTATTAATGTGTATTTTCTAAAAAATATATATAGTACCGGATATCCGGTTGCTTCAAAATCCCGATCCGTATCCGGTCTGGATATCCGGAAAAAATTCTCGTATCGGATCGGATACGAATAAAAAAAATTGTTATCCATTAGGATCCGAATATTATTAGATCGGATAGGCCGGATCGCGGATCAGATCAACGGATCGGGTATTTTTTGCTCACCCCTAGTAAAAGGGGTAGGTTTTGGGGTAAAGTGGATAAAAAGTAAGGGCATATGAGTAATTTTAATATATCAGAAAATGGAAAGATGATTTAGGAAAAATTGAGGGGGGGGGGGGAGTAATGTACGAGTTGTTTCAATTGTTTGGCCGCCTATCGATAAAATAGGCCCAAAAACTAACTTATCAATCTTCTTATTTTTATTTTCCATCCCAAGGCATCAATCATTGCATTCACACTCAAAAAAAATGGAGAAATGATGCCAAATGGTAAATGATTTTCTCTAGTCAATCTAACTTGTTTAATTAAATGAAATTGACAAAATAAATCTAGATTACACCATGCTAAATGCATGATCTTATTACAGTTGAGATGGGCTTATGAAGACTTATTTAACACCTCATTTTTATTTTATTTTAAATTATTTTTCTCTTTCTTTTATGCGGATGATTATTTGGATCATGATTTTTGTGTGAAATTTACCGACTGAATAAATTATTTGGAACTTAAATACAAATAAATATATAAAAATATGAATATTCGGATATTCGGATATCCGCCAAAAATATCCGAACTATACGGATCGAATATCCAGGTAAACCCGGATCGGATACGGATATGATTTTAGAGAAAATTTTATTGCGGATATCCGATCCGATTAGCCGGATCGGATCGGATATCCGTTTATGAACACCCCTAGGTGTGGCTAGTATAATTGGCCCAAAAACAAGCTAAGTGGAGGTGCAAGTATACTCGGGATTTTATAATGAACAACAAAGTAACAAAGTCAGTAGAAACATGGAGCTAAGAATTACAAATTTACAGTTTTGACTTGAGTTCATTAGAGAATTGTCCATGATAAATGAAATAATAATTACATGCAATCTCATGTTAATAATTTGGTGTGCATCTCTGTATAAATCAATTAAGTATATTATATAATGGAGTGAGCTAACCACGATAAAATGAAGTGCCGTCGAAAAGTACATTAGCAGGTCATCTTAATTCATTTGGAGAGTGCAAATGAATTACTACAATCCACTTAAAAAAGAGATGTTCAGAAATAAGAAGCACGACCATAATCTCGACCATAACAACTTTATTCCTATCTAAATTGACTTCTCAAACCTGAGAAAAGTAATTAAGGTCTTCATTTTAACTTGAAATTGGATCAAAACAATTTGGTTTGTTCGTCTGAATTATGTTTTCAGGTCATTTTTTAGGCTAATCAAGTACAATGAGGTGATGTGTTTTATTCCCTCCTATAATTTTTGTCCACTTTCTTTTGTAATTACAAAGAAAAGTGGACAAATATTACGAGACGAACAGAGTAATTGCGAAAACGGCGGGTAAAAATGAGCTGATGGGCCGTCGAAGTCGGTGCACCTAACTACCTAAGGTCCTAAACCAATAAAAGCGGCACACGGACTAATGTATTCTTAGAGGAATTAATAGATGTACATTGGAACCATCAAATCTCATGTACTATGGTATTGCACTTGAGTGTCATTTAATTCCTACTACTGTGTTTTCTTTCTTTGTTTCACCAAAAAAACTGAATTTAATGCATTCAACAACACCCAATGGATTGGCATTAATTTGCTTGAGTGTGAGTTTCAACAACAATCAAGTTGTGTCACACATTACCAACTAGAGAGGGCCATATCACCAAGGCCATTGAGCATGGAACGGAAGAGAAACAACAAATACATTCGCCGCTTAATACTAACGGAAGGGGTGTCCATCATGTGCGCACATGTGCATTACGGTCTTACGAGCCTAGCACATAAACTCATGGAGTTTCATCTTAAAACCAATAGGCCATAGGAGGAGCAACCCACGGATATATACTAGGATTATTTTACTTTAAAATCCCGATGTGGGATACAGATGTTCACAGATTTATTCTTTCCTTTTTAGTATTTAGTTTTAAAACTAGCATTCTTATTGAAAGCCGTACTTATACGTCCATATTGCCGATCTATATCCATCTATTACTAAAACTCCAGAGAGTGTCCCCTCTCTTTCGATTATAAAACAAATAACAAACGTGCTCACTCAAGATTTCTTCGGCCACCTGAGCCCGCGACTTGTTGGGCTCACGCTCTCGGCCTCCTAGGCTCTCATCCCCGACTCCACAGTTTCACCACCCATGATTTCTCTAAGCGATTTCACAACACCACAAGGGTGTACAAGTACAACGATATAAACATGCCCGGTGCCCAGCCATGATCATCAAATTGACCTAGCTTGTACCGGTCACAAAGCCACCAGCCCGCGGCCGCGCACCCTACGCATGTCAGATGTTGTATACTGAAACAAGTACCAAGTGCATGCTAGATGCCTGTCCTAGTTTTCTGGCTCAATTCAATTCTTCAATTACATATTTACATGCATCAATAATACCGATGATAATTAATTAGTTTTCTTGATAAGTATTGTTACCTGTAAAAGTTAGCTGATGTTAGTACGTTGGGGAAAAAAGAAAAAAATTCGTTAGCCATTAATGTATTTCCTGTCATCTTTTAAGACCGTCCATTATTGTATGTAATCGATGACCACAATCACAATTATGTCAATACACTGCTCATTGATCAATGACCAACTCCAAAAATCAGGCCCCCAACCAAATTGACAAGTTCTAAAGTTGCCACAATTTAAGCAAATATATACTCCTTTCTAACCCAATAAATAACCTTTTTAGCTTCAAATTCCAACTTATGATATTTTTAATTCAATTAATAGTACTAAAATATTCTAAAAATAGCATAAATTCATTTATTATTGTATTTTGTTCTAGTTTCAAAACTTTTTTTTAGAATTTTATTGAAAATATATACTCCGATTGAATTATTAAAATCTATGATAATAAATATTTTTTATTACACTATTTCAAGCTAGTTTTAAAAAATGTGAACAATGACAAAAGACCGTCTATTGCAAACCGAATCGGAAGGAGAACGAAAAAGGCTGCATTTTTTAGGCGGAAAATGAGATTTCTCAATATCATGAAGCCACAAATTAAACTCTTCAGATTAGATTTAATTTCCAATTAAAAAAACACCACAACTGTATTCTTGGCTTCAATTAAAGCTCTCCAACAAACTTTGATGACTCAAAACTCCCACCTAACTAACTACTTTCACACACACACACACTACACTATAACTTCACTACCAAAGGAATCATCATCCATCCCATATTACATCAACAACTTCACCAAGAATCCAAAATTTCAAACCCATGACAAGATCATTTTTCGCCTTTATCCCGCTCCTTTTCGTCTTCCAATCACACCATGGCGCGCTCTGCAGTGCCAAGGTAACCGCAGTCATAGTCTTCGGTGACTCTTCGGTTGATTCGGGTAACAACAATTGGATTCCAACAATCGCAAGGAGCGATTTCCCGCCTTATGGACAGAATCTTCCTGGTGGAATCCCAACAGGAAGATTCTGTAACGGAAAGCTGGCTCCGGATTTCGCCTCTCAAGCGTTTGGGCTCAAGGAGTTGGTCCCTGCATACTTGGATCCCGGGTTTAGCATCGCGGATTTCGCAACTGGTGTTGATTTTGCTTCTGCTGGAACTGGTTATGACAATGCAACTTCTGATGTTCTAGTAAGTCACTTAATTCTTAGTTGACACACCATTTATCATGTTAATAGTTTCATCCAACATTGTAATTTAAGGCCAGAACATGTGAGAAACTACGATCTTGTGAGAATTATGATCATCACTAGAGACGGTGAATAATTCAGAATTTGGAAAGGGGAGATTAGATTAATAGCTTTTTACATAATTGATTCTCTAATAATTAGGGCTATAAATCAACAGAGTTGTTCATGAGCAATTTGGTGTTCTACTCGGTTAAGTCATGTTCATGTTTGGCTCGATTTATAAACGAGCTGAGTGTGAGCATAATTTTAAGGCTCGAATGATAGATGAATTGGGCTTGAGTACCAGAAAACTCGGATCGTTAATTTGTTTATGAGCAAGCTCAATTATATGGTCGATCATGAGCAAGCTCAATTATCGCTCATAACAAACTAGATTATATGTCTATGAATAAGCTCCACTATATATATTGTATATAATATATACTTTAAGTAAAACTACATAGTTTGGTAGTCTCTTTGAATTTCATTTGCTTGTATAAATAATCAGGTAAATGAGTTGTCCATGAGCTTGTCTCACAAAGAAAATAAATAAAAAGCTCGTGAGCTAAGCTTAAGCTTAGTGAGTATTTAAAAGAACTAAGCTCATACAGGATTTTAAGCTCGGTTCGAGCTCAAGTTCGCCTATTTTTAACCAGTCGAGCCTGAGCAATTTAAAGCTCGACTCGGTTTGATTATACACCTATAATTGTAATATGGTTGTCATTAAATCGAATAAATACAGTAAATTTCGATGAATATTCAAATTACAACCAATTAACGAGCATGGCTAATCATGTTGCATGCCTTTTGGTTATAAGAAGTGCTATGATTAAGGTTTTCGGTAGAAAATTGGATCTAAGAACTAGAAATTTACTTAGAGAACTAAAGGATAAGTACGAGTAGATGTAGCCCAAGTTGGTTGAATTTATTAGGCTCTTTAGAAATGCTATTCCCAACATCAACTCATCAAGTACTTGCACTTAAGAAGCATTTCCACATGTCCTATGGAATACTAAATTCAAGAAGACCATTGTGATATCTTCCCAATTAATGCTCTCAATTATTTTGATGTGTTGAGATATGCAAAATACAACCATTTGTTGTTTTCACCCGGCTTGTTTTTTTTTTCCTTTTCTTCTTGTTTATTGTCCCTCATACCTAGGCAACATCCGGGTGCGGGCTGGGCCAAAATGGCCCGGCCCGGCCAGTCCACGGGCCAAACTCGCCCGGGCCACAAGCCGGGCCCGGGTCAGGGAATCATAGCCCGGCCAAGCCAGACCTGGGATTTTTTAGTTTAATTGTAAAAAAGAAAGAATTGGGCCTTATTGAAGCGGTCCGGCCCGGCCCGGAGCCCAGCCCGCTTCAGCCCGGTGGCATATACCGGTCCGGTCCCGGGTCCGAATTCCCTGGCCCAGTCCGGTGGTGGCCTAGCCCAGCCCGGCCCGGTTCCATATCTACACATACATAATTTGTCTCGCTGTGTCGATTTGTTGGCCTCTCAATCTACTAGACATGTTTGTCACGTTAAATTGAAATTATCAAATCATACTCTCAATTTCATGAAACTCCAACACATTTAGAAGTTCATTACCTTTGTAGTCTGTCATACCTCTATGGAGACAAGTGCAATATTTCAAGGAGTACCAAGCCAGACTCCGAACCTACCTCGGATCCAAGGCGGCCACAAGGACCATAACCGATGCTTTCTACATCATAAGCATAGGAACAAACGACTTCCTCGAAAACTACTTCGCCTTACCCTCAAGAAGATCCGAGTACACAATCGACGACTACCAGCTTTTCCTAGTACACCTCGCCGAGAACTTCCTAAGAGAGATCCACAGCCTAGGAGCTCGGAAAATCTCCGTCGCAGGGATTTGTCCGATGGGATGCCTTCCTTTGGAGCGAGCCACGAACATGGAGAAGGCAAATGCTTGCCAAGAGAAGTACAACATGATTGCTAGAAGCTTCAATGACAAGTTGAATTGCTTGGTTGTGAAGCTCAATAAAGAGCTTCCTAATATCAAGCTGGTTTTCGCTAACCCATATGATTTTTTGCAGCAAGTCTTTCGAAAACCTCATTTATACGGTAAGTTCTCAAGAAAAGATTCAAACTTTGATCTATAAGATAGAAAAAAATTTAGATCATTGTTGATTTTGTTTTGTCTGGCAGGATTTGAGGTGGTTGATAAGGGTTGCTGTGGCACAGGAGAATTTGAAATGGGTATTTTTTGTAATAAAGTTACGGCAACTACATGCTCTGATCCGAACAAGTATGTGTTCTGGGATTCATTTCATCCTACGGAGAGGACAAATCAGATTATTGTTGACAATTTGATCAGCACTACATGGGCACAATTCTTGTTGTAACCCAGTTAGGGTTATCATACTCTTTCTATGAAGAAGACTCAAGTTCAGATTCTTTGTAACTATTTGAAAAAAAAAATCCAAGTAAATCGAAACCTTTGTTGGCCTGTTTGGATTACACAGGATAATGCAAGATAATGCATTATCATGTGTAATCCAAAAAATTGGTTGATATTGCAATTATATATATTTATGTTTCAATATTCGAGCTCTGTACACTCGTATTGTGATATTCTGATTTTATGAGTTCCAAAATGTATGGGGAATCCGATGTGTATAACGTATTGTAAATTGTAATGGTAATGCAAACAGTAAATAATCTCAATCTTGATTTTGTCATCTACATTGTTGTCATGAAGCAAAAACCTTGTGAAAGCAAGAGACATGGGTTGAAACGCTGTCGTATTGAAGAGCTTGACAGACACTGAATCCCATCAAAAAAAAATACTGAAGGGGAAATTTGCTTTAAAAAAGCAATTTTTTTATTGATTATGATTTTGCACCTATGGAGATGAAATTTACTCCAAATTGTTTTTGGGCTAAACTAGAAAGGCTATAGCTAGAGCTTAAAACAAAGATAACCAACTCAATACACGCTTACCTGAGCTGAAGATGGCCAAACTCAGAAAAGATGCCATTTCTATCAAGAGAAAAATGGCAATCTCATTTCACCAGAAGCATATTTAATGATGTTTTTATTTAATGGAGATAGATGGTGTGCTCCTTGCAATGCAGCAGCTCTCAACACATTCAAGGGGCCAAAATCAAAAGAGTAAGCCTTTTGAAAACCGTCCAGCACAGACGCCATCATGGTGTTCACAGGCCGTCGATCTGCCTCATACTTCTTTAGTACAGATACCTAAGAAAAATAACATAATTTTTGTTAAGCGGGTAATACCGTAATAATATGCCCTTATCCCTTTTAAGTCCACCAAACAAGGCCTTGGAGGATAACGTACCTCCCCAAAGTCTGAACCAAGAGCAACACCTTCAGAAATCACCTTTGCAAGAGAAGAAGCATCTCCAAACCCCAAATTAACTCCCTGACCAGCTAGAGGATGAACAGTGTGTGCAGCATCACCAATAAGAACAACTCGGTTTGAAGCGTAGCTATTGCTGTGCATTAACGACAGTGGGAACACCATTCTTTCAGAGACCAACTTTGTGACTCTTGGAGGAACTTCAAAAGGCTCATTAGGTGACATTGCAGCTGATGTCATCCATGAAAACAGGTCATTGAAGTGTCCATTTGACTGTGGACGAGGTCCATAACCATGATCCAATGCATCGTTCACAGCTTTCAGGAAATCATCGCTATTCATTGTTTTGCGGTCTGAAGACTCCTCGGGGCTCATAGACCAAACAATATTGCTGTAATTATCTCCCATTGGCAGAAGCGCAATTGGTCCATTTGGAAGAAAACGCTGCCAAGCACAACAATTCTGTTCAGAATGCTCAACTGTGCAAATGAGGGCATTTTGGTGATATTTCCAGCCCATTGTGTCAAATCCGGCTAGCTGTCTCACACGAGACTTGCCTCCATCAGCTCCAACCTATCACAACATGCATCAGAAAAGGCTAATGACTTAGCATCCATCCCAACGTATTACAGGATATGGCAATAGTTATGCTTGACCAAATCTAACAGGCTTAGGCGAGGTCCACAAAAGTGAGTAGATATAGATGAAATCGAAAATCCAACAGATGTTTCTATGCAGCAGATGTCACACAAGTAAAACTAGGCATTACCACCAATTTTGTAACTAGGGTGGTTCCATCATCTAGCTCCAAATGTGCCAAGTGACTGTGGCCTATGGTAGATTTTGAAGCACCAGAAGGTAAGGTCATTGAAGTCAGTCTGGAGTTCAGCAAAGTCTTCTGGCAATCCATTTCCTGTTCAAAAGTTTTAAATAAAAATATAACTACGAAGAAGCTCAACCATTCAGAAAAACACCATTAGAAAATTAACATTATAGGTTCAAGATGCTCAAATAATTGCCTCAAACCAAGTCCTAACCATAGCCACATCCAAATTTCTTCAATCATGCTAGAATGTTTACTTCACGGTTGCTTAGACTTGATTATCAAGTTAGTTCTATAATGTTAATGTTCTACCCTCCATCATATTTGGTGCAGGGATCAATGAATCAGCCATGAGAGTAATGCTAGCAAGCACCCCTCAGATGACATGTCAAATTCAGTGGACTAGATTCTCCAACATACATGCACACTCACACTTACATATACATGTCCCTTTGTATAAAAAACATTACCTGTAGGCATGACAGCAAAGAACTATGCAGCAACTTGTTCTCAACAACACACCTACATAACAGGAAACATTTATGTTTCAACATACCCATAAACAGATAAAATTATGTACAAAATCTGGTTAAGGATTTCATTTGCTCACCCAAGTATATCTTTATTAGCATCTTTTGCATTGTATCTCGTATACCCTAGACCAGTATAATCCCAAACCTGAACACACCACATAGCTTCATTGTTAATAATAAACAAAAAATCATAATTTCAATATTACAAAAGAAAAGAAGAAACGAATTTTTTTGAACAAATCTTAGTGAAATGTGAGAAGTGACAAGAAGTAATATTGCAATTTATGACTTGTAAATATAAAATATAACTAGATCTATCACAAAATATGTCAAGAGCTAGCATTTCGACTTGTATTGGGAATTATGCATATGTAGCATCAGATTGTTCAGAAGTAGAAGGGAGGACTAGAAAATGCCTATGGTCTGAAAGGAAATAATTCTTCAACTCCTATCGGAACTAAACTCCAGCAATGAAAATGCAGCAGAGATATTCAATATGAAGGGGTTAAGGAGAGGTTTTAATAAAGATTTTACCAGGGTTACAATGTAGAGTTTATCATTTTAGATGTGATGACGAGCAAAAAGGCTCCAATGGAAGATGGAAGCACTGTAATGGAGTTGATTTGGGTTTCCAACACGAAAACTAAAATATTGTCCCTACTCCTAAAAGAAGAAGAAAAAAAGGAAGACATGAAGCATAAAGTAGCAAGAATATTCATTAAAAAGGAGAAAAGAATAAGAGCAAAAGGAAGAAGCCTAGAAATATATGTAGAGTATTTATCTAGTTTGCCATAGATGCAAGTAGTATGCTACAGTTATATTGTTTAATATATCAGCTGAATAAAGGCTTAACTCCAGCAAGCCCAACTCAACTTGTGAAAGACATGAATAAACATGAAAATGACCATATAAAATAGGATAGAAGAGTTTAATGGATACCACCTGCATCTTACTGAAGTATGCATGTCGATGTTCTTCAACAATTCTCCAAGCTCCGACAGCTGCAAAATGAAGCATCTAAGTCCTCTTCCTCTTACATTTTGATGAGAAGGAACAAATCAAAGGACATTCGAACAAACAAATAAAAGAGTTGGATCAAATGGTTCTGCTAAATCAAAGGAATGATGAGACAAGTTTCATATATTTCCCTTGCACAATTGCACAGAACTCTCATATTTTAGCCAAATAAACATGCAAATGGCTACAGAAGCATAGTCACTATTCTGTAATGTTTTGCTTCTATAGAGTCTTTCCTTCTATTGCTAATACAATTTAACCATTTATGGAAAAAAAAAATACAATCAGCAGCAGAGTGTTAGAGTAGCTGAAAATACCAAATAAGAAAGCAGTGACTGGACTATAATAAGTAATGGAAGTAGACATGCCGATTGTAAGTACCTTTGAGAAGAGAGATAGAAGATGGTGTGATTGCACTAACCCTCTGATCAGGGGGTTCATTATCTTTGATAGATATTCCATTGCGCAAAGCAGGACTTCCATCAATTATCGCAATGTTTAGCTTTTGGGTTAGAGGATTGTGGGCTGCAAAACAATCACAGCATTACTTCAAACTGAAATAATCAAGAGAGGTAGCATAATATCATTAAAATGACGTTGTCTTTATCTAGAATTACAAAGTTGACACAAGCAACACTAGAAATGAATATCAACAGAGAAACAGGACTAATAATGAGGCAAAGTGGGGATAGCAAGCAGGAACTTTCAACAAATAATAGCAGCCCACAATCATATCATAATTACCTAAAGAAGAAGCGAGTGCCATGCCAACCATGCCACCTCCAACAATAGCAATGTCATAGTGTTGTGCATCATCACTTGAGGGAGCTTTTCCAGCATGATCCTGCAGAGTCAATTAGCTCAAGAGCATGAATTGAACTGGTATTTTCAGAGACATTTGAGGGCAATCAACCACAATCTAAGATAATCGAACAGGATATTTCTTCAAGTAAATTAAATCATTTGATTCAACACACCGCCATCTCCCACTTTCCAAAACCTAGAAACCGACAACATTCAAAATAATAACTGAATAACAGATGTAGAATTTGAAAAAAAAATCTTCGTCTAATTGACGAACTTACAGAAGTATGCGTAGAGCAACTCCCACTCCCTGTAGAAAAACACCGAATAGACCTCCTTAAAGCTTCTTTCCGATAGAGATTCGAACTGAGCTTGCTCGCGCCTAGCCGGTACATATTAAGCTGAGAAGAAACAGCAGTTGTTGATAGAACACTAACCGATGAAAAGCAATACAGTGGAGTAGGATTTAATTGGATAAATCAAACACCAGTTTTCTGAAATTTGGCAAAAGAAAACCTAATTGTTCCACGAGAATGGGGGCGGGAAGAAAAGGGAGAGCCGACGAGCCGACGAGAATGGGGGCACCACCACACTGAGAGCGCATCCCATCTAATTACTGGGCGCACCCCAGTTTTTTTGTTTTTACCATTTTGCCCTTATGCAAAATCACCGCCAATCTAAAACAGCGGCAAACCACACATCACCGTCATCGTCTGTGAAAATTTATTTTAGAAAAATCTCATGAGCGCACAGGTACAAAGATGAAGAAGAGCAAATTTTGAGAAGATGGTGCCAGGATTATAACAAGACTTGGGGGCTGAGTTCAAAATTGCGGATTTAAGGGTTTTGAAGGAGGGGTGAATTTTGATCAGTAACGCCGGAAAATGAGGAAAGAGGTGGCGAGAGAAGGATTTGTGGAGGCGGCGACTGCAAATAACAACGGGATCTTTTTGAGAACATAATTTCAGTCTTCAAAATGGAGTTTTCATATTTATTAACTCCACAAATCCAAATTTCGTGATCCAGTTTCAATTAACACTTTCTTTCCTACAAAATTCAGGCTACGCATTCAAGAATTGGGACATGTTTCATTTTATGCAATATAGGTTGTTTAGTTTTCAGCTTCTTATGTTAATATCTACACTTGGATTTGTTCTATTGATCATCGAGTTGATGACTTGATGTCGACGGTAAAGATTCAATAAGCATTTTTTGTAAGCCAAACGATCATGAATTCCATTTGAACATAACAAACATGAAAGTTCAGACTTTATTTATATTAAAATAACATGATCCTAGCCGCAATGTCTCGTCAGTCAACAACTAACATATATCACACAAATTTCTCAATTCCATGGTCACTTGAAAAACCAACGCAAAACAGTTACCCATGAGCATGATCAGCGCCACCTAAACTCACTAAGGAGGCACCGGGCGCGCCAAGCTCTATTTAGTGGCAAGCCACGGTTTGGATCGGCGGCTGCTTGCTACGCCGCCCAATCGAACTCTTCACAGACAAACGAGACCCGCCGAAACACAAGTACCGCTTCTTGTGATGCACCAAACGCGGCGTCTCATCAGCTTCATCCCAAACCGAGAACGAAGACCCCGCCATGTAAGAAGAGGCCGAGGTCTTGGAATTAGAACTCGACATTGAAACCGCTTGAGGAGCGTTCCCATGTGATGAGTCCACCATAACACCCTGCACCACCCCAGAGGCAAGCTTCTTTCTATTGCTCGGACTCGAAATGTTGCTCCTCACTGCTAGTGTCCTCTTGTTACGCGTCGTAGGCCCCGAGAATCTCTCTCGGAGCGGAATCGGAGCTTCGGTACTGAATTTCTTTGTTGTTGTCTTGGGCCATTGGAACAACATAGACTTCAGTTTCTTGGCAGCATTCTCCACAGGCCCGCCACGTTTCTTGCTTTCCAAGGTAGCTTGCTCTTCTTCATCCCCGCCATTCGATCCACATTGGCTTATTGTGATCTCTTGGTGATCGGTTCTAGGACCATACAGCGCGTGTTCCATTCCCGAGTACTTGAAGATATCCGAGTCGAGGACCCTGAATGACGTTCCCGGGCTACTACACATAGCGCCTTGCATCTTCAAATGGGAAGCCATTGCTTTCCTTGTAGAGTAGTCTTGACAATTCGACATCCCGCCTGCTGACATCAGCTGCCTAATCAGCATCTCAGACGACGTGGATCGAGGCCGGTGTCTAAGGTAATCGAGCGGGGTCATTCCGTGATCATCCCTTACGTTCACGTTAATGTAGCGAGCCGACATCAGGAGTTGTACTAGGTCCGAGTGGACATTGCCGATGATTGCATTGTGGAGAGCGGTTCGGCCTACATCATTCTTGGTGTTGATTACATCTTCAATGTTGAAATTCCGGGCTGTTAGTAGCTTTTCTGTGAGCTCGATTTGGCGGTCTAGCCTACGAAAACCAGGGCTCAAGGCACCAGCAACCGCCATGTGGAGAAAGGTGTTGCCGGCGTTGTTTGTTGCTGTGATGGATGAAGGAGATGCACTAAGCAACGTCTCGACCACGGGTAGTTGGCCTTTGTATGCTGCCACGTGTAGAGCTGTGTTTCCTTCGTCGTCTGTTGACGAGATGATGTCATCATAATTTGCTATTAAGTACTTGACTACCTACAAACACAGCAGGAATGGATGTATTATGTGAGGCAATTATAACCATGTTCATTGAATAAAACCATCCTAGTTTGTGCTTTCAGAACATATCAAACAGAAGGTTCCCATTTTTACAAGAAAACAAAACCAATCATCAACAATTCAACATTAAGCTTACTCAACCAATCACACATGCCCAACTCAAAAGCACTTCCTAATTACCAACCAATTTTCTGCAGGAAAAAAGCTTCTATTCTAGATTCTAAAGAACCTTCTGCTCAGCAATGTTTCAAGATCCTTGAAATTCAAGGAAAATTCATGCAAAATGAACCCCATTATTAGAATATACTTATCAATGGAGCTGCCTTCAATAACCTCTCTATATAGCTAATCTAACAATGCAAATTACAATCCCATTCAATTTTCTCAATTGAAAAGCCAGCATTGTCAAGCATTTCAAATCTACTGTCTCCATGATTCCCATTCAATAGCTGATAGTACACAACTCATATTAGTTTGTGCAAATTTACCTGCAAATCAATAGGTAAACTTTTCAGAAATGTTACCTCAACCTGACCTCTGCCGGAAGCAGCATGTAAAACAGTAGATCCATAAGCATCTCTATACCCCAAAACTCCATCTCCGGCGCCGCCGAGGAGCTCCGCCAAAACCGCCGAGTTTCCTCCCCTCGCGGTCGCATGAACCGCTCTGTTCACCACCTCCCATTTAAATCCACTAGGCATCTCTCCGTCTCTCCCAACCCCCTCAAATCTCGGCGACGCCGCAAAACCGTACACAGACCAGAAGACCTCGGGATTCCGGCTCCGCGCCGCCGCGTAGAGCATATCCGTGAGCCCGTACTCTCCCTCCCCGAACACGAGCAGCGGATCTCCGGCGAGAAGCTCCCTCACGAAATCCAGATCTCCGGCGGAGGCGGCGGTGTAGAGGAGCCACCCGCCGTACCCGGCGCCGATCAAGGGGCTTTTCTTGCTCCCGGCGGCGGAGATCTCGGACTCTTGGAGGAGACTCCGCGCCACCGCGGATCGGGCTTTGGCGGCGCCGGCGAAGTGGGAATCACCGTCGCCGGCGTCGTCCCAGATGGACTCGAGGCGGCGGAGGCGGCGGAGGGAGGTGAGCGTAATGAGGTGGTTGGCGTCGAGGCGGATGAGCTCGTGGACGAGGTCGTAGTGGCCGTTTGCGGCGGCGCAGTCGATCGGCGACGCGTACCACCACTTGTCGCCGGTGCTCTCCCACCGGAGCGGGAAGTAAGTTGCCGAAGAAGCATTTTCCGACATTTAATTTTCCGATTTTGCTCTTGGTGAAACGTAAATTGGTAGAGAGATGGAGATGAAGATGAAAACCCTCAGATTTGGAGAGTTTTGGGCGGGGAAAAGTGAGAGAGAGCCCGGGAAGAAGAAAGCTGAAGCGCAACAGAGCTGAAAAGGAAAAAAAAAACAGTGCATATGGAAATGGGAAAGAGACAGAAGAACAGCATAAAAGAGAGCATTTCATTATATTCTAATCGATTAAATTTTCGACCAAAAAAAAATCGATTAAATTAATTACGGTGATTATCATTTTATAATTAATTTAGATTAAGATTTAGATTGGCATTTTATGAGGCGGGTCTTAAGTCCTAATTGTGGTATCATTTAGTGGGGTCGTCGGTGATACGCTAAAGAAGGGTCAATTTGGACAAATCTTCGGAAAAGTTTACAAATTAGAGTTTGGTTTAAATAGAACAAATTTTTATCCTAAAGGTGGTTAATTTGTTGATTTATATACATCGAAAATTTTGTAAGTACACACAGAAATCCGCGCAACGGGGATGCGAGCGAAACACTGTTTCGCGTAAGGGTAAAACAGGGATTTAGGAAGTCGAAACACTAGCGCGAGCTCTCGTTGCGCGAATCTCAAGCAGTAAAAAAAGGATCAATTTTCCCCTATAAATACCTATTTTGATTCTCATATTTGGCAAACCTTCATTCCACATAAATGCTTAAAAATGTCGTCAGGAGAAGAAGAGACATCATCGAGCGATTATCATCTCAAGGAGGAAGATTCATCGTCAATCGTAGTTTCATAGGTGAGGATGAGAAAGGTGTACCGGTAGAAGAGTATGAAACCGTTTCTAATGCATCAAGTGAGCCATAAAAGGTATTTTGCAAAGTATAGTTAAAAATACGAATGTAGTATATTGAAATTATAGTATTAGGATAGTGTAATTTATAATATTTTGTTTATACATTTGAAAATCATAGGTTGTCGGAATAGATTTTTTTTTTTATTGCTTTCCACTACGATGGCTTGTGGAGTGACCGAAGATAAATGCTTGATTGAGCTAAACAAACTGCGGTTTCGAAGAATTTTGTACTAGTCATAAAAACCTCAAATCCAAACAGGGTCATATTCACTTGTGACCTAGCCGGTATATATAGATGTGGGAAGAGGGTGTTGTCCGAACCGGAAAATATGAGCATTTATAAGCCACTTACCAATACTCCGACCAGAAAGTGTGGATGTCCATTTGAATTGAATGGGGTGCAAATAAAGGGAAAAAATGGATGGGTCTTAAGTCTTAACGGTAAAATGCGGACAACACAATCATCGTCTCCCCAATAGTTTATTAGCTCATCCATATGCGGGCCGACTGACAGATGAGTATGAGTTTGTGAAACAGAAGTTCCTATATCTAGCCACCCCGAAGATGGTACTTCAAGAGTTGAGGTCAAGGACTCAAGGTACTCGAGAAATGTGACCTCAATTAAACAAATCTACAATACGAGGGAGAAGGTAATGCTTAAGGATTGCGGAGAACTGACGGTGGTACAGTGGTCTTTAAAGTTCTTGAAAGACCGATGATACATTGTCCATCCAAGACGAGTAGCTGGCTCTGATGCTATGAATGCCTTGATTTTTGTGCACCCTATGAGTCTGCGCATGCTGAAGATGTTTCCCTATGTCGTCATTATGGACTCCACATACAAGACCAATAAGTATGTTATTTTAATATGTAATCGACTTGATTAGTATTTTTCCAATATAAATGTTTAAAACAACTTGTTTAACTAGGTACGCCATGCCTTTATTGGAGATGGTTGGCTTCACTTGCACCAGAATTACATTCAGCATCGAGCTTGCGCGCGAGGGCCCGTTTCATGCAAGCTCGACCCATTCGCACGTTGGCGGCGCATTGCGAGTTACCCTAAAGAGTCGCGCAAAGGCAACTCGCGCGCAGACCTGTTCCGTGCAAGGCCATTCGCGCGTGTCTTTGTTACGCATAACCCATTTCTCGATATTTCCAGAATCACACTTGTATTTTCCAGTTTTGCCCTTCCGTGCAACACTGTTTTGCGCGAAGGCTCATTGCACGTAAATTATGTGCGCTTTTATAAAAAAGTGTGCGTATGTACCTCGCGAACATTTATCTTAGGGAAAATTGCATTTAACCACCCTTTATTTTTACACCTTTACATTTAACCAACTCTTATATGAAAAGTTGTACAAAAAACCACCCTTTATTTTAAATCTATTAGTAAATAACCACCCATTAGTAAATATGTTAAATATACAAAGAGGAATTAAGGATTTAGGGGTCTTCTCTACCCACCTCTTTTACCAGATCTATGTTCTCCATCTTTAAACCTCCAGATCCCTCACTTCGACGGCACTACCACTGACACCATCTCAAATTTGACCCCTCACGTTGGCCCTGCCTTTAATCCGGCCTCTCTTCCTTGTACTCCCGTCGTCGGTGCAACTTCTCCATCGTCTTGATGGCCCAAAAGACATGGACGACGACCTCTCATAGATCCCATGTTGGCAAGATTGGAATGCGCCATTCAGGACTTCGAAGACAGTCACCAGAGAAGCGTTCTCGCCTTCGAGTGTGACCACGGTTTCCGGGAGGTCCTGAATGGCGGTTGTGCCGTGGAGATTCAATGAGCGGGTGAATCTGGTGAGAAAGAAGATGGGAGAATCGTGGCATGAGTACAACAATCATAGAGAATGGAACTTAATAAGGAAATTAAAAAAGAAGTTGAGTAATTGATGATGATTGGAAGAATTGAAGAAGAGTGAGTCAAGGATAGTGAAACTTTATCCTGTTTCCAAACTCTATTGTAACCAGAGTTATAACCCGGAACTTGAAATTAAAATGGCGAAACAGAAGACTTCACCTCACCACTATCATTATCTTTCTATTTATTTATTTAACATTGAATTTTATTTCACCTCACCAGTATCATTATCTTCATATTTATTTAGTTAACATTGAATTTTAATGTTGCATGTACGTAAACTAAGCTTCAAATTAAACTTAGAAACTCTGTTTCACTCAATTGTAAATATCAAACTGGGAGGACACGTTTTCTTTCATATAAAAGGGCAACTTGGACTTTTCAAGTAACGAGTTAACAGTTTTATGGACGGAAACCGTTCAAGTGTGGTTGTTCACTTGTTTGTAAACAAAAATAAAATAAAGGGGGATTTTATGTAACTTTTCAAACAATGGGTGGTTAAATGCAAAGAGGTAAAAATAAAAGGTGGTTAAATGCAATTTGTCCTTTATCTTATTTAAAACCTAATTCCTTTCTCCAGATACTTCTCGAGAGCTCATACCCTATCCCTATCTACTCTCATTAGCTGCTCTTCACTCGTTCATAACAGATTTCATTTCTCTCAGCGATTCGCCAAGCCCTCCCCGTCGATTTCTTCGGTAAAGTTTCCTTGTTCAGATTCCAGTATGGTTCCTTGTTCATATTCTTACTCCATTATTTGGAGATTTGTTGGATGATGTACTCGTTTTTACTAGAGATATCTTTATAGGTTTATCGTGTTTAGGTGAAATTCGTGCACTATCCTCAGCATCAGGATGGCTTCAGCATTCACCAGCATGTCGTCCATTCGCTCCTCCGCTGCCCCTGAGAAATTGTCATCCTTCACCTCCATCTGCTCAAATCTTCCAGCTCGGACACAAAATGTTACCGTCCGCAGAAATAGGATGCGCTCTTCCAGAGTCAATGCCATGGCGAAAGAGCTATACTTCAACAAAGACGGTTCTGCTATCAAGAAGCTACAAGTGAGAGATACATTCATTAAAACAGATAAGTATTGTCCTATAATCAATCAGTTTGCTTATGTTATCCAATTTTCTTGTTTTAGGCTGGGGTGAACAAGCTTGCTGACCTAGTTGGGGTAACTCTTGGGCCAAAGGGAAGAAATGTTGTTCTTGAGAGCAAGTATGGGTCTCCTAGAATTGTCAATGATGGTGTCACTGTTGCCAAGGAGGTAAGCTTTGATTGTTCTTCTTACTATGTCATCAGGACATTCTTACAAATTACAATGTCAGTCTTGCTATCATGTTCCCAGAGTTTCTGCCAAGCTCTTAGTAATGCTTTTTATTACTTTTTTCATCAACAGGTTGAGTTAGAGGATCCAGTTGAAAACATTGGTGCCAAATTGGTGAGGCAGGCAGCGGCCAAGACCAATGATTTGGCTGGAGACGGTACAACTACATCCGTCGTACTAGCACAAGGTCTTATTGCTGAGGGTGTCAAGGTCTGTTCAAGTTTTTCTCTTACTGAGGCTATGCAATACAAAGGAGTATAGTAGCCCTTACTAAATAGAAATACATCATTATGCAGGTTGTGGCAGCCGGTGCAAACCCAGTCCTCATCACCAGGGGTATTGAGAAGACTGCAAAGGCTTTGGTGGCAGAGCTGAAGTTGATGTCAAAGGAGGTTGAAGATAGTGAACTAGCTGATGTAGCGGCTGTAAGTGCTGGTAACAACTATGAAATTGGTAATATGATAGCTGAAGCCATGAGCAAAGTGGGAAGGAGAGGTGTGGTCACCCTTGAAGAGGGTAAAAGTGCAGAGAACAGTCTCTATGTGGTTGAAGGGATGCAATTCGACCGTGGTTACATCTCCCCTTACTTTGTCACTGACACTGAGAAAATGTGTGTTGAATATGATAATTGCAAGGTATTTCTTTTTCCTCCAAATTAGATAAGAACTTAGATTCTGCTTCATATTATTGCAATGTGTATGCTGTAAGTTCAAATTTCAATGGTATCCTTGCAGCTGTTGCTAGTTGACAAAAAGATAACAAATGCTAGGGACCTCATCGGCATCTTGGAAGAGGCTATTAGGGGTGGATACCCAATATTAATAATTGCAGAAGATATTGAACAAGAAGCTTTGGCAACTCTTGTTGTGAACAAACTTCGGGGTAATCTTAAAATTGCGGCTCTCAAGGCCCCAGGATTTGGAGAACGGAAAAGCCAATATCTTGATGATATTGCGATCCTTACCGGAGGTCAGTAACTAGTATCTTTATTAGTTCTTGCTAGTCTCTCCTATAAATCCCTTGGAATATTTATGGTCATTAAGCAGGCACTGTAATCAGAGACGAGGTGGGTCTAACACTTGACAAGGCAGACAAAGAGGTTTTGGGTCATGCTGCAAAGGTAGTGTTGACCAAGGATTCTACCACAATTGTGGGGGATGGGAGCACCCAGGAGGTTGTGAATAAGCGTGTTGAACAGATTAAGAATCTCATTGAGGTTTGTTGTCTAATTTCTGAACATTGCATAATCATTTGAATGCATAATGTCATTGACTTAAATTCATTATGATTATGCCAATATGTTTGCTTACAGGCTGCTGAGCAAGAATTCGAAAAGGAAAAGCTAAATGAAAGAATTGCTAAGCTTTCTGGTGGTGTGGCTGTGATTCAGGTGACTAATTATTTGAAACTTGTATGTTATTTAGTATTTTTTTCTTTATTTTCCGGCAGCATATCCTTATAACAGTGAACTCCTCTGTAGGTTGGGGCTCAAACTGAGACAGAATTGAAGGAAAAGAAACTGAGAGTAGAAGATGCACTCAACGCAACAAAGGTAATTCTGCTATAAGTGTTTTTTTTATGAAGAGAAGTCCTATCTGCAGCATCTGATGCACATTCCTACTAATCATTTTCAGGCAGCAGTTGAGGAAGGAATTGTTGTGGGTGGTGGGTGTACATTGCTCAGACTTGCATCCAAAGTGGATGCCATCAGGGATGGACTAGCAAATGATGAAGAGAAGGTGAGTTTTTTTATTTGCAACCGCACATATCTTCTAGACTGGGTCCTGCAGATGCATGTTTATTAAGCACGTAATTGTCGAACAGCTTTTTGTGTATCTGTCTTAATTAGTTTATGTACCGTATGAACTTATGTTAAGTATTCACCATGGCAGTTGTGTATTGTATTGTCTGGTGTTATGAGTTAACAATGGGGCACATTCTCATGCTCATTGGCTTTTATACAATGCCTTTGAGATGTATATGACCCCTAAATCAATTTTGGTGCACTTTAGGGCTTGTTTCACTTGTGGGTAGAAAGTGGTTTTCGGATGAAAAGTTATTTGCGTCTTGAAAAACGTAAAAAATAGAGAGATGTACGGATTTCAAGAGTACTGATTTCAGTTATTTTCATATAGCTGAATTTCAGTTTTCCTTGTGTCTTTCGGGCGCATCCTCCTGGCGTGTTCAGGCTATGGGTGCCCCCATCTTGATCCCCCGGATCCTGCTCGAGCGGGACTTTACTGGGGGATGATGTTGACGTCGGTGTTATGAATTAACAAAGGTGTTTAAATAATAGCGGGGGTGCATGATAGCTTTATGGAAACTCGAAATGTAGGTCGGGGCAGATATTGTGAAGAGAGCGTTGAGCTACCCGCTAAAGCTGATTGCCAAGAATGCTGGTGTAAATGGAAGTGTGGTCAGCGAGAAGGTATTTAAACTACGCCGAGTATATAATTTTTCATGCAGAGGGTTTGTATATGGCACTTATTCCAGAATGAATTTGCCTATCTCAGGTTCTATCTACTGACAATGTGAGGTATGGATATAATGCTGCAACTGGGCAATATGAAGATCTGATGTCTGCTGGGATTATTGATCCTACGAAGGTACAAAACGAGTCTTTCTCAAGCTGTCTCATATCTATAACTTCAGGTTTGTTTCTGGTCAAGCTTATTTTGTTCATCAGGTGGTAAGATGCTGTCTGGAGCACGCGGCCTCAGTTGCCAAGACGTTCCTGATGTCAGACTGCGTGGTCGTGGAGATCAAGGAGCCTGAGCCGGTGCCAGCCGGAAACCCAATGGATAATTCAGGTGCCCCTTGTGTTTGTGTAGTTAAAAATCTCATTATAATTAAAATTTATGTACTAATACGAGCCTACATTTTTATTTTTTACTATGACAGGATATGGATACTAGATATGATTGTGGAGGAGTAACTCCGAGGCTGCAAGAGATAAATGTTGATTAGTCCATTTTTGTCTGAAATGCTTCATTGAGCTTTGGCATCCTGTGAGGATAAATTCAGATTAGTAGGGGCGTGGAGGGGAAAAAATAGGTTCTTAGAAGGGGTGTGTTGTTAACGTAATTGAATTTTCTGCTTCATATGGAAATTGGATTTTCTACTTGTTGTTTAGTACTCCAGTTTTGTACGAACTCTGAGCAGAATAAAAAGATCCTCTGAATTTTAAAGGCAAATTTCATGTGATAATCAGAAAATGGATTATTTGAGAATGAAATCTATGGAGAGAAATTAGAACGTGTAGTGGCTATCAGATTTGAAATTTTTCTACAGAGTATACGTAATTTTTATGCCAGTCTGTGCATAATTTTGTTATTCAGTGTGTATAGTTTTGTTATTGAGAGGTACATGATAAATTTATAATCAGTGCAAAAGTCAGGCACACTTGGTTATGATATTATGTAGGATTATGCACAATCATTTATTATATGTTTATGTATAATCATTTACAAAAAATTTATACACTCAATTACGATATTATTTACTGACGGTAATAAGATTATACACAATTGTTTGCAAAAATTATACATGGTCGGTTGCAATGTAATATAATGCATACTCAATGTGACAAATTATGAACAGTCAGTTACAATATTATGTATAGTTAGTTATAATATTATGCAATCACTCACAAAATTATACACAATTACAATATTTAGCAAGATAATGTACACTCAGAATAAAGTTTATGCACAATCAGTGTTATACATAGTTAATTACAAAATATTTCATTGTCATATGTAAAATCTCACACACTCAAATAGAAAAAATTATTTTTTTGCACACACTCTTACAGCCGTGATGCATTTTCTGATTTTCATTTCTCTTTAGGCCACATTTTTCACAAGAACTACACCTGTTAATAATAAGCTTTTATATTTTTTCTTATGGCAAACAACTTTAAAAAAATTGAGATTTTGACCAATGTTTCTTCGTAACCAAAATTCCCTTCGCATTAATATTGGCTATTACATTGTCGAGTAGCCTTAGTTGGCATTACACACTTAAATTTTACTATATGCATATCTTAAGTGTGCGCATCCAACATTACTTTTGAAAACTGTTGTAAGTTTTGGTAAAAAAAATTACAACTTCATTTGTTAATACCGTATATTTATCTGAAATTGCCCTAAAAATCTTCAAGAAGAAAATGAAGGCATAGAGGGGGCGAAAAAAGTTAGGAGACTACCAAATGAAGCAATTTTTGGGAACACAAGTTATCATCCAATTACAATTTACGAAAAGGCCTATATGGTGCCTTTAGCTATAAGGGATAAAAAGAGAAAAATGGCTCATCATATATAGTGCTAAAGGGGGACAAAAGAATGTGCTAGAAGAAGAAAGAAAATCACAAAGACATCAAATTCTTAAGAGCGAACGTATTTATGTTAGCATTCGAGTAGTCAAACGGTTAGGATCTTAGAGTAATACCCTAAGATCTCCATTTTTACTTTCATTGACGGTGCTCAAGACCAAATAAAAATAACATATTAATATTTAATAATCTTTACTATTGACATTTAATCCTTCCTATTCCATCCCACCTTGAGTTTTTTTGTTAGACTCACATGAAAATTTGATAATATAGCGAATTTATACCCTATGAATCCAAAACTATTTTTTTGCTAGTTTTTAAAAATCTTTTATTAGAACATTTATATTTTAGAACAATTACAAAAAATAACCCAATCTTAGGGATAATTGCAAAAATAGGCTGAATTTTCAAAGTGACGTCAAATAGCCAGTCTTAACTATGAACATTGTTCTAAAAAATATGTCTAGAGTCCAGACATCACCTAAGTTGTAAAAGGTCTCAACCCGTCAAATCATTCAACCTACCTAGCGTCCATCTAGCTTGTATAGATAGCTGTCTAAACGCTCATCTGATCCGTCTAGGCAGTTATCCGTCTAGCGTTTTTTAAAACATTGACTACGAGATTGCTTACGATTACTAGTCTAAACATCGTTCAATACATGTTGGGAGTTTCAAATTTTAAAAATAAAAAAAAACTGACCCCAAACACACGATTTCAGCATGAAAACATGACCAAAAAAAATAGCATGTGCACATGGCTCAACAGTTGAGCCTCTTGCCAATCTGCAAGAGGTCTCAGATTCGAGCGTCAAGGGCGGCCGTTTGTCCTTCTTTGTTAGAATTGGTTAGTAAATCAGTTCTCACCCGTTTACGGGTGTTCTAGGCTAGTCCAAGTAGTACTTGGGTTACCCTAAATCTTACCAAATTAAAAAAAAAAAGAAAATTGGAGGAATGATACCCTTTTTAATGTTTTGATAGTTAACTATACCCCGTTAATAACTTTTTAAGTAAGTGTACCCTATAATTTTAAAAGGTCTAAACTATCCTTAATTAGTACCCTTTTATTTTAAAAGAGAGTTAATGATAATAAGCCTAAGTCACCCGTAAAAAATTCAGTCCACTCTTCTCGATCTGTATTGCCTTCAAATTCTATGTCAAATTGAGTCATTATTATCATCTCACGTATAAATTGGATTGCTTGAGAGATATTTGACATTTGATGGAACCAACACATATAATATACAAGATACTAATAAAAGACGCATACAAATATAAGTACAAGACACCTAAAAATGAATATGTACAACAAACATATATTTGTATAATACACATACAAGACATTTACAAGAGACATGCAAGACACCTACAAGTCTACAAAACACGTATAAGTCACCTACAAGACATGTACAAGACACATACAATACACGTACAAGACACTTACAAGAGACATACAAGACACTTACAAGACACGTACACACTTACAAGAGACATACAAGACACTTACAAGAGATATACAAGACACTTACAACACACGTACACACTTACAAGAGACATACAAGACACTTACAAGAGATATACAAGACACCTACAAGAGATATACAAGACACATACAAGACATATACAAGACACATACAAGAGATACTTATTAGAGTATTAGACACATACAATATACATACAACCCAAAACTTTTTAGCCTATTTTTTTAGACGAGCCCAAATGTCATGGAACCATAATCACATATAGTGGGCTACAACTTATTGATTTCTGATTATGATGAACAATTCTTGTAAAGCGATATGCCTCAAATAGAGCTAGATTAGACACATGGTTCATGTCTATTTAGAAGGTGTATTATGTGGATCTGTTTCCTTAATTAAATTGGAGTAAATCTTAAGATGTAAGTCATGGAATTTTGTCTCTGTTGAGAATTTATGGTTTGATAATAGAGAGAACATGTGAGAATAGACTTATAAGGGGTGAATCAGTCTTATAAAATACTAGGGGATCATTTAGTTAATAAAATTAGATGGAGGTACATTTAGTTAATCTCACTATAAAAAGGGTACACAAACCCAATTCCCTCAAAAAAAAATGACCCAAAAAAATAAATTTGTTGAAAAAAATACAGGACCAGCCCATAGATAAGCCCACCATAAATACTGAGCCCAGCCCAGTTCCGGAGCATTCCCCTTCCCCAAGTCATCTCTCCTATCCCCTTCCCCAAGTCACTAACTACACACATAAACCCTAAACCCCATTCTCTGATCCTGCAATTTGCATCCTCTCTCTCACTAATCATCGGCGAAAATGGCTAACAATCCAGCAGCAGTTTCGATCCTCACTAACATCGCCAGAGCAGCGTTCGGTCTCGGCCTCGGAGCCACCGTCGTCAACTCCGCCCTCTACAACGTCGACGGCGGTCAACGCGCCGTCCTCTTCGACCGTCTCGGAGGAGTGAAGGACGCCACCGTAGGCGAAGGCACTCACTTCCTGATCCCATGGCTCCAGAAGCCGTTCATCTTCGACATACGCACTCGTCCCCACACCTTCTCCTCCATTTCCGGCACCAAGGATCTCCAGATGGTGAATCTGAGCCTCCGTGTCCTGTCTCGCCCCGACGTCGCGATGCTTCCCACCATTTTCCAGAACCTAGGGCTGGAGTACGATGAGAAGGTCTTGCCGTCGATTGGGAATGAGGTGTTGAAGGCCGTCGTCGCTCAGTTCAACGCCGATCAGCTGCTCACGGAGAGGCCTAAGGTTTCTGCTATGGTCAAGGAGAGCTTGGTTAAGAGGTGAGATTTCAAATGCATTTCAGTTGAATGATTCTACATTTAGACCTGTATGACTGATTAATTTTTGAAGGATTTTGTGGCAATTGTGGCGCTGTTTGTAAAAATTAGGGCAATATTCACATCATTTTGGTGTTTCTATGTGTTTGATCTTTAACTTGGAGGGGAATTTGGGACTTGATCTTGAGTTATAGCAAATGTTGGTTATCAGGCGGCAGAAATATTGACTTTCTTGAGATTAAATTCTAGATTAGGATTTTAATTATTGGAAAAGTTATTTTGCTAGCTGCTATAACATTCTGAAGAACCGTTCGTTCAAATTTCCCCGTGCAATGTCATTAATTGGTTAATTTTTGAAGGATTTTGTGGCAATTGTGGCGCTGTTTGTAAAAATTAGGGCAATGTTCACATCATTTTAGTGTTTCTATGTGTTTGATCTTTAACTTGGAGGGGAATATGGGACTTGATCTTGAGTTATAGCAAATGTTGGTTATCAGGCGGCAGAAATATTGACTTTCTTGAGATTAAGTTCTAGATTAGGATTTTAATTATTGGAAAAATTATTTTGCTAGCTGCTATAACATTCTGAAGGACCGTTCGTTCAAATTTCCCCGTGCAATGTCATTAATTGGTTAGTTTATAGGGAGTATTAAACAACCTAATGAATAAGCTTCAGCCTAGTTGAAATCTTGAAATACATTAAAGTGTAGGATTGATACTATTCTGATTCTAGGTATAAGCATTGTCCTAAATATGATACTAGGAATTACATGGGCTTAAAAGTTTAGTTTCAGAACCAGAACTTGAAAAACTCATGTAATGGCAATGATGATTTTTGTTTGGTTATTTGCAGGGCCAAGGATTTCAATATTCTGTTGGACGATGTCGCTATCACGCACCTGTCTTATGGGGCAGAATTCTCCCGGGCTGTGGAGCAGAAGCAGGTGGCTCAGCAGGAGGCCGAGAGGTCTAAATTCGTGGTGATGAAGGCCGAGCAAGAGAGAAGGGCTGCAATTATTAAGGCAGAGGGAGAAAGTGAGTCTGCTAAGCTGATATCTGATGCCACTGCAGCTGCTGGAATGGGATTGGTCGAGCTCAGGAAAATCGAGGCTTCCAAGGAAAACGTGGCCTCTATGGCTAGGAATGGCAATGTGATCTACTTTCCAAAGGGAAATCAGATGCTCATGGGTATGAATGCCCCCGGGCGTTAAGAGGTGAGTCAATAGTTTATGTTACTATTATTTATATTTTTGGTTAATAATCACATAACTGATGCTGACTAATAATTCTGTAGTCCGCCTAAATTTGGTGAGACTTGAGAGTATCTATTTATAGTTTGATCTTTTGCTTCAGTGTAGCAGAATAAATCAATGTTTTGCTGAAAGCAGCAATGCTGACAGTTGATTGCCATTAACTAGTTAATCCTGTTGTTCTTTCTACAATTAAAATTGATGCCTTTGGCAAAACTGAAAGTACAATAAAACAAGGAAATATGTGTTGTTTTGTTTATGGACAAACTCCCTTCTTAATCAGGTGCTTGTGCTACTAATGCAAAAAATTGGAATGAAGCTATGCAGTTATTTTAGGCCATATCTTTGTTTTTACCAGAATTTTATGTCAATTGCTGAGAGATTATGGGCAAACAGTGCTCTTAAATCTGATTTCTGAGACATTAAGGCAATCACATATAGACTCTAGGATTATTCTTGTGGTTGCTGCTGGTGTATGAATGAAGTTGCAATTTGTTTGAAACTGCTAGCCTTTTGTCTTGGGCTTAAATTTAAGTTGGCTGTATGAAATTGCAAATCGGCTGCTCAATAGTGAATACTGAAATTTGCATTGACGGGTTTTCATTTTTATGTATATTGAAGTTCACTTTTTTTTTTTTTTCTCTCTTTCAGAATCTATATTTCTCAACCTTGACGCCTTTAACCTGATATTGGAACTTTGTTGAATTGCACTATACACTTTGATCACTGATTTGATAATTGCAAGTTAAACAATTAACAAGAGAACTAACTAAGCTCTTTCTCTATTGTGCAAAGAGATGGCAATGTTGGTTATAAGGGCCGACATGCTATGTGCTGCTGATGAGTCAATGTTCTGACATGTCGCTTGATCTTCCTTGAAGCTTCAAGTTAACATTTTTCTTTGTAATTAGAAGTTTTACAAATAGACCCTCATTGTTTTGCCCAATGAACTAATGAAGAGTAGGAAGACATAAAGTTTGCAGAATGTTTTTGGTTAAACATCCTGCCTCTAGGAGTCAAGGCACACAACTTTCCTGGTTTAACAATGCTTTCTTATAAAAATGCACTTTGTTTGCCCAAATTTGATTGCATCCATGTGAACAATTTTCTAGCTTCTTTGAATGAACCATTAGCTATTTTGTTATGCGGAATTGCACTTGATGCACTATATTCTCTTCAAGTTTATGATTATGGATGTGAGAATGAGTTTTTTTCCCGCGTCTGTGGCATATCCTTATATCTGTGAATAACGGAAGTGTTTAAATTGATAAAGACTTTAACCTAACATTCAATGAAGCAATTGAGCATCACAAGTTTGGATTTGAGTTGCAGTATTATTAAGTTGCCAGTAACATAACATGTTCTGAAAATAGAGTTTCAAAATTTCAGTAGCCAAAGTAGTGCTGTGGTATTTCCCAGCAGCTTATTAATGCTACAAACTGCTTCTGTATTTAATATTCTGTTTATTCTAACAATATTCAATTGCTACTTGAGATCAAGCCCAAGCATTCCGAGTAACAAAATCTTCTCAGCAAGAGGCCATATGCTGGACCAAGTCCACCACCCGGTTACTGTAACCCCATTCGTTGTCGTACCATGACACGAGCTTCACAAAGTTGTCGTTCAACGAAATCCCAGCCTTTGCGTCAAAAATGCTTGACCTGTTCGTAAGGCAAGTACATTCATCTTTACTCCAAATCATACACAACACACATTTAAGTATTCCGGGTCAATGGATAAGAGAACTCAAATGTATTTACCTGCTGTCACCTACAAAGTCGGTTGAGACGACATCATCCTCAGTGTAACCGAGAATTCCCTTCATTGAACCCTCAGATTCCTCCCTGTCCAAACCAAATCAGCAAGACATTTGAGTAAACATGATCCAAATTGTTCATACATTACCAAATTCTCTGAAGAACAAAGAAGTCAATGAACCGAACTTGATAGCGGCCTTGATCGTGTCATAGCTAGCTGCTTTCTCCAATCTGACAGTTAGATCTACCACAGAGACGTCAACAGTGGGAACCCGGAACGACATTCCTGTCAACTTGCCGTTCAATGCAGGCAAAACCTTGCCTACTGCCTGAAGAATTTGACCACCCAAGATAAACCTCAATGAGAACACTAACCGAAAAAATTAAAAAAGGCGAAGCAGAGAGAAACTTGAGATTCATTCAATAATTTACCTTGGCGGCTCCAGTGCTGCTTGGGATGATGTTGAAAGAAGCCGCTCTTCCACCTCTCCAGTCTTTCATAGACGGACCATCAACCGTCTTTTGTGTAGCTGAAACATTGAGTGTTTCATCATTAACAACATGTCAAGTTTTTGACTCTGTCATGCTCTAGTAAGATTGTCAATTGAAGATAAAACAAATGTGAAGAAGATCAAGCTCACCGGTGATGGAGTGGACGGTTGTCATAAGACCCTCAACAATGCCGAATTTGTTATGAACAACCTATCAAAAAACTCCAATATCTATCATAATCCTATAGCGAAGACGAAAAAACAAGCACAAAAGGTGAAGTATGATGGTTCAAAGGGAAACCTTGGCTAGAGGAGCAAGGCAGTTGGTAGTGCAGCTAGCATTGGAAACAATGTCAATGTCGGATTTGTACTCCTTCTCGTTCACTCCCATAACGAACATTGGTGCATTACTGCTTGGAGCCGATATGACAACCTTCTTCGCACCTCCCTATTATACACATTCACAACCCCAATACAATGTGTTTGGATTGTATAAGATGATACATTATCTTGCATTATAATACATTAAATCTTTGTTTTCAAGTCACATAGCATTAAAGGAGAAATGTACCTTTATGTGAGCGGCGGCTTTGTCCTTATCGGTGAAAACTCCTGTTGATTCGACAACATAGTCAGCTCCGGATTGGCCCCATGGGATCTCCTCCGGATTCCTGATTGACAAGAGGAGACAATCAACTAAGATCAAACATATCATTAAGGGATCTAAACTCTAAAGAGGATGTTTTTGAAGAATTAAGGGGCTAAATTGAAATGGGTAATCTTTGTTTTGTGTGTATACCTCATTCCAAAGACGGACACGGGCTTATCTCCGAAGAGAAGAGTCTTGTCATCCTTCATCTTAAGATCATGGTGCTTCCACTGGCCATGAACACTGTCATACTTGAACATATACACCTGCCAATTCATATAAATGACACCACATTCATTCTAATGATCAATGTAAGATGGAAAAACAGAATTTCAGTAAGAAAAACTCCTTGGCGCCATTCAATTGACTAGTGATACCATGTATTCGGTGGAGATGAAGGGATCATTGACAGCAACAAGCTCAATGTCATCTCTTTGCATCGCGACTCTGGCCACCAAACGTCCGATCCTTCCAAAACCTTTTCAAAGGCACAAGAATTAGTAATGTAGTTTTTTTTTCTATCATTCAAAAAATATGTTTTTTTTTTTACTTACCATTGATTCCAATCTTGACCTTGCCTGAAAATCACCATAGAACCAAAAATCATGATCAAAATCAAGAAAGAGTTTTAAACTGATAATCAATCATCTTAATTATGAATTATGATGCACAACAACATTATAGTACCAAAAACGTCTTGCTACATTTTATCAAACATGAAATTCATGTCATTTGATGATCATTTTTCCCAAGCCAAAAAAGGGTAAATTGCAGATTAATTCATGCAAGTATAGCTTAAATCAATGAAACTTTAAACACAAATGTGTTATAAAAATTTACTTACCCATGGTTGGGATAATAAGAAGAGTAGTTCACAGAGTATAATAAGGAAAGATTTTAGGTTTTTTTTTTCCTGAAGAATGCAAGGAAATGTGGTGTTATATATATGTGAAAATTGAAGGTTAGTTTCTGAATTGTTTCATCCTAATTCTAGTGGCTTCGAAAAGTTTACGGGGGTTCCTGATCTATAAATTTGGTGATCTAAGTAGTTTTCCATATATAGCCTGAAGAACATTGAATTATTCTTTTTAAAGTGATCTCTGAATTAAATGGTTTTTTTTTTTTTTTCTAACTTTAGAACCCAAAGTATTACAGGCCTATTTCAAGGAGAGATTTTAGAAATATCAGTCTCTTCATAAATGTACTCGCTTCACCGATAAATCCAAAATCAGACGGAGGATTACACAATATAGGTTGCAATACAAAGATAAATATAAATATAAAACTTTAGAAATTGGGCTTAATACATTCTATTTTTGCAAGAATTAATAACTTTAACCAAAATAGGTTGCAAACCAGGACAAATTAATCATGCCCATATGCCACTAGAGCTTTAAAAACACAATATAGCTAATGATACAGTAAGTTGTATTTTTATTAACATGCACTAGTCTCCACCCCTCCAAACAACCCCTAAGGGCAGGGGCACAAAGTGATTCTTACATATATATTTCTTTTCTTTTCTTTTTTTGCTTTTAAGTACTCTTTTTTCTTTTTCTTCTTACAAACTAGTGCCGGAAAACTAAGCAACTTGAACAAGAAAAAAAAAATTTAACCAATCATCACTAATCACACATAAGATCAGAACTGTCTTCTCTTGTGCTGATGCAACCAAACAGCAGGCATCCTGGACTTGTGCAAAATAGCAGAGAGCATGTTTCCTTTCCCAAACAGCAGGCATCCTGAACTTGTGCAAAACAGCAAGCATCCTGAACTGTCTAATATTCTTCCAATTGACAAAGCCAGATCTGATTCCCAACAATTAGCCATAAAAGCAAAGGTAACTAGTGGCTTGACAGAATATAGGCTGGTTAAAAATGGAACCACCCTCTTGTCTTCCGCCGTCCTCTTGGCCGTCCTCTTGACAGTTAAAGATACAATCCAAACAGATTGCGTCCAGAGCAAACGTCTCCACATAACCACGGTTTGTGAGGCAAGACCCACAGTTGATACAACGATTGACACACAGGAAACAAGCTTTGCACGAGTTAATGGCATCGGTCTTCTGGCAAGACTCTGAAGGGCAATCATAGACGAGCCTCACTTCATTGCATCTGGGGCATTTTTCTATGTCTATAGGGCGGTCATCGTCAATGGCATTATAAGAATTGCCATCATGATAATATACAGGTTTTTGAGGTCTGGATTGGAGTTGGTCGTCTACATTTAGTAAGACCTTCAGCTCTTCATACTGTTCGCTTGTAACACCAGAAAGACCTCCGATTCTGAGTTGTTTTAGAGATAATACACGAGCAGACTTGAATGTAGTTAGCATGTCTTCAATGCTTAATCTAAAGCATCCAGGCACACTCAACTGTACAACAAAAGAAAAAAGACAAGTTTGTATTTGTAAGTTATATCTTACTTAGAATTCATCAGGCACACTCAACTGTACAATACAAGAAAAAAGACGAATTTGTATTTGTAAGTTATATATATCTTAGAATTGTCATTCCTCTTAGATTTTAATGGGAAAAACACGCATCATTCAAGAGTAAAATACAAGGCATGAAAGGGGTTTATTCCTAAAACAATAGACAGCATATTTGCAGCAAAATCCATCCTAATAAAATGCTTAGTCTTACTCCAAACTTGATTTTTGTTCAACAAATTTATAGTGAATCTTGACCATTTGGAAAAGGGAATAATGTCAAAAATGTAATCTCTGACAATTTTTTAGCAATACATCCAATCAACAATTTCAAGTTTCAATTTGGTAGAATATCAAACAAACAGGCACAAAAAGATTTGTAGACATTCACTGTCTAACATATTAAGGATGCAATAGACGATTGACACACAGAGTTTATTCCTGCAAAAACAAAATCCATCCTAATGAACTGCTTATATTACTCCAAACTTGATTTTTGTTAAGCAATTTCATAGTGACACAAAAGATGTTTTGAACTTGACCACTTGGAAAAGGGAATAATGTCAAAAATTTAATCTCTGACAATTTTTTAGTAATATATCAAATCAACCATATCAAGTTTCAATTTGGTAGGATATCAAACAAACAAGCCCAAAAGAGTTGTACACATTCACTGTCTAACATATTAAGGATGCAATTGAACAACGTACAATATATATGCAATAGAGTTTGTAAAATACTGACCTTTGTAAGACAAGGATTGCTATCAACAATGCGCTTGATACCAGCATTTGTGACCCGAAAACACCCCACCATGGTCAAGCTCTTGAGAAGGCCACAAGCCCTGCTAGTTAGCTTAATAAGAGCCTCATCGGTAAGTATGCTATTCAATGGATGATCTACATTAACATCCATCCACATAGAAGGATCACTTTTGACAGCATAGTTCAAAGACCGGCAAACCATTTCAACAGAGAGCAAATCCTTGACACCCAGATACCGAAGGGCCAAGAACATAGCATAATGTGGTTCACCTCCATGGCTTTCATCTGAGATGTCAGTACAACGTTGTACATCTTCAAGGTTAGATCCAGCTTCTGAATGAACTGAATCAGCCTCGGAACCAAAATCCATAACATCCTCCACATCATTTGCAACAATAACCCTCTCAAAAGAAAAAGTATTCTGCTTTGAATCAGATTCATCAATTCCAACATCAGGCCTAAATCGTACTCTACCCCTACACACCAAATTCAATCCAAAAACAAGACCATCACTTTCCCTATTATTCACACAATCGCCACTCTCATATGACCAATCTATATCCTCCAATCCCTCAAGAGATCCAGTGATTCCCCAAAAAGTAGATACATCCATTCCAAAAGGATCAGAAGGCAGGGAATCAGCACCATCTCCTTGAGCAGGTGCATAAGATACAATATCTTCAGCACCAGATTCATCTAATCGATACCCCTCATTGGAACCACCTGATACCAAAAACTTGTCAATCGAAAATCCATTTGGCTTCCCATCAGATTCCATGTTGCCCAATTCAGGAATAAGCCTTACTCTACCCCTGCAAAGCAAATTCAACCCCGGAAGCAACCCATCGCCTCCTCGATTACCCTCAAAATCTCCCCCTTTTGAATCCATCAAATTTGACTGGGATTCAGCATTGAAACCCTCAGCAGATGCCGTAATCTCCTCAGAAGCGCCTTCTCGAGCCATTTCAAAGGGATCGGATGGCAAAATATCAGCAATGTCAATCGGAGAAGGCTTGCGGAAACCCTGGATTCTAGTATTCCCCTTCTCTTCAGCCAAAAAATCTAATTCAGGCGTCGAATTCGACATTGAGCCTATCAATCAATGAAATCGAAACCCTAAAAAGCCTACAGATCTTCAATGACCTAGATATACCAGAGAAGACCCAAACAAGGAAACACCAGATAATCCACAGGAACGCAAAAGCCAATACAAGGATCAAGGGGCGATAGCGGATTCAGATTTCAGAGAGCAAGGAAAAAATCCCACTGGAATTGAAATAAGGGCAGGAAGAATTGAACCCTCCGAGAAAACTACAACACCGAAAAGGGTAAAGAAAGGGCGCCAGCAGCACCCGCGTAAACCAAATACACGCGGAAAGATAAGTGTGAAAGGTTGGTTGAAAAAACCCTAAAACAAAAAAAGATTGTCAATTTATTGGAGGGATGAGGACGAAGAGAGAAGGCATCAAAAATCTATCGCAAATCTGCGGGGGAAGGAGGTATTGCGAATTTTTAGGAAGAAACCAAATGGAGTTCAGAGCTGAGATTCTAGGCCATAAATTTTCTGGCTTTGTTTTATTTTCCCATTTTCTTTTTGGGCCTGGCTCTTTTATACATGTGCATAATACAAAAAAAGGAAGAGTAAAAAAATAAAATTAATATTTTTTGGTTAAGTAAATAAATAAATATGTATGTTTATTAAATCAAATCACAACCCTAATGTATCTAAATCCGATTTGATTCAAAATCAAGTTTATGGTGATAAGTGTTTTAAAAAACGCTAGGCTGATTTTAGGTGAAGAGGAACCGCCTAATCGGCCTAAACAAGCGTTTAGGTAGGCTATATGGTCTCCTAAATGCTAAAAGGCTAGGCGAGTTAGGATCTTCCTGCATTTAAGCGGGACATAGACGAAGCGAGGCGAAATTTTTTAAATCAATGCGATGATTGGTCCAATTTTATCCTAATTTGAGTAATGGTACATAAAATATGATCATAAATAAATATTACTATATGCACATGTTATCTTTATTCTAGCACCATATTTGCAAGATATTTGAACAAATATCATAAGTTGCACGGAATATATTCTCTTACCAACGTTTAAAGAGTCTTCAATTGGAATAATAATATCTCACTATATTATTACAATATTTGGAAAATTTCCGCTGATATGAAGAATATACTTCAAGGGTTTTATTTTGTATAAAAAAACTATTTACATATATGTAATGGATTTCATGATTATAGAAGACGACTAGAGGTAGATATGTTGAAAAATAATTGTGGAAGATTGAATATTTCTTGAAAAGATAGTGATGTAGTGATGGGATTGAGGAATTAATAAGTTGGTTGATAAGTAAAGAAATTCCTCCCTTGCTTATGGGGTGAAACACTTAGCCAAATTTCACAACCTCTCCTCCTTCACATGGTTTGCTTTGCTTTGCATACATGTTATCCCAAGTTCCTAACTCTCCATTACACATATACTACTATATATAGCTAACCCCACATTCATTCTAGCTTGAGTATAAGTGTACATATTGAACAACAACATTAATTATGAATGAGACAATTCCATTCTATTCAATTATTGTACTCATTGTGTAGGTTTTTTTGTTCTTCAATAAATGATCAATATGCCTATACACTCAGCATTGCGTGTGATGTTTTGAGTGGGTAAGTAAAGAGTTAATAGTTACAAAATAAAGGCTTGTTCGAATAACGCATTATTATGCGTTATCCAAACGGACCCTTATTGTTGCTTACTGTTGCATTAAATCATGCATTATAATGTATATCCAAACACATTCTAAGCCCAGTGTTCTAAAAAGCGATAAGCGGGCCCTAGGCAAAGAGTGGGACCGTCTAGTGCCTAGGCGGTCTAAACAGACGCCTAGACGGACTAGTAGATGGTTTCTTAGACGGGCTGGAAGGCTAGGCTGAAGCTAGACAGAGCAAAGCGGGGATTCTTATAACATTGCCTAAACCAATGACACATTCATGCATCTAAGCTTGATCTCATTCAAAGAACTTAAGCCCAATATAAGCAGAATTGCAAAGATTACAACAATGTTGTTGATCATCTAACATATGGATAAGCATATGCATACTCATTGTATAAGAAAACAAGCACAAATGAACACTATTTTAGTAGTGTAAAAGGCTTGCTTTTGTTCTTTCTTCATATATTTGATCCTTTTCTTTGGTTGATTGATTAAAGAGTAGAATAAGGAGCGCTCCAATTGTAGCCATCGCTATGAGCATAACCAAGCTTGATCAGCAACGCGTCGGCTTCATCTGGCCCTCGGCTTCCTGGCTTGTATGGAGCCGACTTCATCTCCCCCTTGTCGATTCTGTGCAACAATGGAGTGAAAATCTCCCACGCAGCCTGATTCCAAACACAAAGTTTAAACATCATCGCTCAGTAAAATCCCGCTACAACAGGATCTGGGGGGTCAAGTCGTCAAGATGGCGGCACCCATAGCCTGAACATGTCAGGAGGATACACCCGAAAGCCCCAGGGAAAACTGAAATTCAGCTATGTACGTAACTGAATTTAGTTAAAATGCAACAAAATCAAAATTAGTGAAAAAAAGTCATTTTGAAGTTTGTAAATTCTCATCACTACCTTCAACTCGTCTCTGCGAACGAAATGTTGCTGATCACCCCTTATCCTGTGCAACATTAGTTCATCACAATTACTAAACATGACTTTTATGCTGTTTTTTTCGGTTTCATTTTATACCAACAAGTCAAATGTGGTAAGGAATGAAGTAGAAATGGTAAAATGAGCAAGTATAAGAATTCATACGTATCGAGTATTAGGCGTTCATAGGCCTCTGGGATTGGGACGTCTTGGTACCGTTGCTTGTATGACAAGTCGAGTTCACTTAGCGTAGTTGACATATCCAGCCCCGGTTTCTTGACCTACACCCAAAGTTAGACACAATGTAATAGAGTAAGAGCTATAATGTCCAAATGAAACAATGACAAATACTTAAATTTATAATGTCTGAGTGTGAGATAGCGTACAATGAGCTTCATATACATGGCTTCTTTAGGTTGTAGTCGTATAACAAATTCATTTCTGTCATGGTTTTTACCTAAAAGAATACAACAAATTTCAACACAAGTTACAAGAAGATGTATTGTAATGAACATGATAACATACATTTGAAGTCTTAATCAGACAGAATTTTTCAGAGAGTGTTATAGGCTTTATAGCAAATGATGTGAGACCATACATTTGAAAATGTCACCAGGAACATCCTTAAACTGAATGCGAATTTCAGCTTTTCGGTTATTTAGCGCCTTTCCTGCCTTCATTATGAATGGAACACCTGCAACATTTGATCATTTGGCAAATCTGTTATATAGGTCTTATCATCATCATCATCATCATTGACCCAGTGAGGTTCCGCTACAGCAGAATCTGGGGGGTCAATATGGGGGTATCCCTGCCCAAGGAAAAGGGGGTACGCCCGATAGACCCAAGAAAAACTGAAATTCAGCTATGTGACAATAATAACTGAATTTAGTTAGAATGCACCAAAATTGATATAGGGACTAAATCCATCTCAAAGGCAATGTATAAAAGACAATGAGCATGAGGATGCGCCCCAAGTTATATAGCTCTTATATATAAATGTTTTAATCCCTAAATCAATAAAAATTAGAGAAGCACTGGCAAATTTGTTGTCAAATTTGTACCTTCCCATCTTTCATTGTCTATTCGTAGAACGACAGATGCAAATGTCGGAGTGTTTGAATTGTCAGGAACAGTTGGATCGCTTGTATAACCTTCATATTGTCCAAGTACAACTTCCTCATCTTTTATAGGGAGCACTGATTCAAGAACCTGAAAAGTGACAAACAACATTCCAGGATTTTCATGAACCAAAATGATTCAGTCAAGTCCTAAGTTTGTAGAAATAGAGTACCTTCACTTTCTCGTCCCGAATATGCTCTGGCTTGAGAGAGACAGGCTTCTCCATGGCAACCAAGCAAAGAACCTAAGCCATCATATTTTCAGGATTAGATTACAATACACATAGTTTAGTGCTTTTATTCAGAGAGAAATTGATATAATGTATTAATTACCTGCAAAAGGTGATTTTGAATGATGTCCCGGATGATCCTGCAAGACAAAAGGCATTATTTGTTCACATTCAAATCTTTCACACCAAATGCGAAAAAATGATAATTCCATAGAAAATCGAACCCATATTCATCAAAGTATCCACCACGACCATCAGTTCCAAAATCTTCCCTGAAGACAATCTGCCAACACACAATGATAAAACAATGCAAGTTCATTATCACTAAGCAATAGCTGAAACTTGTATGGAAAAGAAGATGAAAAAGATGGAGAATTCAGGTCAATAACTTATTTTTCAATTACACCATTTTCAGATGGCTAGTTCAAGAGCTTAATTTTACCTGGACACTAGCAATGTTGTCTCGGTTCCAGAGAGGTAGGAAAAAACGGTTTGCAAAACGAAGCACCAGCTGAAATAAGAACCAAATCAAGGGAAATTAATGCAAAGAACTCTTCAATGTGTTTGGTTGTATCCACGTTTGGTTGTATCCAATTACCAGGTTCTGAACTAATTCCTTTCCCAAATAGTGATCAATACGGTAAATTTGAGATTCGTCAAACAACTCTGCAATGTGTGAACTTAGCTCCTCTGAAGAATCTAAGTCCTTTCCAAATGGCTTCTCAACAACTATCCGAGTCCATCCACCACAGTCAGCTGCAAATAAAAAAGGCTTTGACAATTAAACATTCCAAGACAATATTGCAAAAAACAAGAAAAAGCCTGAAATCCATATCAAGTTAAACCTAACTTGTGAAATAACAGTTTGAAAATACTTCAATTGATTGAGAAGAACTCAAGATCAACATCATATATTAACAGTGACTACATTGAAAAGAATTGTCTGTTAGCTCGAAACAAGAGGATGTTGTAAATTATTCTTTAATACTTATTCAACATCTTGAGCTGTAAAACAGATAAAGAAGTAAAGAACATACACTTATTCATGCAACATTGCCCGATCATTTTGCAGACAGATGGATAAACTGATGGAGGAAGTGCAAGATAGAATAGTCTTCTATTCTGACCGTTCTTGTCACACTCATATTTGGCTATCTCCTTGTCTAGGCTACAAAATCCTTCCTCGGAATCATAAGCACCACTTACATATTCAATCTACAACATCACAAATTTATTTCATCCTTACATAAAGAAAGAGCAAAATGTATGACTTAAATATGGATATTCAGAGGTAGGCACCAACCAATTGCAGAAACTCGTTGACTTGCTCGGATTGTGCATCATCCCCTTTCATAAGATACCTGAAGATCAAGACAATCATTAAGAAATTCTAAGACAACAAAAAAAAATGCCTTTGAGATGGATCCTCATCCTCATTGGCTTTTTACAGTGCCTTTGAGATGGATTTAGCCTCTATATCAATTTTGGTGCATTCTAACTAAATTCAATTACTATTGTCACATATCTGAATTTCAGTTTTCCTCAGATCCCGCTTGAGTGGGACTATACTGGGTGATGATGTTAAAGTTGTTGACAAAAAAAGAAGTGAAAAAATTGTAGTTGAGAATGCCATACTCCTTTATACGATCTTTCAACTCGCTATCCGTCATCTTAGACCTTGCATAACCAAAAATATGCACTTCATCCTGTCTTAGAAATCCCTGTGTATCCCCAAAAACTTCAAAAATCAGCATCCAATTTCATATCAAACTCACAATGATCAACATATGCAAAATCATTCATATGACATTTGAATCAGCAAGCATAACAACAAATTGCATCCACACGACAAAAGAACAGAAAAAATGTCATATGTACCTGACAGAAAAGATTGAAGAGGGCAGGAAAAGTTTTCTTCTTGGCAAGATCACCAGAGGCACCAAGAACAATTATACAAAGAGACCCACATTCCAAAGAGCTGTCGGAATCTTTCAAGGGATCTTCCTTGAGATTCCCTCGCTCCTCTAGACTCCATTCTCCACTACCCATTTCCCCCTTCTTCTTCTTCTTCTCAATCGATCAACAAAACTGCAATTAAATATCTACTCAAGCATTACCATTCTATAACCAAATTTAGACAGTATCACTGGAAAACCAATTCAAAGGGCATCTGCAAAAAATTTCTGAAAACCCAGAAAAATTACGTCGTAGATGATGAATAATTAATACCCAGAAAATAATTTTCAATTCGATCACTCGGAATCGACCTACAGAAAAATCAAAGAATCATCATAAGATGAAAACGAGAATCCAAGAATTGCTGAATTAAAAGATGAACTTACAAGTTATTAGAACAGCGTGAGTTTAATTTCTGGGGAATATTTTTGGAGAAAGGAGCTATTTTGATGAGATAATGTATCATCCGAACACTGGAATACATCATGAACAGGTGTCACCCTCACTTATTGTGGGATTGTTGGTGTCGTGGTCGTTCATTGCTCACCACAACCTTCTCTTTTTAAAAAATTCGATTTTTTTTGGGCTTGTATTTTTAGTGGAATAATAACTTATCACGTGTTATTTATTTGTAACTTTCATATTAAAGTGATATTGTTTCTTTCAAGGAAAAATAAATTTCAAAAAGAGTTGAATTTATTAAAAAAGCTTCAAAATGCTTTCATTTGAAATGTGACGAAATGCACATCAGCATATGCTAAAATTTAGACCAGTAAAATCCATCCGAGCTAACACCATCATGTATATGATTTTCTTTTGTTGAAAAGATATCCATATTACAAATTTATCAGAAATATGTGGAATTGTCAGAGAATATATCCATATTACAAATTTGTTTGATTCTTTTTAAATCGGATAAAGTTGATACCAAAACCAGAAAAGTTGTGATCTTTACCGTGAAAATTGAAAAGCATAATTTCCCAATATAATAAAGGCCGTTGGGTTTCTTACCTTGAAAGGTATCTTTTAGGACTCTTACTTACAATCCAGCCAGATCACCATTGCTAAGTGAAATGCACGCGCCAAAAAACAAACAGATTCCATATCCAATATTCCAATCTGTCCACATTGACTATCACAAATTATGCTACAGAGCAACTCACATCACAACAGAATTTTGCTTAGCTTAATAACACCACCATGGCACCATGTAATACTTTCACATGTCAAGACTTGCTTTCTGATTAAAATAAAACCTAAGAAGGTTTGATATAATAGGGACAGCAATTTACAAGTAACATTTATAAGAAAGTTTTACAACAGAAATATCACAGGTCTTCGTTTCCCATGTTCAGTTGTACAAAATAGAAGTAGAGACATTACTTCAATTGAGCACTACATTTTCAGCCACTTGGGTTTGATGGCTTTCTTCTCAGCTGGCTTGCGTTCAATAACTGGAGGAGACGGCTCTGCAGGCTCGGGTCCAGAAATAATGATGTCTATGGTGGGTTCAGGGGCAAAGTCTAGGCCTTTTAAGGACATTAATTCGTCTCCAAGGAAAGGACCCGAGTGAGCTTCATCTTCTGCAGAATGACAAGAACGTCCATAAAACTCAGTATAAGTCACAGCAAAAAGTTTCTAAATAAAGATAATGTTATTTCTAGCACAATGGCAATCAGAAAGAATGGATTTTTATCACATCAGATCATAATTAATAGACTCCCGATTATTACAAGATAAGGCTGATGATGATTTGAGTGAATCGGGTGTCAAAATAAAATGGCATACCTTTAGGGAGATCATAAGAGAAATATACAATGGCCCCAGGAACAAATCCAGCAGAATAAAAATCTTGGGCGGTGTCTTTAATCAGCTTCTTTGGGGGAGTTGTATCTGAAAGAGGAAAACATGTTCAGTTTCACAGCCATAATGTCACATATAGAAATTGACTTTGTTTTGAATGTTCATACACAAATAAAACGGTAATTCTGGACGGGCAACTGCTTTCTTCAGAAGATCAACTAGACTTTGGATGGTTTCAGATGCATGAAATGTTGCCTCTAATGTGTTATTGTCAGGAAACCTAACCCTGATCACAGCCTGCAAAGTACACCAGAAAACAGAATTGGTTAAGTTAATTACTTCTACACCCCCCATAAACAAAAGATCTTATGTCTAGATCACTTTCGACAGCACCTTTGTCACTCTAGGACGACGAGCAGCCTCTTCAGCTTCTCTAATCTTGCGCGTCTTCAAGTATTTATCTATATGAGGAACCAAATTCATACCATTAGATATATGACGTTATGTCATATGCAACATCTCACGGAGTACATATTTTTTGAGTTTCTCTCGTAGGCCACTTAAAAATATGGACTTATTAGAGCCGCTATTAGAGATAGTGATAAAAATATGTATAATTAGAAAGAGGGTTTCAATGTCTCATGTGTCAGGACTCGGGATATGAAAAAAAAATACTACCAGGTGGTCCAAGTTATTACTGTATAGTAAATGTAAAAGGAATATGCTGGGAAAATGGTTCTCATTGGCTTACCCTCCTTTTTAGTTCCCAAGAGACAAAAATAGTCCTCTGGAGTGAGCTCATAGAAATTGTCCGACTCCTCTGAAATAAAAAGGTATATGAAAAATGAACTGATTTAAGAGTTCCCACTAATTGCAATAAAAAAAGGTTAATTTATCCAGGCATGACTACTTATGAGCAAATTGGATTGCCATCCACAGAGAAGAGCATCCAATGTCTCACTTTTAAACACACTAATCGAATTGTACAAACAGAAATGCTCTTACCTGTATCTTCTGTTCCGGTGATAGATTGAGGACTTCCTAATGTCTCAAAAACACGGATTTCTCGCCCATATTTTTCTTTGGCAGCTAAAAGCTTAGCCTACAATCGCATTGAAATACTGATTAATATGTAATCCATACCCACCAAACCATCAAAACAAAACTGCTATAAGGTACATATTGAATTGTGGCCCTTCACTAAGAAGGTAAATTTATTGCTAATGAATGTGGTATTCCCAAAAAAGATTTGCACCCATTCACCTAAACTCAAAGCAGATTTACAAGCTGAAATGGAATGTTGCAGCAGAGCGAGAACCACTTTGTTTTACTCTTTGTTAAGTTCTTGGAATTTAGTGAGCAAATTAAATGTGGATCCACCAAAACCATTGCAAAGAAGCACTGACGGGTAAAATTCAGTGTTGGGATCAGGGCATGCATTATACATATACATGGTTATCACACTTGCCATAAAGATCATAAATTTTAGGCTATTCTTGCAAATGAATTTTTACTAGTACCGTTCTGTAGACCCAAGAGAATCACAATTTCCGTTCCTATTGGCAAACAGAATCCCTTTTTCACTTTTTTAATTCCGTTTTCCAAGGCAAGGGGAGAAAGAAAAGAATCCAAATTAGGTAATTTTTCAATGGCGACCTGAAATTGAACTTGCACGCATACCATATACCCTCAGTAAGATTTCTACAAACAACATACTCACATTAAAATCCTTAAAAATCACCAAATCGAATCAAGAAACGCTTCTAGCAGAAAACTCACTAAATTTGGAACTACATAATTTAATCAGTCGAAATAGACCATCCTTGAAGCAGCTTATATATAATTCAGCAAGAAAAATCATGGATTTATGCACGAAATCAGATAATAATAATAATAATAATAATAATAATAATTAAAAAAAAGGAAGAATAATCGACTGATTTATGCACAAATTAGAAGAAGTCAAAAGGGGAATCACCGTGAAAGCCTCGGATTCCATGGAATCAAAGTTCGTCAGTCTCCTGCGCTTCAAATGCAGAGGAGAATCGAAGGTCATTAGGAGAACAAATCGACAGAAACCCTAGAGCTTTCCAATCGCACTTCTTCTCCTGTTTCCTTCCTGTCTCGCCTGTTCTCGGGGAAGGAAACTTGTTTGTTTAGCTGATTACTTTATACCTCTTCCCTGATCCTCTCTGGGAAGGAGAAATATGGGTCACTTAATTATTGGGCTGAACTAATGGGACATATAGTTCTTGGGCGGCTTAATGGACTTTTTGAATATGGGTTTTTGTTTTAAACAGAAGTTGTGTGGGCGACTTTTCAGTTGTCATATAATTAGCCACGGACATTTGATTTGGCGGTTAAGACTTTGGGATAGTACCCTAAGGTCACCATTTTGAATCCTACGTGTAGCGGTTTGCCCATTTCTTTTTAGAATTGATTAGTAACCATAGTAGATGTTCTAGTCGAGCTTAAACAGTACTTGTGGCTAGGCATGGACATTTGTGCGGGCCGGCCCGGCCCGGCCCGGCCCGACCCGCTTTTTTTTTAACGTTCAGCCCGGCCCGTCCAGCCCGCGGGCCAGACGGGCCTGGGCCATGGGCTGGGCCCGGGTTGGGGAATTGTGGCCCAGCCCGGTCGGGCCCGGGCCAGCCCGGCCCGGCCCGGAAATTTAATAAAGGACCGGGCCTATATATAGCAGCCCGGCCCGCTCCAGCCCGGTACAATACCGGGCCGGTCCCGGGCCCTACTTCTCCGGCCCAGCCCGGCCCATGTCCATGCCTACTTGTGGCGACCCTAATCATTACCCTATCAAAAAAAAGCTTTATTATTTCTCTGAATCCTTACTAGAGCTGTCAAAAGCTGACCGAACCTGCTAACCCAACTCGACCCACCCGATAATTTTAGGGTCAAGACCCGAAATTTTGAACCCGAAACCCGAAATCAACCGAACCCATAGAATACAAAACATGTTGGGTTGAAACCTGAAACCCGTTGGGTTGACCGATTCAGTATATTATAAAATGAATTATATTTATTTTAAAACATATAATAAATTTTATAAAAATAATATATTATAATTAAATATTATTATTATAATTAAATATTATTTTAATAAAAATCTTTTTTAATAATCATAAAAAATTCTATGTTTTTGACCCGTTGGTCAACCCAACCCGCTTGAAAATCCGCATCGACCCGACTCGGTTAACCCGTGACCTGTAACAACCCGAACCCGACTCAACCAGAACCCGAAATGACCTAACCCGCACCTACACAATCCGACCCGCTTGACAGGTCTAATCCTTACCCTATAAAAAAAAGCTTTATTATTCCTCTGAATAGACAGAATTCATAGAAGACTTAAATGAAAGATATTTAAATTGTATGATAATAATTAGAGATGTTAAATGTTGACCTAACCGTAAATTTGATCCGAACCGCTCGATAATTTTAGGGTCAAGACTTAAAAATTTGAACCGAAAATCTAAAATGAACCGAACTTGATAGAACTCAAAACTCGTTGGGTTGACCGATTTAGCATATTTATCGAATTTATAAAATTTACTTTGAAACCTATAATGTATTTTTTATTATTAAAATAAATAAAAATAATATATTATAATTAAATATTATTATTTAAATTAATTTTAATAATTATAAAAATAATATTTTAGACCCGTTGGTCAACTCGACCCGATTGACCCGTGACTTATAATAAACTGAATCCGAACCCGCCGACCCGACTCGATTGATAATGATATGATGTAAAAACAAAAGTAACTCTGGTTTACTGAAGGTGGGCGTGGGTTAACCATGGTTAAGTAGAGCAAGTAACCCCGGTTAATCAGGGTGGATGTGGGTTTTTCCCATGCTCGTCCCTATAAAGCAAGCATAGTTGTCTGTATTTAAAGCTCATGCCAAGCCCTCCTGGATAACCCAAATCCACATCCACTGCTGTTTTTCCCCAATTTTCTTTGCTTGATCTGAATCCAGAATCAATTTTCACACCCCTTTGCAAATCTCCGATCTCCGTGTAAGTTTCTTTCATCTGTTTTTGTTTTCTGATGCAAAACTGGATGGATTTGGTTGTTTATCTACTGAATTTCAATTATTTGTTCTTGCCCTTGTTTCTGAACTTAATTGAGGGGGATATCTGAATCTGGTTTATTTAGTGCTAGCATATGTTTATAATTTCTGCTGACGACGATCAAGCGGATTTTTGTTTGGTTCCGACTTCCTTTATTCATTTCTGCATTTAAAATGAAAATAAAGAAAATCTCAAGGGGTTGGTCTAGTGGAGCAAGAGAATCGGATCTGACAGGTCGCAGGTTCGATTCCCCACTAGTCTCTTTGAGGTGAGGCAAATGTAAATCCCCTTGTAAGAGCTCACCCTAAAAAATAAAGAAAACGATGCAAATAAAATAAACAAGTGCATTATTTAACATGCACCCCTTTAATATGTCACCAAAATGTACTGTAGATCTAAGCAAACTAAATAAATGTCTAATGCATGTGGGGGCAATGCCTATAATCTATAATGGTAACTGGTAGAACCAAAGTCCAATTTTGTTTCTTATAAAATCAACTTATTTGCAACTTCTGAAGCCGGCCTAATCCAAACACGTTATAAATTCCGCCATGAATTCAGATAAGACTTTCATTAAAACACTACCAAAATGCAACGAGGTAAGACGAAGCATCAACCTATCGAGTCCAAAATTTCTCACTGACACATAATATATAGATGAATACAAACAAGGGCGGGTTTGCTGTATTCATACGGCAAGTGCTGTTGTTCTTTAGTGATTAAAATTTACAATTGATCCAATAACAATTGCAATTGAGTGAGATAGTACTAAATTAATCTCCATTTTTGCAGAGAACTTATCATTGATACCATCAAAACCTGCAGAATATGCTCTGCGTTGGATCCCAAAAATTAAAACGCCTTTCCTCCCTCTCATCAATCATCATCTCTGGTGCTGTTGGGGACTGAGAATATAAAAAACGTGAATGGGTTAATCTTCAAAAACCCCAATTTCCCAAGTCTTTCACACTGAAACAGAACAACACTTTACCAATTTGAGTTTTTAGACCCAAATTGGGATGAAGCAAGTGATCAAAGCAGGAAGCAGGCCTCCATGGGTGGGATTAGCAGCAGCTGTATGGGTCCAATTCGGAGCTGGAAACGGCTACACATTTCCCCTCTACTCAACCGCTCTCAAATCTGTCATGGGTTTCAACCAGCAGCAGCTCACGATTCTCGGTGTGGCGAATGATATCGGGGAGAACGTCGGCATTCTCCCTGGAATTGCCTGTAACAAGTTCCCGCCATGGATGGTTCTTTCATGGGGGGCTCTTTGTTGCTTTCTCGGTTACGGTGTTATTTGGCTTGCTGTTACTCAGACTGTCCAGAATATGCCTTATTGGCTGGTATGATCTCCAAACCCCCTTTTGTGTTTCTGAAATTTGCTTCATTAGTGCTCATGCTCTTCAATTTTTTGTCCTTTGATTCTTATTTTTGTTGATCATTGCCTAGGTTTGTTGTTGATAGTTAGTATATTGGCTATGTATGTATTTACTGTTTCTCTTTTTGGAAATGGATTGGATTGGTATCTTGCTATGCTGTGTTAGTGCTTGGAGTTGTATTGTTGAGATACCCTGTGTGAATGAACTTTACATCCCCACTAAATTTTTTGATTTCCAATAATGGAGCATCGCCAATATGCTGATGAATCAACAAAATATCATCATTGTCCCAGTGAGGCTCTTCTATAGCGGAATTTGGGAGGGGGGCAAGATGGGGGTACCCCTGCCCAAGGAAAGTGGGTATGACCCAAGAAAAACTGAAATTCAACTATGTGACAATAATAATTGAATTTAGCTAGAATGCACCAAAATTGATATAGGGACTAGATCCATCTCAAAGGCAATGTATAATAGTGAATAAAATATGTTTTCTATAATTATGGTTTCTAGATTATTGACTTGTTCTATACTATGACAGTTGTGGATCGCTCTTGTGGTTGCAACTAATAGCAACGCGTGGTTTGGCACTGCCATTCTTGTTACCAACATGAGGAACTTCCCTCTGAGTAGGGGAACTGTTGCTGGCATTCTCAAGGGCTATTCGGGTATCAGTGGAGCAATGTTCACCGAGATATACAGTTTGCTATTTAACGATTCTGCTTCAAAGCTCTTAGGCTTTCTCAGTATCGGGATTCCCATCATATGTCTGGTAATGATGTATTTTATCCGGCCTTGTACACCGGCATCAGGGGAGGATTCTGCTGAGCATAAACATTTTCTGTTTACCCAAGGAATGAGCATCTTTCTTGGCGTCTATCTCCTCACAACTACAGTATTAGACAACGTGCTTTCTCTGAGCAATGCTCTTGCCTACACTCTTGTTGCTATAATGGTTGTCATCATGTTGTCTCCTCTTGCGATTCCCATAAAAATGACTCTATTTCCTTCTACTTCAAGAAGGCTTCAAGATTCCTCGGATGATTTGGCCGCAGGACTAGCTGAAGCCGATCAAACACAACAACCACTGTTGACTCCGTCTTCATCAGAACAGTTTCTCGGGAATCCAAATGATGTGGATGAATATTCCGATGTGGATACTCTGCTAGCACTTGGAGAGGGAGCTGTGAAGAAGAAGAAGAAACCGAGAAGAGGAGATGACTTTGGGTTTCGCGAGGCACTTGTCAAGGCTGATTTCTGGCTTCTGTGGATTGTCTATTTTGTTGGGGCAGGTACTGGAGTAACTGTTCTTAACAATTTGGCTCAGATCGGTTACGCGCAAGGGGTGGATGACACAACTATTTTGCTGTCTCTGGTCGCTTTTGGCAACTTTCTTGGTCGTTTGATCGGTGGAGCTGTTTCTGAACACTTTGTCCGGTACTTGTTCTGTCTAATAAGCTTAGTTGTGGTTTTCATCTCTTTGCCCTTTTCATAAGGGTGCGTTTGGATTACATTTTAACAATGCCTAAAATCTTGCATCATAATACCTGTGTAATGCGAGAATGCATTATCATGTGTAATCCAAACGCAACCATCATCATGAACTCTTAATTCTTATTTCTTTCCCTTGCTAAAAATGAAACTACAATGTGATAAAGCTATTCATCCATTTCAGGGCAAATACACTTCCCCGAACGATTTGGATGACTGTTAGTCAAGTAATTATGATATTAACTTACCTCCTGTACGCATCAGCTCTCACTGGCACACTATATCCTGCAACCTTATTTCTTGGAATCTGCTACGGGGTTCAGTTCGCAATAATGATCCCAACCGTCTCTGAGCTATTCGGGCTGAAGAACTTTGGTCTTTTTTACAACTTCATGCTCATTGGAAATCCTATTGGCGCTCTATTGTTTTCAGGTGGGCTCGCAGGTTATGTATATGACATAGAAGCTGCCAAACAAGGAGGTTCGTCTTGCGTTGGAGCCAGCTGCTTTAGGCTTACTTTCCTGGTATTGGCTGGTGTTTGTGGGTTGGGAACCCTCTTAAGCATTTGGCTCACCGTTCGAATTAGGCCCGTCTACCAGATGCTTTATTCTGCAGGTTCTTTCCGTGTGCCTCAAAGTGGTAGCAGTTCTACTCTCTGATGTCAATAATGGCAGGGAAGATGCAAATTCAGGTATGTTAAGAGAAAAGCATGATTAAGTTGAGTAGGTGTTCTATGATCTGTCGCCGACTTTAGAGATGTGTTGTTGTATTCTAGATGAAGCACTAGTCTAGAGATTTCGAATAATGTGTTCAGTGTTGGCTGGATCTGCTATGTACTAGTAATTTGGTATCATGTGATAGACAAGTATCATAAAAGGCACATTGGAGGTCTAGAATCCCTTATGTACACACATTTTATGTGCCCTTTACTAATACAATGAAGCAAGCCTTGTTGCTTTATGAAACCTGTGGGTGTTGTTCTTGTGAAAATTGATTTGCTATCTGGTAGTTTTCAGAGTACTGTTTGGCTATTTCTGATTGGAAAGTGTTCTAATTGCAAATGCTTCACAAAGTCAGTCAGCAACCAAATTCAATCTCTGCATAAGGTTTGAAATCCATCACCAAGAACACAAACCCTAATACAGCTAATAAAGTGGGTTTCTCCATGACCCATAAACAAAGCAAATCCCAGAAGAAAGAACAAATTAAAATCAATCAGAACAAGAACTCAAAAACAAGTCAATTCCAGGTGGAAGAACTCTAAAAACCCATCCCTCACCATCATCATCAAGAAATGATGCAGTAAAAAACCCAACAAAAGATCACAACACCAAAAATTACAAGTCAGAAGAATGACAAGCCAATACCTAGCTTCTATGCACTGTTCTAAAAATCCCCGCTTAAGCATCGGAAGGTGCTTGCCTGTCTAGGAGACCGTCTAGGTACCTGTTTAGGCCGCCTAGGCGCTAGGCAGTCCCTCTCCGCCATGGGTCCGCCTAGCGTTTTTTAGAACACTGCTTCTATGTGGGATTGAGATCTTGGAACATAGTATCCCACCTTCTCTCTTCAACTGTCGGCGTCCAGTACCCGCCATCATCATCATCATCTTCCTCTTCACCATATCCAAACCCACCATTGATCCTCCCCTTGTTCTGGTTCAAAGCATCAAGAACCAAAGGGCTCGAAAAGCTATTAAGCCTCGGCGTGGACACAACCCCATGAGTCAGCATCATCACCTTCTCTTCCTGCTTCCTTGCCACCACTGTTTTCCTTTTCTTGCCCTTCCACCTCGAGCTAGGATTCTTGGTAGGCCTAGAGACG